>CANIUD010000933.1:0-397407 GCA_947470075.1 Closterium sp. Yama58-4
TACGGCGGCACCGCCCCTTAGTATCCTCGTAGTTCGCGCGCCGCACCACGAAGTCCTCGTTTATGAGCCCCCTAAAGTACGGCTCCGCGCGCCGCATTTTGTAGACGGCGCTGAGGAGGTGGCAGAGGCGAGGCACGTCGTGGAACTCGGAACACGTGGCGAGAGCGGCCATTGGGCGCTTGTTGCTTCGCTGGAGCGCGTGCAACGGCGGTAGGTCCAGAGGATGCAGCAGCAGGGACAGCAGAAGATAAGTGGTAATTGCGGGAACATCGACATGGTATTTACCAAATGAAGGCACTTCCTGAAGTTTTACTCCGAATAACTACAACAAGTATTTCACGGATAGGAAATTACAATGCTTCAGACTCTAGAACCTGAGAGGCAATGCAGGCGCGAGAGCTAACAGCTGACACCGCGATAATGATTATCGTCCTGTGACTGTCGTGGGGGGGGTAATGAGTAGTTGTGCTGCGATACTAAAATAGGAGCGCTTCCCGTTTTGGAGGCAGTGGGGGGGGCACAACACGGCCGTGCAAAGAGGGGCACGCGACAATTCCCATCATGTTCGTCTTGTGCGCGGGAAGAAACCCGATTGGTGGACGAATAGAAACCTGGCGAAGATATCCTGACGCGAGGAGGTGTCGGTGTTACATACCAGCGCCCTTTCGAAAAACATAAGGGGTGTTCCGAGAATTGAACTCGGGACCTCTCGCACCCTAAGCGAGAATCATGCCACTAGACCAAACACCCACGGTGCTGGTTTGTCATTTTATTTTGTGTTTGCTGATTAACCATACAGCCACACGTTCTTGGGATCAACTATCGAGGCAGCTCACCCAGATCGCGTGCCTATGGAGGCTTCTAAGTTTCTCGAAAAAATCGGCCGGGCCTCGCCACCGGGCTATAAAATCCGCCATGGCTCCTCCTCTCAAACACCACAGCACCACTTCAGCTGTTCAATCTCGCTCTTCACCAGCGTCTCCCTCATCGTCGTCCGAATTCAGCACCGTGGTTAACTCATGGCTATTTGCGCGACTCCTCTTGGTCGTACCTTGCTTTTGCTGGGGCTCGCCCTGCTCGGCCTATTCCTGGCCGTTCATCGCGGCATCGAGGCGCGTGCTCCGGAGTCATCACGGCTGCCAGCACGTCGAATCTGTTCGGCGGTCTCTTCTCCTTCAGCTCGATGCAGAACCTCGATGTTACTGACGGCGGCGCCATCTCCCTCACGTTAGACCGCGTTGGAGGTACGTATCTGTAAGAATAAGAGTCAACTTAACAGGAAAATCTGGGTGTGCAGTTGACTGAATCTGGGAGCCTCGTTTTCGGTGCTGTGCAGGCGCGGGATTTGAGTCGCGGCGGGCCTTCAGCTTCGGGACTTTCAGCGTGGACGCGAAGATGCCGCGAGGGTACTCCGCTGGGGTGTGCGCCACCTTCTTTGTACGTCCCTCCCGTTGCACCCTGCTTGAGCACGCGAGAAAGAATGCTTGCTTGCACCTTTTGTAACAACTCTGCTTGTGCCGTTGCATGTGCCTGATGGTCATGCACGTGTTGGTTGCACGCTGCATGTTAAGAGCGTGTTACGTACCCACTTTTTGGTGGCTGGTCGAGGCAACCAAGCAAGATCACCGCACACTACCGATGTTGGGTGTTTTGTCAACGCATAATACCGAAGTTTCTCCAGGATCAAAATTGCCCCGTTGGGTCGACCGTCGCAAGCGCTCTAAACGTAGAAACTGATTTGTTTCCCCTGCTCCCGAATTTTTTTGCATGCGTCTGCAGCTGCAGTCAGGCGACTACGAGCATCGCAACGAGTGGGACTTTGAGTTCCTGGGGTCGCCCAACAACTCGCGAGGCATGACGCTGCAGACCAACGTGTTCATGAACGGCCAGGGCAACCAGGAGGTGCTCACCGCCTTTGCCTTCGACCCCGCCGCTGCCTTCCACACCTACACCATTCAGTGGGGCCCAGCGGACCGTGTGAGTGCCTCTTTCCACCACAGTTACATTAACCATTGCCCGATCGCCTCTCTTCAACAGCAGCAGCAGCTACCTTTTGCCTATTTCTCTTTGCTGTCAGCTGGCACCTGACAGCGCTTCATTCAAGCGTTTGAGCAACATTGAATTCACCTGTGCCTGCCATCTACCGTGTAATGTCAGGTGGCTGGTGGACGGAGTGAACATCCGCACAGTGAGCAACGGCAGCCCGCACTACCCCAAGGACCCCATGAAGGTCTACTTCAGCATCTGGGACGCCTCCCCCTGGGCCACTGGGCCCCGCACCGCCCGCATCCCCGTCAACTACGACTATGCTGTGAGCACACCTGTTACTTGGAGCTTGTGTTCATGTTGCAGCGCCGTCACTGCGTATTCATGTGTTGCTTTTTTCTTGCTTGCAGCCTTTCACTGTGACTTTCAAGAACTTCAAGTACACTCCGCTGTCTGCAAACTGATGGGACCGTGCCGGTGGTCATGGACTCATGGGATGGAAGTTGGTTGGGTTGAGGCAGAGATTGCTGCAACTTATCAATGTGTAATAAGAGGATTATGTACACTATGCCATATTGTACAGATCTTATGAGGTTGTGGCCTCACCACAACAGTTTGTAAAACAGACGTGTTCAAATCAATGGGGGGGTTTGGTCCAGCACGTAACAAAGTGAACAATACTATGATAATAACATCTGTGTGAAATGGGTTATAACATCTCTCAGCGCTAAGATGCACTTCACTACGGTGTGACTAGGTTCACAACCTGAAAAGCGGATGGCAAATCCTCAAGTTTTCACTGACGCGCTCATCCCAGCCCGCTCACATTCGGGCATGCGCGCAGCATTGGGCTGGTTCAAGGGGACGCGCGGTATGCCATCCATGCTCCGCGCAGACAACGCCCCCCATGCCATCCTCGCTTCTGACATTCCCAATACCCAATGAATCTTGAGTCGGCTCCAAGCTTCTAAGCCCTGCGTTGCGGAGCACGGCCTCTTTCTTGGCTCCCACCCACTCGCGCGAGTCGTTAGGTGGAGTCGCGATGAGGCATCTCTCTCGATTGCAAGCCCAATGCCGCGCACCACACACCCGTTCCGCCTGCCAACAGCGCTGCTGCTCTCCTCTCTGCTTCTTCTATCGGTACCGATGCTGCCGCGCAGCAATGCTGAATTCGGTACCAAGCCTGCTGCGAGCCTGGCACCTCGGTAGGGACGGTAGACCCACGCGAGGTCGTCGAAACCATCTCCGAGTCGCTGAGCGATCTTGCCGCCGCCGTGAATTCCGGCGATGCATGCGGCATTCTGGACTTCTTCCCTGAAGCTTCGTCAATACTTCCTCCTCATTCCCCAGAACTTCATCTCAACGAGAGCGCGCTGCGACTGGGCCTGGTGCAGCAGTTGCTGGCGCTCGACATTAGAGTGCGCTTTAATGTCCTCGAGGCCTGGGTGGGCAAAGGCGACCCGGGGAGAGTCAGAGACGCGATCCGGATACGAACGCGAGGAGATCCGACGAAAGGGTCAGCGCCAGCGACAGCGCAACAGCAGCAGCAGAGAGGGGAGGAGGAAGAAGGAAGAGGAGGGCGCGGAGGGCAGTGGGGCGGGTGGGGAGGGCGCGGAGGGCAGTGGGGCGGGTGGGGAGGGCGCGGAGGGCAGTGGGGCGGGTGGGGAGGCGCGCGTGTGCTGCGCGGCGGTGACCTGTTCGCCGTGGCTCGCATCGCATTCACAGCGAACTGCCTTGGCGCGACGTGGCGGGGCGGCCAGGCGAAGCAAGGAGGCGGCGCGCGGGGAGGCGAGGCTACGCCAGGCCGTGAGGGGGTCGAGGAAGGAGGCGAGGAAGCTTCCGTGTGCGAGTCAGCGTGCGTGGAGGGGTCTATTTTGGCCACGTGGCACAGATCTGCTGAGCTGGCGCGCAGCGGGGGCAAGGTGACGAGGCATGAAAGCGGGGGCTTTGAGGGCGAGAGCGGTTTGGGATGCGATTCTGGAGGGGCAGGCAATGACCACTCCAACGTGTGGCGCCTGCACTGGGCCGCCTGGAACCATGCCAACTGCCAGAACCGCGGAGCACCGCATTCCACCGCGTGGGGCGGTGCGGAGGGGTTGGTGCAGGTGGGAAGCGAGGGGCGGGCTAGCAGGAGGGTGCGCGGCAGCTGCTGGTGACGCCAGAGTCCACCGCTAAGCTTACTGCTGCACCCGCTGATCTCAGCAGCGTGGG
This sequence comes from Closterium sp. Yama58-4, assembly GCA_947470075.1. NCBI lineage: Eukaryota > Viridiplantae > Streptophyta > Zygnematophyceae > Desmidiales > Closteriaceae > Closterium > Closterium sp. Yama58-4. Next base: position 4,198 of record CANIUD010000933.1, read on the forward strand.
GGGTGACGTGCGCAGCAGTGCAGTGCAGGCGCAGGAGGGTGGTGCGCGCGGCCCTGCCAACCCTGCCAGTGTCATGCTGGGCCATGGGGGCGCAACGATGCAGCAGGGGGTACAGCAGGGAGTGCAGCAGGGGGTGGGGGCTGGGGTTAGTCCGGAGGGGTTGAGGGGGGGTTGTGCGCAGTGGAAGGTAGAGGCAGCACTGGCAGCACTTACAGTGGCACTGCTGAATGGCAATGCCACCGCCGCTGCACAGATATTCGTCCCCGGTGCCGTGCTCTTCCCCCCGGCCTCCCTGCCCCTCACACTGCACACCACTGCACAGGCGGCAGCGTGGCTGCAGCCAATCACGGGCCGCCGGCTCATCTTCCAGCCCCAGCTGGAGGAGCTGCTCGTGCTGCAGGCTGCCACGTGGCATGCTCTAGAGGGTGACACGTGGCATGCTCTAGAGGGTGACACGTGGCATGCTACGGCGCTCCAGGCGGCAGCAGCAGCAGTTGGAGTGGGGTCATTAACCGACCGTGGTGGTGACACGAGGCGTGTACCGGCTGTGGGAGCTCAACGGTAAGGCTGCTGCCTGCCTGCGCTCTGCTTGTGCCTGCTACCTCCTTTTCCTGTCCTGCTTGCCTCGTTACTACTTTGAGCCGTAGCGCTTACTGTTCACCTTGTGTGTGTGTAGCGGGCATGGGAGCAGGGCTGGAGGAGGGGCAGGGCAAGTTCGTGCTGCTGTGGGAGAGCAGCAGTGAGGGTGACAGCACTGCAGCGCTGCATCGCAGCAGCAGCAGCGGCAGCAGCAGCAGCGGCAGCAGCAGGAAGGAGATGATTTCCGCGGCACTCCAGGGGAGAGAGCAGAGAGCGAGTGACGAGTCCCCAAGGGAGGGTGCAGAGGCATCAGCTTGGCAAGAGAGGAGCCATACTGCCCCTCCTTCCGAGTGGCCAGGGCCCTCTGGAACTCCGACGTCCCTGCTGTGCCCCCCGCCCCCTCCCCCGCTTCCCCTCCCTCCCCACCCTCCCCCCCCTCCCCCCCTGCCCCCGCCTCCCCTCCTCCTCCTCCCCTTTCCCCTCCCCCCCCGCCACCCGGCCCCAAACGCCCTCCCCTCCCCCTCGTGCTCCTGGGAAGTCCCCCCCACCGCCTCCCACTGCTCGCCGCCTCCCACCCCCTCGCCTCGCCGTCCCCCTCCCCCTCGCCGGCGCTCCCCTCCCCCCCCTCCACGGCCGTGAGCACCTGGGGGGGTAGTGAGGAGAGCAGTGTACGGAGTGGGAGAGAAGAGCGCAGAGAAGGCTGTGAGAAAGCAAAGCGTGTGTGGGAGATGTGGTATCAGCACGGTGACTGCTGGCATGACTGTGCAAGACAAGGTAGTTGCTGCTGCACGTACCAAGCTTGTGGATTGAAGGCGTTGATATATCTGTGGCAAATCCTTTTTCCAGGGAAAGGAGTATTCTGGATGCTTAATCAGCTGCTTCTGGCCTGAAATGTACCATATTGGTAGTTGACCATTGAATCAGGCTGTTCCATGTGTGCATTTCCAAGTCAGTGCATCCCAGATAGGTGTGTGAGATCTGTGTGTGTGCGGAGTGCATGAACGTGGATGCTACTGATCAGTAAGGACGTGCTTCACCAGCCATGATCCCACTGATCCCACTGAATGGCAGTGGCGTGGCAGCATTGAACCTTGCCTTGCAGGCAACTGTTCATACATGCGACACAGTGAGCTTGGTTGAACCACCTACACATGGCATGAGGCAAGTCCCGCAGAAACCTAAGATAATTACACACACAGCAGCATTCGCCAACTTGCTTTATAGTTTCACGTCACAGGAAGCCCCATCCTTTCGGCTACCATGCAAGTGCAGCGCGATGCTGGCATGCGCATGGTGAGGAAACAGCCCCACCGAGTCAGGCGTCATATGCCCCCTCCTTTGTGCTACCATGCAAGTGCAGCAATGGTACCACTAGTGTGCACATCCCCACGGAGGCAGCCCCACGGTAGCTAACACCACGTGCCACAGCTCCTCCTCTACCCTGTGAATGCAGCGATGGTGCTCTGCACATAGTCAGCAGGCAGACCAACAGCATCCATCGCCACGCGCCACAGCTCCTCTGCAGCCCTCTCGTTGCGCCCGTGCGCTGCCACCTCGCCTCGCCGCCCCTCCAGGTCAAAGTAGGGCCCCGATAGCAAGCCTTGCTCGCGCACTGCCCTCGCTTGCTCGCCCACTGCCGCGTGTGTGGCGCAGTACAGGGGTGCCAGGGCCCCTGGGGGACAGTAAGTGGGGTTGGGGTGAAATGGAAGCGAGTTTTTTCGAGGTGTAGTTTATGGAAGTGTGAGGAAATGGAGGGAGGACGTGGGGAAGAGGACAGATGCAGGAGGTTAGAAAGGACGGAGTGGCAAAGACACAGAACTCTGCACGCCTAGAATATTCAGTGTGTCGAACAAGCAATATTGGTCGATCCCCACCCCATGCATGCGTGAACGCAAATTGGCATGCGTGGGGTGCAGAGGGCGGGTGGGCATACCCTGCCAGGGCTCGAGAAGCAGGGCGTGCATGACGGCACGTTGCAGCTCCTGGATGAACCTGGGGAGAGTGCGCGCCTGCATGGGGTCACAGGCACGAGGACACAGGCAGCGGAGGAGCGATGGGAATCATGCGGCTACAGCGGAGATACGACCATAACAGCTGGCGAAGAATTTGAAGGAGGTGTGGATGGGGAGGAGCGATGGGTGTGAGCAGCGGATCAAGTGTGTGAGGGCGCACGTGACTGACCACGTTGGTGAGCACCTCCCCTGGGTGCACCGCCACCACGTCTATGCGCGCGCTGGCCGGCAGGCGGCGCTGCAACACGTTCGTCAGCATCAGCTGATGCCGGGCGCGCAGGGGAGACGGATGGGGGAAGATGGGGTGGGAGAGAGTGGGGAGAGAGGAGGAGGGACGGAAGCGAGAATGGGTTTGGTAACGAGGAAGGGAGGGTTGCACAGAGAGCAATGGCAGATAGGACCACGAGAGTGAGAGCGAATGGTGTAGCGATCACGAGGTTAGGCAACAGGCAGCACGTTTTGAAGCAGGGAGCACACCTGAGCGAGCTTGCTCTGGTTGTAGGCGGCTGTGGCATTGAAGCGCCGTGTGCGCCCCTTGAAGCTCAGATCGCCCACGTCTAGATCGCCCCATGCATGCATCTGAGGGGGCGGGAGGGAAGACAAGGAGAGAGGAGAGTGAGGCTGTGCATGTGCGTGCGGGGTGAAAGAGGGTGCCATGAGGGGACTGCCATGAGAGGACTGCCATGAGGGGAATGCCATGAGGGGAATGCCATGAGGGGAATGCCATGAGGGGAATGCCATGAGGGGAATGCCATGAGGGGAATGTCATGAGGGGAGTGCCATGAGGGGTCAACTCTACGCACAGCCAGATTGGGAAGTGCTTAGAGTCGGCCATGGACGGCAGCAGGTAACAGATCAAGTGCTTCTCATTCACCGCGGCATGCGGAGCATATAGGTCCTTGTTGTGACTCACAGTGGACGACACGTTGACGATGCGAGCGCCGTGGGCGCGCAGCAGGGAGGGCAGCACAGCAGCAGCGAAAGCAGCAGCGGGCACACGCAGTTCACCGCTATGTGCTCCTCCAACCCGTCCGCTGTCAGTCGCTGGGGGGCTGGGGGGGGGGAAGAGGGACGGGAAAGGCCGAGAGGAGGGACGGGTGGGACAGGCGATGAGAGAAGGAAGGTGAGGTAAGGAGGGAGGAGGGTGGACCAGAATACGGCTCAGGTTGCGTGTATCAGGGCACCCTGGCAGGTGAACTAGCAACGGCGGCGAGGCACGGCCCTCGGCGTCCATCAGCGCACCTCCCATGGAGAAGATCCCCGCGTTGTTCACCAGCACGTGCAGCGGACGCGCCTCCGCCTCCCACGCGCGCGCGAACGCGCGCACCGACGCGAGCGACTCGAGGTCCACCTGGCGCACCTCCGCGCTCACGCTGCCCGCCTCGCCCTCCCACGCCGCGATCAGCTTGCTGGCGGCTTCCGGCCGCCGGCACGCCAGCACGACGTGCGCGCCCGCTAGGACCAGCTGCCTGCGGACCGGGTGGGAGAGCGCAACGGACGAAGGTGGGGGAAGGGATTCAGCTGGCAGTTGCGAGAACGAGTAACTGCTGGGCCGCATGATCTGGCAGGATTCGCAAGTGCTCACTTAGCGATCTCGAGGCCAATGCCGCTGGTGGGACCCGTGACGATGACGGTCTTGCCGCGAATGCTCGGGTCGCACGCCCACTCCGCGATCCCTCGTCGCTTGATCATTCGCCGCTGAACGATGATCTCCCACACGATGCGGATGCATGCGACGATCTGCTGCCACAGGCCCACCCTGATGCGCGCCAATGCCATCGCGGCGCGACGACCCTTCCCCTACAAGATTATTGAAACGCAAACAGGGGTGCTATGCTGTTGCGCGAAGGATAGTTCAGAATGAGGCTACGGATTGTCGTCATGTGACAGAGCGTGGTCCAAATTGGTTCAGAGGAGAAGCGATTAATGCCATAGCTGCGATCAATCGGAGTCAGCTAGAAGTTTCTGAGCCTATCCATCGGCAATGTCTCGCTCGGAAGCGAAGGAATTGGGACGAGGGAGCTATGAGCTACGGAGGAAACGATGGTGAGAAGCGCAAGCACGAGAAGGGAACCAATCGTGACCAGAGTCCATGTCGTGAGAAGGTGCTGCTTTTCTATTCAACAGTTTTCCCCCCAGATTCTGTCCCTGTCAGAGGTGACAGTATCGAGCTGCGGGGATCTGCGTGCATGTACGGAACGGCGGGGGGCTTCCACACCTCGCGGAACCCCGAACCTTGATCCTGAGCTACCTCACATCCAGCACCCATGCGCCTGAATAAACCGTTTGGAACCACATTCAGCCGTGCAGTCGTTTGACTCGGATATTTTCTCCGAGCCAAGCTGAGATACAGCCATCCAATCCCTGGGGAAACTGGAAAAGGCTACAAGCAGCTGGCCGTTAGTACATAGTTGATGTGTGCGCAGTCGAAGAATCTTGCTAATGAGAGCAATTGTGCGGGATTTTTTTTCCACGATAACGTCTATAGTATCATGTTGTGAGAATGCTCAGTGTCGTTACGTTCTAGTCAAACACTCCTTTTTCTTTCCTCGCCGTCGCTGTGCGCGTCGCTAAACGGGGAACGGCCGGCCGTGCGATCGTGGGACGCAGGATGATGTACCCCAAGGCCGCAGCGCCGGGCGTGGTTCGGCTTGACCAGATTCCGCGATGGACAGAGCAGGAGTTCGGCGCGGCGGCTCTCGGAGGCTCCGCGCTGGGCGACATCGCGATCGCGGCGGACCTCATGGGGCTCGAGCCGCCAGGAATAGGAGTCACCGCATTAGATGGAGATCCCGGCGCGTCGGGCGCGGGAGTCGCAGCAGGCGCGTCAAGCTACGCGACGGCGATTGCTTCGACGAGCTCGGCGGGCGACGAGGACCCGGGCGGGTTCGACGACCCGCTCTCCGCGCACGGCCTGGAGCTGCGCGGCCGCGGGCGCGGATCCGGCGGCGCGCCGAAGTTCCCGGTGAACGCGGAGCTGAACGTTAAGGTGTACGTGTGGCGCGGCGCGCCGTGGGCGCTGGAAGTGGACGCCGTGGTGAACTCGACGAGCGAGAGCCTCGACCCCGCGCTCTCGTCGCCCGGCCTGCACGACGAAGCCGGCCCGGGGCTCGCCGAGGAGTGCGCCACGCTGGTCCGTGCCGCGCCCCGTCCCGTGCTGTGCCGTCCCGTCCCTCCCTACTGCCGTTGCTGCTGCTGGTTTACGCGTAGGGTTGTCGCTGTCGGGATTCGTTTGCAGGGATGCGTGGGAGGGGGGCGGGGATGTGGTTAGTTGCAGTTCACGGGGTGTGGAGAGCACGGGGCTTGGTCGATAGAGCAATGCGCCCCTGCGTTAGCGAAGACCATGTGTGCGTGAATCTGATCGCTCACGCGCATGTCCGTGTGTGTGCGTGCCGTGCTGTGCGGTGTGCGTGCAGGGGGGTGCAGAACGGGCGAGGCGAAGATGACGGGCGCGTACGAGCTCCCCGCCAGGTGAGCCCCTCTCTACCACTCCCCGCCGCGCCTTCACCTCTCCTCGCATTCCCTCACCCGCCTCATCCCCTTCATTCCCTCACCCCGCCATCCCCCTCAGCCCGTGACCCCGCTCTCCCCCTCACCTCACCTCCCCCACGTCCGTTCCCCATGTCTGTGGACACACGGTGCATAATCACGTGGCAGGCGCGTGATCCACACGGTGGGGCCGCGGTACACGGACAAGTACCAGACGGCCGCCGAGAACGCGCTCAGCCGCTGCTACCGCATCTGCCTCGAACTGCTGCTCGAGAACGAACTGCGCAGGTGGGCGGGGGGGGGGGAAGGGGCGGGGAGGAGGAGACGGAAGGGAGATGGGAAGCGGTGCGGGTTAAGAGAAGGAGGTCAGGGAGCAGGGGTGCTGGGATCTGCTTGGGGCAAAATAATGCTTAAGTTAGAGAATGCTGCAGCTGTTTCTCATTCTTCTCCCTTCTCCTTCCGTCCTGCCAACTTTCCCACCTACGTCCATCCCTCCGCTCTTTTTCCCCTGTTCTCCCTTCCTCACGACAACCCCCTCCCCCCTGGCAGCATAGCGCTGCTGCCCATCTACTCAGAGGCGAAAGGGTATCCCAGGGAGCCCGCTGCTCACGTTGCCATCCGTAAGCCACTCTCTGCCCATCATCTACTACCGTACCCCACCCGCCACGCAATGCTGTGCTATTCCTCCACCACTCATGCTGCAAGCCTCCGCCTTTACACATTCATGGCCATGTTTAGAACATGCGCTCTTAGATTCTGCTCCGTGTTTTCACCATGCTGGTACCTCACACCCTTGCCCGTCCGCCCTCTGCCCACCTGCCCTGCCCCCCTGCCCCGCCCCTCATGTCCCCCCGTGCCCTCCCTGCCTTCCCCCATGCCTTATCAGGCACGGTGAGGCGGTTCTTGGAGAAGCATGGGCGGGGCATGGCAGCGGTGGTGTTCTGCATCCAGACGGACGACGACCACCTCATCTACAAACGGTGCGCGCGCCCCCGACCCACATGCACTCTCACTCTTGCCGCCTCTTTCACTCCACACGTCCACGTTACTCTCTATTTCCTGCGCTCCCTTGCTACCCAATGCAATCCCACGCTCCCTCCCCATTCCCACCCCCTCTCCCCACTCCCATTTCCTCTCCCGCTCCCACTCCTCCACTCCCTCTCTCACTCCTCCGTGTTCCCCCCACTGACCCCTCGCACAGCCCATACAGGCTGTTACCGCTCTATTTCCGTGGGACAACATTGAGGAGGTGGCAGCGCAATCCCTGCTGCTGTTTATCACCAGGCACAGCACAGCAGTTCCTCCAACTCCCTCACTCACTCCTCCGTGCTCCCCCCACTGCCCCCCTCACTCGGCCCGTGCAGGCTGTTACCGCTGTACTTCCCGCGGGACAGCAGCGAGGAGGTGGCAGCGCAGTCGCTGCTGCCAGCGGACGTGGGCGATGAGAATGGCGAGATTGTGATCGCGGAGCGCATGATCCGCATCTCCAAGATGCCCTGCCTGCCCTCCTCTGCCAACAGGTGCGTGCACTGCACACTTCTCACAACACTATCACACACGTTCTCTTGATATGTTTTGACAAAAAACTGAAACTCACGATGCCAATTTGTCCCCCCGTGCCGTGTGCTCGCTCCTCCGCATCTACCCCCCACCCCCAGCGCGTCAACATCAAGTGCGCTCATCCCAGCACAACCTCCCGGGCAGCTGTCCCTCTCCTCCACGTTCGACGACTCGCTCCTAGACCCAGCGTTCATCAGCATGGCCAAGGACCCCGACCAGCGCCGCGTGGAGCAGCGCGAGCACGCCGTGGCGTCGGCACAGACGGGGTGGATCTGGCTGTGGGCGCGCTGCCTGGGGCTCGACCTGGGGGACACTGTGGTGTCGCTGCTCACTGCGGGCGAGCAGCTTGCGCTGCATGGGCGGTACCTGGCACGCGCTGAGAAGCTGGACCTCACTGAAGTGCAGGACATGCGCATCATGTGAGTGCCTCCCACTCTTGCCTGCTGTAGTGTAGGCTGTGGTTGGTGCTGCTGCCACACATGCCATTTGTCTTCATCTTTTGTGTCCCTATCTCACCCGTTGCACAAACACGCATGTGCACGGGGCATGCAGGTACCGGGGCGGCACGGACTCAGCGGGGCGCAGTGTGATGGTGGTGGTGGGGGCGCACTTCCTCGTGCGCTGCCTGGACCTCGAGAGCTTCATCTTCCATGCTGTCAAGGTCAGCCCCGGCCCATCCCACGCTCTGCAGGCGCCCCAACATAGATCGTGAATTGCAGTGGTTGCTCTCATGGTCTTTGGCTATTTCTTAAGAAGAGCCTTGCTTGGCTTTCTGTCTCCATGCTCATCTTTGCTTCGTACAATGTGCATACCTCCACCCCACCATGCGTCTTTCCCAACAGGAGTTTGAGCCCATCCTTCACCGTCCCTTCACCATTGTTTATTTCCATGCCGCCACAACCCTACCAGCGTGAGTTCTCCTTTCTTGTCAGCTCCTCGTGTGAACTTCCACCTTTCGTGTCTCTGATGCCTGATCACCCATGCCTCTTCCACACAGTGCCCCTTACTTTTCGCGCACACGGGTACTCAATATGCCATGCCAACATTCGGCTATGTGTGATGCAATTTGTTTGTGTCATCTACGCCATGGGACATGCATTATCTCATTGGCTGTCCATCCATCCCCGTTGCTGGAATTGCCTACCCCATGCAGCATGGCTGATTATGGGTGGATGAAGCGCCTCCTGAATGTGCTCGGGCCCAAGTTCAGAACGAACCTGCATGTGAGTTCTCGGGCATCTGAGCCTGTTGGCTGTGGCGGTCTGGCATGTCACTTGTGGGTTGCTTTATTGGGTATGTCTTCTCAGAGGGGCCACACTAAGCCATGTCTGAGTGCTGGTGTGTTAGTAGTTTTAAGCTCACGTGTTCCTGGCTGTTGTTTTTGTCAGACGGTGTATGCAGTTCATCCAGACATGCGGCTCAAGGGAACTGTGTGGGGCATGCAACTGCTGGTGGACCCTCTGGTAAGACATGCACAGTCTATATAGTTCTGTGTGCACTGCATGATGCGATGCAAGCATGCATGTGAAATGTTGGATGATGTAAGCTGGTTTGTGACACGTACGTGGCTTCAAACTTTTTCTTTTTCTTTTTCTTTTATGCATTCAGGTGTTCAAGAAAGTGAAGTATGTGGGCAGATTGCTTGAGCTGTTCAGACACGTATCGCGAGAACAAATAACAATACCAGAGTTTGTCTTTATGTAAGTACACAGCCATTGTCCTTGCGTACCATCCTCATTGTTCTTGCTGCCTTTCCAGTGTCCACCTCTTACCTTTGCTGTGCATATGTCTGGTCTGGTTAGCGCCTTTCCTGCTTGTGGGGCCCTTCTGACCATTCCGTCCTACCCATTTTTGCCATGTGGTTCTTTGATTCAGGCATGACGTGGAAGTAAACCCTCAGGATGTGGTAACCATGAGTTTCCAATCAAGGTTTGTTTCTCCACAAGCCCGCCTCCCTGCTCCGGCTTAAAATACAATAGATGTTGGCTAGCATGCATGCCAAAAGTGCTACTGCACCTTTTTTTTTGTCCATACAAAATCAACATTTCTAGTGTCTGATACTTAGTGCCCTCTTCTTTGTCAAAGGGCATGAAACATGTAATATATTTTATAGGACTCGTAGACTTACATACAATAACGAATTTCTTCGAAAGCATTCACTGTCACGCGTCAGCCACGAAACCGAGGCGATATGCGAGGTCAGCAGCACTGACCCGTTCAGAAGTGGCGGCTGTCTTCTGCATTTGAACCCCCAACAAACACAAATCTCGCAACATTCCCCAAGCAGCTTCCCAGTGAGGCTTTCCCAAATGGAGTTTCGTCCAAGGTCATGGGCAGATCACATGGCCTCGCTCTCAAGCCGACCGGCAGGAGGCTCTGGCTTGCCTCCGAAGCCCGCTTTGTCGTCGTTCTGGAGATCTCAACTTTCGCAGAAAACAAAGAGCGTGACCTTTTCGCAAATGAGTGAACCTTACAACAGCCAAGACGTGACAGACTCACAGTTGGATTCGCAACCTGGTGCTGGTTGTTCCCAAAGCCAGGACCAGGGGTTCTCGCAAAGTCAAGCAGACCCCTATATCCAATATTTAAGTCAACCCGAACTAGTGTCAACACCTGTGGAGGAGAACAATGGATGGGTCGGACTAAGCCAGCCAGTGAACTTAATTGTCAAGAAAGAAGAACCACGACCCGCAGTTGTTGAGTCTTCTCTTTGTTTGGAAATGTATGCGGACATTTACAGCAGCCTTGTGCGAGGAGACAAAGACGGGAAGGTGCTCGCATGCACGGGTCTGGACGAGCTGAAATTCAGACGAGGGGATTTGAAAAAGGTGAAGCTTTTGACATACGCTGTTGAATCCAATTTGCTTATCTTGAGCTCATTTGCAGCTGAGCAGGTGCTCGCCATCCACGGCCTTGCTGATGGAAGTTCCAAGTCGAGAAAGGTACGATTGTGTCCATGCCATCCTCACTTCAATGTTATTGTTATTGTCTTACAACCTCCATTGACAGGAAGTCTTGGCTTCTCTGGTTGGAATGCGGCTGTGGCGCCCGTTATGTGAGCTTTCAAAAGCCGTTGAGTCAACGAAAGTACGAATGCCACCTCTTGAAGAAGTAAAGCAAGATCTAATGGCGGTGGGCTGGCTGGATAGTCCTGTCAACGAACTTCTGAAAGTCGAGATGAAGGCCACTGGAGTTGCTGCTGTTGATTTGAGCACGCAAGCGCCAGAGAGCCAAATTGAGCCTGGAAGTCCTCGGACGACAACACTGAAGGGTTTAGAATCCAGGCTTCCTTCTGTGCCAGAGAAAAGCCTTGTGGCTGAAGCTGTGGCAAAGCTTCTCAAGATGGAGCAATGTCCGCCAGTGGACTTGGCCGAGAACGGTAAGTCGGACTGGAGGAATGTGCTCACTCTGACGAGTTCAAGGCCCATCAAACGAGAAGCAGAAGAAACTTCGGATACTGGCAACATGATGGTCATTTCCACACCACGACCTAAGCTTGTAAATTCCGGCACATCCATGGACGATCCGTTTCCTGGGCCCGACCGCCCTATGGAGCGTTGTGGAGACTCTTTGAAGCAAAATTGCACGGTGAGGCTCATCAATTTGACCGTTTTTGTTATTTGGCAAGTTCTGACAGGAATGTCCACTTGACAAGAGATTCTGGTATACCTGAGCAGGCCATGCGCGGGCCTCTTGTTCAATTACTGGAAAAGACTAACAGTACTGGAATAATGGAGCAGAGGAGCAAATGTGGAGTGATGGAAGCGCCCAAGTCCTTGGAACAGCAGCTTATTGTTGATAAACAAAGAAAAACTTCTGTGCATGCAGAGGAAACAGACATGAAAACCGGTATCTGCAACGGCAAAGTACCAGTTTTGGCAACGGCACCACAGATCAAACCCGAACCAGCAGAAATTGCAGAAGAAGTATTTAAAGGGCCTGCTTCTCCTAGCCCTCTTGATGAGCAGATTTCTGGAGCAGCTTCAGTGGACTGGGTATCGTTGGAAAACCAGGTTTTAAGGTTATCGCTCCATTTGCAAATTGACACGAACGAGGTCAAGCCAAACTCGAAGATTGGGAGGACAGTGATAATGGTTTCTCTCAAGGTATGTCTATTTCAAGCGTATTGATGCATTTCTGGTTAGGGGAATTGCATCTTCTCTTCATGCATTGCTGCTGCTGTTCAGGGGGTCAATAGCTCTCACAGGAATGACATCGTGAAGTTGCAGCCTTTAGTCCATGTAGGGAGAGTTATGCGGACTGTAAAGAAGTCCCATATAGACGGAATATGTTCAAAGGATTGCATGGTAAGATGGAAATGCATAAGGCCATGCTTCTGTCCCACTCCCTATGCTGTCAATGCTTAACCAGTTTTCATGTGTGTCATTGCAGAAGTCGCATTCCCCCTTCAGGATTCGTTCTCAAGGAGGGGACCGAGCTAGCATTGCTGACTTGACTGTGGATCTATCTGACAGCATGAGAAAGTTCAGCTGGGATGAATTGTGGACTGCAGCTAAGGCAAAAGACTCCCGTCTTCATGGAGCTTGGGTTATGACAAGCAGGGCTGAGCTTTCTATGACAGAAAGCCAGAAGCATGCGAATGTGCGCCAAAGGCCATTCCTGCACCAGAAAAGGAAGCTGTCGAAAATGGTGAGTTACTAAACGCCAGAACATGTTCGAGCCTGTGTTCTTACTTGCTGCACCAAAAAAGGAAACTGTAAAAAATGGTGAGTTTCCAAACGCCGGAACATGTTCGAGCCTGTGTTCTTTCATCCATTCTTAAGGCTTTCTTTTTTCCAACCCACATCTATTGTGGCAGACCCCTGCAGGTGCATTTCAATAACAAGAACTAAAAGTGGGCTCACTTGTTTGGGCCAAAGATCGGGTTATCTGGTGGCCTGCTGAGGTGAGATCCATAAAGTGCTGTCTTCTCGTTAATGCAGCCTGTAAGTTGCAGTGGCTGACACTACCCACCAGCACAGATAACAATAGCCGCTGACGAAGATGAGCCTTTTGGGAATGTTGAGGTTAAGCTTTTTGGAGAACCCCGAGTCAGGTATGGAGAATCAGCCTTTCAGCTAAATCATGTCATCTCAATCATTGCATTGCACTGAATTCTTTACACTGCAGAATGAACGTGGGGCACTCATCCCTTGAGCCATTTCTGGAAAATGCTGCACGGCACAACTGTGGAAAGCATTCATCTGCATTTAGAACTGCAGTGGCTGATGCGATGCTGAGAGCATCCCCTTCAAAGGAAGTACACGGCTTGGAATGCAGGGAGCAGGCTTCAGCTTCAATTGGGAGTAACGACAGGAAGAAGAGGAGATGAACCAGATCATAATGGAAACGCGTACAGCATGACAAGCTGGTTCTGCCATACACTGGAATGTGACACTCAAAGCTTCTGACAACGGTTCTTCTCCCATCGAAGTGTTCAATACTGGTGCTGAGTGCACCTGACAAACCACATCCCTCAAGACTACACATCTAATGTACAGCCTACATCTGCCCCCCACAGCTCTAGTCATGACTCATGACGCTTGTGGGATGACATTCTCAGGAGGAGGCTGTGAAAGTGTTGTTGCGCGCAGCAACTCCAGGGTCAGCACAAGTCCAAGAAAGTGAGAAAGAGCAGTGTTGCCAGACGCCTGCAAGGAGGCCAGAATGGAAGTAGCAAACATATTACTTGTATTTGTTTCCCTTTCCAAGCTCATTTGTGACTCCTGAGAATTATGAGCATTTTACCATCAACCAGTGACCCAGCAGCAAGAAAAAAAGAGATGATGCTAGCCATAATCATGGTGCTCAGCATGCACGCACCTGAACAAGGAAGACGTCGAGGGCCAGAACAGGGTTGTAGCCGGTGGGAAGGCCAACAGCACCATAGATGGGAGTGGAGGAAGTAAGGGCTTTGGCAACGAGCACTCCAACAGTGGCCTGGAGGCCGAGGAGAGTGGCTCCTAGGCCAAGCAAGTTGATAATGAGGCCATTCTTGAGATTCGCCACCACTGAAGAGCGAGGAGGGGCCTGCAATGTGATCATGCATATGAATGGATGAATAAGACAAATAATACGGCCTCGCCACCCACTGAGCTAAGAGCAGTCTGTCGGCAAGGCAGGGCAGATTCTATATAGTTACCACCATGGAGGAGGAGGGGCGCTCGGGCATAAGCTGGCGTTGCACCATCAAAGGATGCGAGCAAGGAACTCAGGAACTCTAATTGGCCCACCTTCATGGGGTTTTCAATGGCATTGCGTAGCCGATCGGCTAGCCTGAGGTACCCAAATGACCAGAAGACAGACAGAAATGCGGCCACGATTCCAGCCGACGTGAGATACGTGGAAACTGGAGCTGTAGGCCGACCAGAGATGACAATGGAGAAGGTGAGAATCACGGAGGCGACAACAGAGCAGACCAGCTGGCCCCAGAATCCGATGATTCCCAACTGGCGGAAGTATTTGGACGTCCGCTCCACCCGCTTCGAAGCCTGGTAGCGAATCGTGAGTGGTAAGGTAAAATAGAAGTGGTTTGGATACGAATCTGGGGACGCCGTAATAGGTTTATGAAAAGTGGCATAGATTCACAAAGCCAAGGAGTAAAATGGTGGACGCCATGGAAGATCATGTATGCGGACGCTTTAACAAGATTCAAGGCAAACGGAGCACGCAAAATCCACGCCGCTCACCTGCTCACGCCTGGCGGCCTCCTGGGGATCAATCTCCTGCTCATACTCGTAACCCGGCGACACGTAGTCAGCAGCGCGAACGGACCAATCGCGACGCGTTGAATAGGACGAAACTACTCCACGCTGAAAAGGCCCCGAAGAAGGACCAGAGGACGAGATTGCAGTCTGTGCGCGAGCAGAAAGTGGTCGGGTAGAGGTCACAACCGGCGAACGGGCAGGAAGAGCCGGGAAACGGCAGAACGAAAGATTTTGACTATGGATGGAACGACGAGTCGTTAGGGAGAGCGACCCGCTAGGAGAAACAGCTGCGACATTCGGGCGAAATAGAACTTGAGAAGCCATGGCGGAAATGGCCTTTTGAATAGATGAGCAGGCTGAATACTGAATCGAAATTTGAACTTCTTGAAAGATTTGGTCGGAGTGGAGATGAAGGGGGGAATGGCTGGCCCCCGCAAAGACCAACGAAAGCTATGCGGAGAGAGCTGCGAGTTTGCGACATCTGTTACCAGACAGGCTGTGTTGTGGTGGTGGACGAAATGGGTGCCCGAAGTTCCACCGCGAAATGTGCAGAGGGCGAAGACGAACTCCCACCCACCACGACCCAGATTCAATTCCTACCTGTCATCAACTTCCACGCCATTGTCGCAACCAGAGTCTCGAGGGCGCTGGTGCCGAAGCCATTTAGGTGTCGTTGACCGCATAATCATGACGCAACATGCAAACGATGCTGCCGTATCTGTTTCAGACTCACGCCTTAAATTGTCGCGCGTACTGCTCATCGTCGCGTACCTCATCGCAGCCGTCCTCGTAGTCCTCTCCTTCTCGCCACGACTCCGCCTGGCGGAGCAGCAATCATCGCCCGCTTCATCCGGGAAAAATGGAGCCCGTCGAGCGCGGCGATTGGAGGACGAGGAGGCGGCGTTCAACGCGAGTTTTGATTTCAGTCTCAACGAGACGTGGAAGGAGGGCTTCTTCAACATGACTCTCGAGATTGAGTGAGTCCGCTGGCTCCACCTGCTGCTGCACGCGCTTGGCCTGAAGCCGCTTACAGCTGCCGTGAGTTGTGGTCGCGGATTCACGCCCGTCATACGAAGAAGCTCGCAGCGCGCGTGAGCTAGAGATGCGGTGTCGCTGCTGAATTTTGAGGATTTTTTAGAATCTCTTACGGAATTGCGGTGTTGTCGTAGCTGGACTGATGCGCGCTTCCCCCATTCCAACCACCGCCACGTGTCTCGCAGGAAGTGGCGGGCTGGCGGCGGCTGCGATCGCTTTCGTGAGCGCTTCTCGTCGCACCTCCACGTGGACCTGCTGCAAGACGACGACCCCGCCTCCTGGCCGCCCAACCCCTCACTGCAGGTCGGTAGCGCCCCCCATACGCTTCATTCCCCCCCACTGCATCACCACATCACTTCTTCACTGCACCAGCGCATCACTACCCGCTCCATCCTCCCCTCCCTTCACGCTCACCACCCACCCCCCTCCTCCATCCGCCCACATCGCCCCTTCATGCAGCCGCTGTCGTTACCGGAGTGTCCGCGGATACAGCAGCGGCACGTGAGCGTGCGGGTGCAGCCGCCCTTTTTGAGGCGCCTCAAACACCCCCTCCTCTTTCCGCCCCCACCGTTCCTCCGTGGCAGCCCCTATCGTTACCAGAGTGTCCGCGGATACAGCAGCGGCATGTGAATGTGCGCGTGCAGCCGCCATTCGTGTGGTTTGGGCAGCGCTTTGGCAACCGCCTGGGGCTGGAGGGCACTCACTCGTGCGCGCACTGCGGCCTCACGTGCACTGTGAGGGGCGTCATGCGTGTGGTGCTGCGAGTGGCGTGAGGGCTGTGAGGGGTGTGAGCTGTGCAGTGTTGTATTTGGCACAGGACTGCACTGCTGTGGGTGCCTGGTCATTTTAGAGTCGAGCCCTAACCTAGGTTGTTGTGTTCACTGCATCATGCTCCTGCTGTCCGCCTTCAGCTTCCTCCGCTCCTCTCTCCCTCCCTGGCAGTTCTCCTGGGAGGAGCAGGTGATGCCTCGCCCTGACGTGCTGCTCTTCGTGCGCCAGTACGGCCCTCTCAAGGAGGCCGAGCAGAGGGGTGAGTGTGCCTTGTTCACACCACGCCACACCACACCACACCACACCACACCACTTGGCAGGTGGGGCATGGATGCACTCACCACACCACACTGCCCCCCCGCCCACTTCCCCCCTTACCTTCCCCTTCTTCGCCCTGCCCTCCTCCCCCCAGCTATGGTTGCGCTGACCACACTCCCTCCCAACGAGCGCCCCCTGCTGGCCCTGCTGGACCCTGAGGCAGCACCCGAGGGCGCCACAGTCCCCGACCGGGAGATCTTCTCCCCGTGGATGCCCATGGAGGGAAGCGTTTGTGGTCCGAACAACTTCTCCCACTTCGCCCCTCTCCCCTCCCTCCCCCAGAAATGGATGCGCTGACCACGCGGCCTCCCCACGAGCGGCCTCTACTCGCCCTGCTGGACCCCGAGGCAGCACCCGAGGGCGCGACAGTGCCGGGGCGGCAGATCTTCTCCCCGTGGGTGCCCATGGAGCAGCAGGCGCGGTGGGACGTGGTGGTGGGGTACCACAGGGACAGCGACGTGCAGATCACCTACGTGGGCATGAATGATGATGAGGCGCGCAAGGACCTCGTCTCCAACATCAAACTCGCTGTGAGTGAGGATGAGCTGTTCTCTATTGTACTCGCTCTTGATAATTATGAGTACGCCATTGGTTCTGCACGCCCTTGCAGATGTGCTATTGTTCACTCAACACACGCCACTGTCCCCATCCACACCCCTCCTTGCCAGGGTGTGCTGCTGTACCATGCGAGGTCGCACTGCTCAGTGCAGTGGAGGGAGGCCATGGTGAAGGGCGTTCTCCGTGTGGTGCGCCACCACTCGTTCTCCCTTGTCGATTTGTGTACCCCATTGTCACCTCCAACCCCTCTTCCCTGTGCCATGCAGGGAGTGCCGCTATACAGGGCGGGGTCGCACTGTTCTGTGTGGTGGAGGGAGGCCATGGTGAAGGACATCCTGCATGTGGTGCGCCACCACTCGTTCGGCCACTGCCAGTTCAACATGCACCGCATCTCCGAACTCATTGCTCACCCCACGTGCCGGTATGCCAGCGCACACGACCTACTTGAATTGAAATGACCACGATTTGAGCTCCTTGCGCACCCCATGTGCCAGCGCACTGTGTGTGCAGCAGGCATGGAGTGTGCCAAGTCAGCGTTCCCCTCTCCTGTCACTGCCTCCTCTTCTACCTGCTCGGCCCCTCGTCTCCTCCGTCCCTCCATACCCCACAACCCAGTCTCGCCTCCACCCCAACCTTCACCATGCTGCAGTGCGCCGCTGGACAAGTGGACGG
Source organism: Closterium sp. Yama58-4 (assembly GCA_947470075.1). Classification (NCBI taxonomy): domain Eukaryota; kingdom Viridiplantae; phylum Streptophyta; class Zygnematophyceae; order Desmidiales; family Closteriaceae; genus Closterium; species Closterium sp. Yama58-4. Next base: position 21,899 of record CANIUD010000933.1, read on the forward strand.
CACGCACACACTGTGTACACTCCCTTCCCGTCCGCCCCCTCCGCTCTCCACACTCCACACGCCACTCAGTTACGACTGTGGATGTTCTGCATTCTGTAATGTATTTCATCCTTCAAAAAACAAAGAAAAAAACTCCTCACCTCCAACCCATCGCCCCCACCTGCATTGCAGCACCCCCCTGGACAAGTGGACGGCGCGCACACACTGTGTGGAGTCGCGGTACAAGTTTGCCATTGCGGTGGAGAACAGCGAGAGGGAGAGCTACGCCACTGAAAAGCTCTTCATCCCCTTCGATGCCGGTCAGTTGCACCTCTGCCTTCCCCCTCTCCATCCCCCTCTCCCCTCCCCTCCTCCTACCCTGTCCCCCACTCTCCCCCGCTTTTTCCCCTCTTCCCCTTCTGTTTCGCCTTCTTCCGCTCTCTCCCGTTTTACCCTCTTGTCACTCCATGTCCCTGCGTTTTCCCGAACAATACATTTCTGTCATCACACCCATCCGCAATCGCCCCTCTGCACCGCACTCCACCAACCGTGACCCCTCACCCCTCAGGCACAGTCCCAGTGTACTTTGGAGCGCCAGACGTGGCACACCTGGCACCGCCCGGGTCGTTCATTGACGTGCGGGCCTTCCCCAACAAGACTGAAGTGGGGGCGCTAATCAACCAGCTCGATGCCAATGCCAGTAAGTGTCTCGCTCCTTCTCCCTCTCCACGTGTGTTGCGAGTTGATTTTATACGCACCCGTGTCGCTCATTAACATGAGAGCCTTCCCCAACAACACAGGCGTGAGGGTGCTCATCAACCAGCTCGACGCCAACGCCAGTACGCCCTGCTCTCCCTCTCCCTCTCCCTCTCTCTCCCTCGCTCTCCATCATTCTTGCCTCTCTTCCCCTCGCCCTCCCCCTTGCTCTCCCTCTATGTCCCTCTCACGGTCTCACCAACCGTGTCTTTTGAGAGTTCCCTTCCCTTCCCCCACTCACACGCCTCTTCCCTCTCGCCATGTCCGCCCCATCCGCCTCCCCCCCTCTCACAGCGCAGTACCTGGACTACCACGCGTGGCGCATCTGCAACAGCAGCGGGAACCTCAAGCACGCCACAGCCCTCTCCATCCTCACCCTGCCCTGCCGCCTCTGCCTCAAGGCCGCTCTGCTTCTCGCTGACAGACAGGCAGCAGCATCGCTGGGAGAAGCTTCCCCCAACTCTGCATCCCCTCCCGCTCCCTCCACACCTCCTCCTGCTGCCTCTCCCCCTCCCTCCTCCCCGGTGCCTGATGCTTCCCCTCCCCCACCTGCTGCTCCCCCACCTGCTGCTCCCCCACCTGCTGCTCCCCCACCTGCTGCTCCCCCGTTATCACCACCTCCTCCTTCTCCCACCTCCCCTCCACCGCTCCCCCCGGCTGCACCCCCTCCTACCACTGCACCGCCTCTCCCCACCCTTCCTTCACCAGTCACATGACCCCGGCTGCGTCACCTGCCGTCGCCGTCACTGCCTCCCGTGCACCTGCCACCAGCTGCTGTGAGCAAGCCATGTGAGCCCACAGGCCGAGCACGTATGCATGTGCTGCCTTTCCATACAGGTGTGCCTGAACTCCACCCTTTCATCCGGTGACCAGCTCCCCGCACCTCTGCCCTCTCTTCCTGCCGTTGCTCTGCTCTGCACCACGGCATCCCATCCCTCTATTCCATCCCATCCGTTCCATCTTAAGATCCGGTTCCTCCTCCCTCCCATGCTCTGCCTCAGACCGGCATTCCGTTTAGCTCCACTCAGTCGTCCATTCCATCATAACACCCTGTCCCTTCCCACTCCTGTTCTGTGCACCGTCCAGGCCGACAGGGTTGCAGCTTGGAGGTGTCGTGTGTGTTGGTGTTGGGTTACCACTGCACCGCCTCATGTTTACTTCTTCCTCCTTCCCCTCTCTCTCCTCCCCTGCGACCCATTCCCACCAGGAGCCCCTCTCACCGGCTACAGCCTGCGCACATGCTGCCGATTGCCGTGATGCCGCAGCAGAGGAAGCTGTAGCAGCTGCCAGTGCTGCTGTTACTGCCGCTACAGCTGCTGCCTCCGATGACCTTGCTGCCTCCGATGACCTTGCTGCCTCCGATGACCTGACCTTGCTGCCACTGTGCCTGGCGCCCTGCCCTCTGCCTTGGCCGTGCATGAGTCCACGTGGGGGGCAGCCCAGCATCCCGTGGCTGCGCCTGCTGAACGCCCTCCCGCTCTCCCTCATGCGCCCCGACGCCCATGTCGCCGCCTTCCCCCTGCTCCCACACGCCCCCCCTCTGCCTCACGCGTTCATGTCAGAGACACCGCTGCTGCCCCACAGGCAGCTGCTGCCATGGGAGGTGGTGAACGGGTCTGTGGTGGGGCACGGCGATGGCGCTGTAAGGCGGGTGCGAGGGGGGCGAATGATTCGTGACTGCGTGCACTGGTGCCTGCCTGGCGTGCCGCACACCTGGAACCAGCTCATGTACCTATGCCGACCTCTTGCAATCTGACCTTCTTGGTGTCACTTGATTCCCTGCCATGCTTTGTGTACGGAGTAGCCACACAAGCTTGCCCCTTGTCGCCGCAACCTGGTGCTCGGATCGGATGTCATGTGAGCAACAGCTGATGCGTCAAAGGATGTGACCAAGGAACCCCTCATGATTTCACACAAACATGCACGAAAGATGCTGTCCTGCTATAGTTATAAGCCGAGTAAGCCAGCCAGGGTATGAGGCCCAAGCAGCAAAAAGTTCACAGAAAATGAAAAGGGAACACAGCAAGCTCCCCAGCATCTTGTTCTGCCTCCTAAGCCTAGTGATGGGAGTTCAAGTGTGTGCGTTCATTTCTGCAAGCTTTCTGGCTGGTTTATGTGGGCGGAGTGTGGGTGAACCCCCTGCCATTTGCCACCATGAAGAACTGGTACAAAGACAACTCATTGCTGTAAAAAGAAATACAGCATGGCATGAAACCCATCAGCTCAAACTGTTCTGGCCATCTCCAGGAACAAGATATGAGCTCCAGAAGCATCATGAGGCTGAAACTCGAGAGACATGTCATCTTTTCTGGGCGCCGCAACCTGCAAAACGGCCATAAGCAATTAGTTCTGTCTGCGCGATATTTTATGAGTTCAAAAGGGATGCCGGAGGTGCTGAAAGGCATACCTGCAGGGCATCGCGGGCATGGAGCGTCTCCTTGATGCCACTGTCCTTGGAGGTCACAGTGAGGCCGCCCTCAATGCACAACAGGTACATCTGCCGCCCCCTCTGCAGTGTGTACTCCAAGCTCCTCGCAGCAGCACCAGGCAGCGAGCCATCCATCTCCGACACAAAGATGTTGACGTCTTGATTCACGGGAATAATTCCCGATCCTGCATCTTTGTTGGAACCGTAACGGTCATAGCTGGTTACCACTTGCTGTAGCTTGTTGTGGCGATCACTCTTTCTGCACACACGAGGTTGAAAAGGAGAGACATTCAAGTCAGAGACACTTCACTCATCCCAGTCACCTTGGCACATACAGTCAACACGAGTATGGAAATCAAACGCAGTGTGCTATACTTGTGCAAGTGAGAATGAGGGACCAGATAACGACACAATTGAAGCAAGTGGAATAATGGGTGGAGACAAAAGGAAATGGTGCATGCTGAACAATGTGGATGAGCCCATCGCGCTTGACCGCACCTGAAGGTGCGCGAGCCATAGTTGGGCTTGAGACCCCTTGCGTTCGGCTTCACCCAGATCTGAATGAACCGTTGCCTGCAGGCACGGATAGAGGAGGAGAACAGGTAACGCATGAAAAGGGCAAAATTACTTACAACAGGGAATACAGGGTGAACAAGGCTGAAGAGATAATGACAATGCGGATCGTGTTGATCCTCACGTGCACGTACAGCTGGTCGGAGTTGTTCATCTCGGAGTGCGTGACGCCAGTGCCCGCACTCATGTACTGCACGCACCCACGCCCCAACGTCTCCGCTGTCCCCATGCTGCCAGGCCAGGGTCAAGGCGCAAGACAAGATCGCACAACGACAATGGAAAGCATGATAACGAAAGTTCTGGTGCGCATGAATGGAATAGGGTGCGCATTGAAGCAGAATGGTTGGATGGTGGAGGGAGGCGAGTGACGGGGTGCGCGCACCTGTCCTTGTGAGTGAGCTGGCCGTCCACGGCGTAGGTGATGATCTCCATGTCGCGGTGCGGATGTGTCCCAAACCCGGCGTTGGGCTGCCCAGCATGGTTGGGCGAAACGACACGGAGAGACAGGGAGGAGTTGAGTCTAGAATGCTCCAAGCAAAATCCTCTACAAGTGCAAATTGAGGGGCTGAAGGAGAAGGTGAAAGGCCTGTGGGAGGGACCTGGACGAGGTCGTCGTTGAGCACGCGCAGCACGCCGAACTCCTGATTGGCCGGATTGAAGTACTCCGCGAAGCTGAAGTGGAAGCGCGACTCCAGCCACCACGTGGGCCGGGACACGTACAGCGAGCTGCTCGGAATCTTCCTCATAAACTCCTTCGCCCTGCCAACAGAGAAACGGCGCGTGATGAGGATGCCTGTGCACAGCGAAGGTCGGAACTCCTACAATGCAACGCTAGTGACGAAAAGAAAAATAGAAAAAAAAGTTAGCGAACTGGGGTCCATTGGCGGACGAAACGATCGCTTACATGACCGTGGAGCTTGACCGAACGATTGCCTCTAACGATAAACTTGGTCTTGGGACGGAATCTACGAAGGATGAAAGAAAATGGACTGACTTTCGCGGGATTGGTTTTCTGAAGGCAGCTTTCGCTTCAACGATTAAAGCAGTAGTGGATGAACTCGAAAGAGCTAGTGCAGCTGAATGTCTCGTCGCTTGCAATAAATACGTCATTTATTAGCAAAAGGCTACAGGCCGAGGGAACTCGAGCGAGTAGGAACCAAGAAGAAGGCAGAAGGTTTCTTGCGAGCTTCTAACCATGAGGAGCATTCAGCGAAAGCAGAAATGGCACGCGGTGGATGGAAGCAGAAAGAAATTCGCGATGGCGGTCGAGGCGAGGCGAGGCGAGGCGAGGCGAGGGGAGGGGCTGGTGAGGAGGAAATGGCCGAAGTCGGTCGCAATTTCTAGGAATTGCGGAGAAGTTCACGAAGAATCTTTCGCGACTGGGATTCTCAAAGCCTGGCTGCGACGGTTACAGCACTCTGCGACAACATTTGAACCCCCCGCTCGCCATAGCGTGCAAATGCCCAAGTCTACAGCTCCCCCCCTCCCTCCCTGCGCGTCGTGAGCCAGAAGCTTCCCTCGAACGATCGCTCCCCAGTGCCACGTAAGGTCGGAGATCCGCTCGTTCCCACTCGTCTCGAGCTTCTATCTAAATCCGGTCGTTCATTATTCGCTCCTGGTCCTCACTACCTCCGCCGTGCGCTTCTCTGCCCGCTCGCGCACTATCTTGCGTTCCGACCTCGGTCCCCCATCTTATCTTCGCTCCTTCACCACATCCCGTCTCCATCCCTATCGCCCCTCCCTATCGCGCCGCTCGCTCCCGTCGCGCCAGTCGCACCTATGTCCCTCGCCGCGGCGTCGGCGAGACGCCATGTGCGATGGCAGGCGATGCTGTTGCAGTCGCAGCTGATCGCCCAGCGATCAATCCTTTGCAGATCAGCACTTGACCGTTCACAACCATTCGTTACCTCGCTCGACCGCTCACACGATCACCCAGTGCACGACACCCCTCTCCTCCCTCTCAAGCTCCCCATTTCTCCACCATCCCACCCGCCTCACGCACCCCTCGCCTCGATAGTCGCTCTATCCTCGTTACAAGATCACTCGCCGGCAGCATACGACGGCGCCCTGTTCAAGGATCGCAGACTAAGCATTTCATCCGCAAACGTCTTCCCGACGGCAGTTGCCGGCCAGGCGATGCCGGACCGTCAGGCGCTACCAGCTAGCCGGCAGGTCGTCCCGCACCACATGCGCGCGGCAGTCTTCATCCCGCAACTCGTTTTCGCGCGGCCAGTCTCTGGGCGGTCTGAGGGGGAAGCCGTCAGAAGCAGGGCGGAGGCGGTAGGGGAAGGGGAGGGGGAGGGGGAGGGGAGGGGAGGCGGGGAAGAGGGGGGTAAGGGCGAGCAGGAGAGCAGCGACGGGGGCGAACACAGTGGGGGCGGTAGCAGCAGCAGTAGCAGCAGTAGTGGCAGCAAAGGCAGGCGAGGAGTGAGTAAATCTTTGCCATGGCTGCACTCCCCTTCCACTCTGCCCCTTGCGCGCTTCTCACTGCTGCCACCGCCACTCGCGCACCGCGCCATGCCTCATGCTCCGCCCTTCATTCACTCCCCCTCCTCTCCCCCCCTTCCCCCCACAGCCAGTGACGTGGGCGAGTTTGGCGCTGCTGCTGCTGACGGGCGGCGCACTGCTGACGTACTTTGAGAGCGAGAAGCGCAAGCGACTTGAAGGTGCGCAGCGGGGTGTGTGCTGCTGCTGAAGGTGAAGGGCGCTCATTTTCTTTCTTTTCCTCTTTCTGGTGAGTGAATCCAGGCATAAGTCAGGTGAACTGAAGGGTGCAGGCGTGGTGCGTCTCCACCGCGCATTGTATCCGCCACAGCCTTTGCTGCCTGCTCTCTCACTCCACTCTCATCACCCCACCAACGGCAATTCCACTTAACCCCCCTCTTCGCGCGCTCCTCCCTGCCTTATAACCCCTCCCACCCGTCCAACCCCCCTTCCCCACGCTCCTTTCCCCGCGACAGCGGTGAGGGAGTTGAAGCCGGTGGGCAAGGCGGCCATAGGGGGTCCCTTCACGCTGGTGGACGGCAGTGGGGAGCCGTTCACAGACGCTGATTTGAAGGGCCGCTGGACCCTGCTCTACTTCGGCTTCACCTTCTGCCCGGACATCTGCCCCAGCGAGCTCATCAAGATCGCCCAGGCTGTCGACCTTGTGGGTGCGTATGGAAGGCACAGGGGGTGATGGGGAGGGGGAAGTGGGTGTGGGTGCGTGCATGAGCGCTGCTCTACTTCGGCTTCACCTTCTGCACGAACATCTGCCCCAGCGAGCTCATCAAGGTTGCTCAGGCTGTGGATCTAGTGGGTGCGTGTGGGTAGAGAGGGTGGTGGTGCCGCGCATGTATCCGGAGCTCACTACTCGCCGCGTGCTCATCATGGAATGGATTGATGTGAGCTGCTTGTCGGGGGTCGATGTGAGATGTGCTTATATTGGGTCGATGTGAGATTCATATAGTGGGTCGATGTGAGATTCATATAGTGGGTCGATGTGAGATTCATATAGTGGGTCGATGTGAGATTCATATAGTGGGTCGATGTGAGATTCATATAGTGGGCCCTGCGTGGGTACGTGCGGGTGCGCGTGGGTACGTGCGGGTGCGCGTGGGTGCGCGTGGGTGCGCGTGGGTGCGCGTGGGTGTCTTGTAAGTGCGTGTGCGTGCGTGCATGAGGCACCGCTTGTCGCCCCGTGCACTCGCCATCCGCCATTGTCCCCTCACCCACCCTTACTCCCTCTGTGTGTGTGTGCAGAGAAGCAGGTGGGCGTGAAGGTGGTGCCGGTGTTCATATCAGTGGACCCTGAGCGCGACACCGCAGAGCAGGTCAAGGAGTACGTCAAAGGTGCGTGCACGTGCACCCCCCGCACGTTCACCCCTCGCACATTCGCCCCCCGCACGTTCACCCCCCCCACGTTCGCCCCCCGCACGTTCACCCCCGCACGTTCACCCCTCTGTGCGTTCACCCCTCTGCGCATTCACCCTCCTGCACCTCCTTGAAACTACCTGCACCTCCTTGCACCTCCTTCCATGCCTCTCGTTCCTATCTTCTCATCACTCCTCCTGTTCCTCCCTTTCTCGCACTGCACCCCGTGCTCCCGTGCTCGTTCAACCCGCTGCAGAGTTCCACCCGAGAATGATCGGCCTCACAGGCACACCAGAACAGGTGGGGGGCCTTGCAGTTACCTTGCATATTTCGATGCTTCAGGCATGCTGCATGTTCCATGATTATCGTGCAGCATGTTTCATTGGGATACGACAGGTGATTTCTTCATGGTTGTTTACCTGCTCCTGTTCCCCCCCTCCCCCTCACCTTCCCCGCACCATGCACATGGGCTGCTGGAGGCAGGTGAAGGCAGCAGCGCGGGCGTTCAGAGTGTATTACATGAAGACAGAGGAGGAGGGATACGACTACCTCGTCGACCACTCCATTATCTCGTAAGCACGGCACACCCCTGCCGTCTGCTGCTTGAGTGTCATGTGTGTTGATCTTTTCAGTGTGATTCACAGTCACTCCATCCATCATCTCATGAGTGCACCCCCGCCGCCGTGCATCTTCTGCTCGCCAGCCTGCTACCCTTTCCATAGGTTGCTGCCTCTACAGCCCTGTTAACTCTTTTTCCTCCTCTCCCCAACCCCTCTCCCCAACCCCCTCCTGTCCCCTTTCCCCCTCACCTGCACCAGGTATCTGATGAGTCCCGAGTTTGAGTTTGTCAAGTTCTTTGGCCGCAACCACACGCCAGAGGGACTGGCAGACGGCATAGCGGGGGAGATCAAGGGTCACGGCAAGTAGATGGAATGTAGCGTGGCTGCTCAATGCCAGGCTGGAGGGATCATAGATGCATGCATGGTCAATGGCGTAGAGTGGATTGAATGTATTGCCTGCTTGTTGAGGTTTTGCATTCTGCGCCACTAGTGTTGTAGGCAGGGCAGCATTGTGAGGGTCCACAATGACTTATATTCGCCAAAAAAGAATGATGTGTCACAAAGCACGATTCTATCTATCGCATCTCCCCACCACATCGCACAGCAGCAGAATGTGCTGCTGGTTCAGCAGCCACTGCGCCTCTCAACACTCTCTTGCTCCACGAAAGCCACCTTTGGATTGGACTCAACCGTCACAACGGAATGCTCGTGACACGCGCCAATAGGCTCCGCGTCACTCCCTTGCTTCACCTCTCCCTCTGCCTCCCTGTCTCAACCATTCTCCCATGACCCATTTGCTGTCTGCCAGCCTCACAGCTCGTCCTTCACATCGCCCGCTGCTCTCCGTGCCTGCTCCGCTGCGGCCTCCTTCCTCCTCTGCTTCTCGTACTCCTCCCCCTGCTCCTCCACCTCCTCCTCCAGGTTTTCAGGCAGGTGCAGTGCGGTGCCGGCGTGCTGCCTGAGTGTGCCCACCATGTGCTTCCACCGTACTAGCCTGTCCTCTACTGTCACCTGAGGGGGCAGCACACAGCAATAAGGAAGGGGACGGGGTGGAAGTGGGACATGCATAGGAGGCAGTGGGACATGAGAGGGCAGTATGAGCGAGAGCACCATGTGTTTCCCCTGCACCAACCACTCTTCTCTGTCACCTGAGGGGCTCCACACAGCACGGAGAGGGGAAAGTGAATGGGGGGTAGCGAGATGTGAGAGGTCGGGGACGTGGGTAGTGAGGAAAGAATTCACATGCGGTGGGGGGAAACGGGTGAAACAGCAAGGAAGAGACCTGGTGAGCGATTAACGTAATTGATGAATTCCAAAGTCGCAAACGAGCAACATGTGGGTGAGGCGGCACGAGCAACATGTGGGGTGAGGTGGCAAGAGCAAGGACGAGAGCACACAGGGAGGCACACGAGACGGGGGGCTTACTGGTTGGGTCTTGCTGCCTGCCGGGTAGAGCATGACCGTTGGGAACGCCTCTAGCTGATGGCCATAGGGGGGGAGGCAATGGGCACGGAGGCAAGGAAAAAGGGGGGAAGGAGTTTTGAGTGGGTCGGTGGGACTTGCTGCCGGCTGGGTAGAGCATCAGCATCAGCATCAGCATCAGCATCAGCGTATCAGCATCAGCATCAGCGTATCAGCATCAGCATCAGCATCAGCGTATCAGCATCAGCATCAGCATCAGCATCAGCATCAGCATCAGCATCAGCATCAGCGTATCAGCATCAGCATCAGCATCAGCATCAGCATCAGCATCAGCGTATCAGCATCAGCATCAGCGTATCAGCATCAGCATCAGCATCAGCGTATCAGCATCAGCATCAGCATCAGCATCAGCGTATCAGCATCAGCATCAGCGTATCAGCATCAGCATCAGCATCAGCGTATCAGCATCAGCATCAGCATCAGCATCAGCATCAGCATATCAGCATCAGCATCAGCATCAGCATCAGCGTATCAGCATCAGCATCAGCATCAGCATCAGCGTATCAGCATCAGCATCAGCATCAGCATCAGCATCAGCATCAGCATCAGCATCAGCATCAGCATCAGCATCAGCGTATCAGCATCAGCAGCATCAGCATCAGCATCAGCATCAGCATCAGCGTATCAGCATCAGCATCAGCGTATCAGCATCAGCATCAGCATCAGCGTATCAGCATCAGCATCAGCATCAGCATCAGCATCAGCGTATCAGCATCAGCATCAGCATCAGCATCAGCGTATCAGCATCAGCATCAGCATCAGCATCAGCGTATCAGCATCAGCATCAGCATCAGCATCAGCGTATCAGCATCAGCATCAGCATCAGCGTATCAGCATCAGCATCAGCATCAACATCAGCATCAGCATCAGCATCAGCGTATCAGCATCAGCATCAGCATCAGCATCAGCGTCAGCATCAGCAGCATCAGCATCAGCATCAGCATCAGCATCAGCATCAGCATCAGCATCAGCATCAGCATCAGCATCAGCGTCAGCATCAGCATCAGCATCAGCATCAGTATCAGCATCAGCATCAGCATCAGCATCAGCGCATCAGCATCAGCATCAGCATCAGCGCATCAGCATCAGCATCAGCATCAGCATCAGCGCTGACGTAGCAAGGGTGCATTGACGTGGATGGATTACTCAGCGCTGACGGACTGAGCAGAGAGGCGCACATGCACTGACCTCCAAGCCAAGCAAGAGGGCAACTGACCTCAAGGCCCGGCACCTCGTTGGAGGCATAGTCCATGGCAGCGAAGAGCAGCGAGGGGCGCACACTGACCTTTGATATGGAGGCGGTAAATGCAGGAGCCCGCCAGGAGGGGCACTGACCTCAAGGCCCGGCACCTCGTTGGAGGCATAGTCCATGGCAGCGAAGAGCAGCGAGGGGCGCACACTGACCTTTGATATGGAGGCGGTAACTGCAGGAGCCCGCCAGGAGGGGCACTGACCTCAAGGCCCGGCACCTCATTGGAGGCATAGTCCATGGTGGCGAAGAGCAGCGAGGGGCGGTCGCTGAGACGCTCCGCCAGATTTGTGAAGTGCGGCAGCAGGTCGTCACACGATGGGCACTCATCGGAAAAGCTCAGCTGCCAGGGCAAGGGCCAGGGAGGCGGGGTGGAGTTGGGGATTGGGACGGGGGAGATGTGAGACGTGTGGCAGCAGTTAGTCACATGACGGACACTCGTCCGCAAAACTCAGCTGCCCATGCATGTAGGCCGGAGAGGCGGATTGGGAAGGTGTGGGGGATGCGAGATTTTTGAGGTTTTGCACGCATGCAAGCTCTTAACGGTGATGTTAACGGTAATGGTAGTGGTAATGATAATGGTAATGGTAATGATAATGGTAATGGTAATGGTAATGGTAACGGTAATGGTAATGGTAATGGTAACGGTAACGGTAATGGTAATGGTAATGGTAATGGTAACGGTAACGGTAATGGTAATGGTAATGGTAATGGTAACGGTAATGGTAATGGTAATGGTAATGGTAACGGTAACAGTAATGTTAAGGTAATCGTAATGGTAACGGTAATGGTAATGGTAACGGTAATGGTAATGGTAATGGTAATGGTAATGGTAATGGTAACGGTAATGGTAATGGTAATGGTAACAATAATGGTAATGGTAACGGTAATGGTAATGGTAATGGTAATGATAGTGGTAATGGTAATGGTAATGGTAATGAGCATCCAGCAGCACCACCTGGCACCCACCATGAGCATGACATCCTTGGAATCATCCATTACAATCTCCTTGAACGTGCTGCCCACCACTGTGCGCACCACCCCATCGTTCTGCCCCGCGAGAGCAGGGTAGCGGGGTAGAGGGCGTGGGGAGGAAGGTGGGAGGGCGGGCGCACATGTGTACAGGGAAGGGAGGAGTGAAAGCGGGTGAATTGGTGAGCACGGAGGCATGACCATGGTAACTTGCCATGCATCATGGCCACTCCATGACATGTGGCCGTTCAGACCAAATGTACTCGCACAGCAGGTCGCCCACCGGGAAGGTTGTCTTGGAACGTGAAATGTGGATTGTCAACCAGCGTTCACCACACACCTGTGAACAACACTCACCTGCCCTACCCCACACACCTGCCCCACGGGCATGCACCTCCTCAGGGACAGGGTCATGGTTGTGCTAGGGCGGCAGTTCGCCTGGCAAGAAGGAATCTTGACAGCTCTCAGACAGCATTCACGATGCACCTGCGCCCAGCACTCACCTTCCCTGCCACACACACCTGCCCCACGGACCATGGCACCACGCACCTCCTCAGGGACAGGGTCGGACTTATAGTAGGGCGGCAGGTGGCCTGCCAAGAAGGCTGTTATGAACTCCTGGTTAGGCGAGTGGGCACGGCACGGTGGGAGAGAGGAAGGAGAGAAGGGAGAAAGGGGACGAGTGGGTAGTGTTTCAAGGAGGCACTTGGCAGGACATGGCAGTGCATGTGGTTGGGAGCAAGCAGGCTGTGCAGGGCACATGCACGTGAGCGTACGGACAGGCGCACCTGCATGTTGGCCGGAGTGGGTTCTCCTGACAGGCGGTGCTTGGCCTCGTGGTGCTCTCCCTCCTCCGTGTACGAGAGCACAGCCAGCACTGCGGTCTCGTAATACATAATACGAGCGAATGCTGCACACAAGCAGGCGAACGCACCTGCATGTTGGCGAGAGTGGGTTCCCCTGACAGGCGGTGCTTGGCCTCGTGGTGCTCTCCCTCCTCCGTGTATGAGAGCACAGCCAGCACGGCTGTCATGTGAAATTTCTCACAAGTGAATGGCTGGCATGCACACAAGCAAGCTGACTGACGCACCTGCATGTTGGAAAGAGTAGGTTCCCCTGCCAGGCGGTGCTTGGACTCCTGGTGCTCGCCCCCCTCCGTGTACGAGAGCACGGCCAGCACGGCCGTCTCGCCCTCGTGAATGCCAAAGTAGTCCATGGGCTGGCCTGATGTGTCCTCATCGCTGGAGTCCACCATCATGAAGAACACCTGGGGGGGTGCATGAAGTGAAGAGGCATGTTTGCAGGGCATGCACGCAAGGGAAATTATACCAAGTGCATGGGAAAGAGCAAACTACCAAGTGCATGGGAAAGAGCAAACTAGTCCATGGGCTGCCCTGATGTGTCCTCATTGGTGGAATTCCCCATCATGAAGAACACCTGGGGGCTGCAGTGCAATGGCTTACCCTTGCATCCCACCGCTAGCACCCGTTGTATCCTTCCTCAATCACTCCACCCTCGCCCTCCACCCGGGAGCCCTACAGTGGTTGAAGCGGAAGGGAAGCTCCCTATGGAAACTGGCCACGTGCTCACCTTGCCCACGTGCTCACCTTGCCCACGTGCTCACCTTGCCCACGTGCTCACCTTGCCCACGTGCTCACCTTGCCCACGTGCTCACCTTGCCCACGTACTGCCTGGCCAAGGGAGTCAGAGACTCCTCAAAGTGAGAGAACTCAGTGCCCGGGCAGAAGATCACGATCTGTGAAGGGGGGAAGGGAGGCATAGGCGGAGAGGAGGCATGGGCGGTGGAGAGGCATGGGCGGGGGGGAGGCATGGGCGGATGAACGATGTGACTGGATAAGTCAATAGCAAGGGTAGACATGGGAGGAATGAGCGACATGGCAAACCATCCAGCCACTTATGTGGGTCACTATCCTTCTCTGCTCACATGCCCTGTTCGCCCCACCGCTCCCTCACAAGCTCTGTTCGCCCCACCGCTCCCTCACAAGCTCTGTTCGTGAGGTCTGAGTGAGAGAGCGAGGGCTTGGTGACAGTAACGAGCTAGTATGGAGAGGCGTTTGGGCGTGAAGGGGATGCAAGGGCATGAAGGGGATGCAAGGGCGTGAAGGGGTGTGAGGGGATGCAAGGGAGTGAGAACCTGCACGCACGCCCATACACTGCACCACACGCCCATGCACTGCACCGCACGCACATACGCTGCACTGCCCGCTCATACGCTGCACCGCCCGCTCTGAGGGAGGAAGGAACTGAGGGAGGAACTGAGGGAGGAACTGAGGGAGGAAGGAACTGAGGGAGGGACTGAGGGAGGAACTGAGGGAGGAACTGAGGGAGGAACTGAGGGAGGAACTGAGGGAGGAACTGAGGGAGGAACTGAGGGAGGAACTGAGGGAGGAAGGAACTGAGGGAGGAACTGAGGGAGGAACTGAGGGAGGAAGGAACTGAGGGAGGAACTGAGGGAGGAACTGAGGGAGGAACTGAGGGAGGAACTGAGGGAGGAACTGAGGGAGGAACTGAGGGAGGAACTGAGGGAGGAACTGAGGGAGGAACTGAGGGAGGAACTGAGGGAGGAACTGAGGGAGGAAGGAACTGAGGGAGGAACTGAGGGAGGAACTGAGGGAGGAACTGAGGGAGGAACTGAGGGAGGAAGGAACTGAGGGAGGAACTGAGGGAGGAACTGAGGGAGGAAGGAACTGAGGGAGGAACTGAGGGAGGAACTGAGGGAGGAACTGAGGGAGGAACTGAGGGAGGAAGGAACTGAGGGAGGAACTGAGGGAGGAACTGAGGGAGGAACTGAGGGAGGAACTGAGGGAGGAAGGAACTGAGGGAGGAACTGAGGGAGGAACTGAGGGAGGAAGGAACTGAGGGAGGAACTGAGGGAGGAACTGAGGGAGGAACTGAGGGAGGAACTGAGGGAGGAAGGAACTGAGGGAGGAACTGAGGGAGGAACTGAGGGAGGAACTGAGGGAGGAACTGAGGGAGGAACTGAGGGAGGAACTGAGGGAGGAACTGAGGGAGGAACTGAGGGAGGAACTGAGGGAGGAACTGAGGGAGGAAGGAACTGAGGGAGGAACTGAGGGAGGAACTGAGGGAGGAACTGAGGGAGGGACTGAGGGAGGAACTGAGGGAGGAACTGAGGGAGGAACTGAGGGAGGGACTGAGGGAGGAACTGAGGGAGGAACTGAGGGAGGAACTGAGGGAGGAACTGAGGGAGGAAGGAACTGAGGGAGGAACTGAGGGAGGAACTGAGGGAGGAACTGAGGGAGGAACTGAGGGAGGAACTGAGGGAGGGACTGAGGGAGGAACTGAGGGAGGAAGGAACTGAGGGAGGAACTGAGGGAGGAAGGAACTGAGGGAGGAACTGAGGGAGGAACTGAGGGAGGAACTGAGGGAGGAACTGAGGGAGGAACTGAGGGAGGAACTGAGGGAGGAACTGAGGGAGGAACTGAGGGAGGAAGGAACTGAGGGAGGAACTGAGGGAGGAACTGAGGGAGGAACTGAGGGAGGAACTGAGGGAGGAACTGAGGGAGGAAGGAACTGAGGGAGGAACTGAGGGAGGAACTGAGGGAGGAAGGAACTGAGGGAGGAACTGAGGGAGGAACTGAGGGAGGAACTGAGGGAGGAACTGAGGGAGGAACTGAGGGAGGAACTGAGGGAGGAACTGAGGGAGGAACTGAGGGAGGAACTGAGGGAGGAACTGAGGGAGGAACTGAGGGAGGAACTGAGGGAGGAACTGAGGGAGGAACTGAGGGAGGAAGGAACTGAGGGAGGAACTGAGGGAGGAACTGAGGGAGGAACTGAGGGAGGAACTGAGGGAGGAAGGAACTGAGGGAGGAACTGAGGGAGGAACTGAGGGAGGAAGGAACTGAGGGAGGAACTGAGGGAGGAACTGAGGGAGGAACTGAGGGAGGAACTGAGGGAGGAAGGAACTGAGGGAGGAACTGAGGGAGGAACTGAGGGAGGAACTGAGGGAGGAACTGAGGGAGGAACTGAGGGAGGAACTGAGGGAGGAACTGAGGGAGGAAGGAACTGAGGGAGGAACTGAGGGAGGAACTGAGGGAGGAACTGAGGGAGGAACTGAGGGAGGAACTGAGGGAGGAAGGAACTGAGGGAGGAACTGAGGGAGGAACTGAGGGAGGAACTGAGGGAGGAACTGAGGGAGGAACTGAGGGAGGAAGGAACTGAGGGAGGAACTGAGGGAGGAACTGAGGGAGGAAGGAACTGAGGGAGGAACTGAGGGAGGAACTGAGGGAGGAACTGAGGGAGGAACTGAGGGAGGAACTGAGGGAGGAACTGAGGGAGGAACTGAGGGAGGAACTGAGGGAGGAACTGAGGGAGGAACTGAGGGAGGAACTGAGGGAGGAACTGAGGGAGGAACTGAGGGAGGAACTGAGGGAGGAAGGAACTGAGGGAGGAACTGAGGGAGGAACTGAGGGAGGAACTGAGGGAGGAACTGAGGGAGGAAGGAACTGAGGGAGGAACTGAGGGAGGAACTGAGGGAGGAAGGAACTGAGGGAGGAACTGAGGGAGGAACTGAGGGAGGAACTGAGGGAGGAACTGAGGGAGGAAGGAACTGAGGGAGGAACTGAGGGAGGAACTGAGGGAGGAACTGAGGGAGGAACTGAGGGAGGAACTGAGGGAGGAACTGAGGGAGGAACTGAGGGAGGAAGGAACTGAGGGAGGAACTGAGGGAGGAACTGAGGGAGGAACTGAGGGAGGAACTGAGGGAGGAACTGAGGGAGGAAGGAACTGAGGGAGGAACTGAGGGAGGAACTGAGGGAGGAACTGAGGGAGGAACTGAGGGAGGAACTGAGGGAGGAACTGAGGGAGGAAGGAACTGAGGGAGGAACTGAGGGAGGAACTGAGGGAGGAAGGAACTGAGGGAGGAACTGAGGGAGGAACTGAGGGAGGAACTGAGGGAGGAACTGAGGGAGGAACTGAGGGAGGAACTGAGGGAGGAACTGAGGGAGGAACTGAGGGAGGAACTGAGGGAGGAACTGAGGGAGGAAGGAACTGAGGGAGGAACTGAGGGAGGAACTGAGGGAGGAACTGAGGGAGGAACTGAGGGAGGAAGGAACTGAGGGAGGAACTGAGGGAGGAAGGAACTGAGGGAGGAACTGAGGGAGGAACTGAGGGAGGAACTGAGGGAGGAACTGAGGGAGGAAGGAACTGAGGGAGGAACTGAGGGAGGAACTGAGGGAGGAACTGAGGGAGGAACTGAGGGAGGAACTGAGGGAGGAACTGAGGGAGGAACTGAGGGAGGAACTGAGGGAGGAACTGAGGGAGGAACTGAGGGAGGAAGGAACTGAGGGAGGAACTGAGGGAGGAACTGAGGGAGGAACTGAGGGAGGGACTGAGGGAGGAACTGAGGGAGGAACTGAGGGAGGAACTGAGGGAGGGACTGAGGGAGGAACTGAGGGAGGAACTGAGGGAGGAACTGAGGGAGGAACTGAGGGAGGAAGGAACTGAGGGAGGAACTGAGGGAGGAACTGAGGGAGGAACTGAGGGAGGAACTGAGGGAGGGACTGAGGGAGGAACTGAGGGAGGAAGGAACTGAGGGAGGAAGGAACTGAGGGAGGAACTGAGGGAGGAACTGAGGGAGGGACTGAGGGAGGAACTGAGGGAGGAAGGAACTGAGGGAGGAACTGAGGGAGGAACTGAGGGAGGAAGGAACTGAGGGAGGAACTGAGGGAGGAACTGAGGGAGGAACTGAGGGAGGAAGGAACTGAGGGAGGAACTGAGGGAGGAACTGAGGGAGGAAGGAACTGAGGGAGGAACTGAGGGAGGAACTGAGGGAGGAACTGAGGGAGGGAGGAACTGAGGGAGGAAGGGACCGAGGGAGGAAGGAACTAAGGGAGGAAGGAACTGAGGGAGGAACTGAGGGAGGAAGGAACTGAGGGAGGAACTGAGGGAGGAACTGAGGGAGGAACTGAGGGAGGAACTGAGGGAGGAACTGAGGGAGGAAGGAACTGAGGGAGGAACTGAGGGAGGAACTGAGGGAGGAACTGAGGGAGGAACTGAGGGAGGAACTGAGGGAGGAACTGAGGGAGGAAGGAACTGAGGGAGGAACTGAGGGAGGAACTGAGGGAGGAAGGAACTGAGGGAGGAACTGAGGGAGGAACTGAGGGAGGAAGGAACTGAGGGAGGAACTGAGGGAGGAACTGAGGGAGGAACTGAGGGAGGAACTGAGGGAGGAACTGAGGGAGGAACTGAGGGAGGAACTGAGGGAGGAACTGAGGGAGGAACTGAGGGAGGAACTGAGGGAGGAACTGAGGGAGGAACTGAGGGAGGAACTGAGGGAGGAAGGAACTGAGGGAGGAACTGAGGGAGGAACTGAGGGAGGAACTGAGGGAGGAACTGAGGGAGGAAGGAACTGAGGGAGGAACTGAGGGAGGAAGGAACTGAGGGAGGAACTGAGGGAGGAACTGAGGGAGGAACTGAGGGAGGAACTGAGGGAGGAAGGAACTGAGGGAGGAACTGAGGGAGGAACTGAGGGAGGAACTGAGGGAGGAACTGAGGGAGGAACTGAGGGAGGAACTGAGGGAGGAACTGAGGGAGGAACTGAGGGAGGAACTGAGGGAGGAACTGAGGGAGGAAGGAACTGAGGGAGGAACTGAGGGAGGAACTGAGGGAGGAACTGAGGGAGGGACTGAGGGAGGAACTGAGGGAGGAACTGAGGGAGGAACTGAGGGAGGGACTGAGGGAGGAACTGAGGGAGGAACTGAGGGAGGAACTGAGGGAGGAACTGAGGGAGGAAGGAACTGAGGGAGGAACTGAGGGAGGAACTGAGGGAGGAACTGAGGGAGGAACTGAGGGAGGGACTGAGGGAGGAACTGAGGGAGGAAGGAACTGAGGGAGGAAGGAACTGAGGGAGGAACTGAGGGAGGAACTGAGGGAGGGACTGAGGGAGGAACTGAGGGAGGAAGGAACTGAGGGAGGAACTGAGGGAGGAACTGAGGGAGGAAGGAACTGAGGGAGGAACTGAGGGAGGAACTGAGGGAGGAACTGAGGGAGGAAGGAACTGAGGGAGGAACTGAGGGAGGAACTGAGGGAGGAAGGAACTGAGGGAGGAACTGAGGGAGGAACTGAGGGAGGAACTGAGGGAGGGAGGAACTGAGGGAGGAAGGGACCGAGGGAGGAAGGAACTAAGGGAGGAAGGAACTGAGGGAGGAAGGAACTGAGGGAGGAACTGAGGGAGGGACTGAGGGAGGAACTGAGGGAGGAACTGAGGGAGGAACTGAGGGAGGAAGGAACTGAGGGAGGGACTGAGGGAGGAACTGAGGGAGGAACTGAGGGAGGAACTGAGGGAGGAAGGAACTGAGGGAGGGACTGAGGGAGGAACTGAGGGAGGAACTGAGGGAGGGACTGAGGGAGGAACTGAGGGAGGAACTGAGGGAGGAACTGAGGGAGGAACTGAGGGAGGAACTGAGGGAGGAACTGAGGGAAGAGCTGAGGGAGGAAGGAACTGAGGGAGGAACTGAGGGAGGGACTGAGGGAGGAACTGAGGGAGGAAGGAACTGAGGGAGGAACTGAGGGAGGGACTGAGGGAGGAACTGAGGGAGGAAGGAACTGAGGGAGGGAATGAGAAAGGAACTGAGGGAGGAACTGTGGGAGGAACTGAGGGAGGAACTGAGGGAGGAAGGAACTGAGGGAGGAACTGAGGGAGGTACACGCTCATACGCTGCACCGCCCGCTCATACGCTGCCCCACACGCTCTACACTGCACCGCACGCTCACACGCTGCACCGCACGCACATACGCTGCACCGCACACCCTAGGGAAGCAGGGACGCGTGGGGATGGGGGGCGAGCGACGCACTAAACTGCAGGAAGGAGTCGTTTCTGCTCTTGAGCCCCGGCCACACCCCCCCCTTTCCGCGCCTACACGTGCCAGAGCAGCAGCAGCGTCGCCCTGCTAGCCCAGCGGAGTGAGAATGGGAGGTGAGATACTCACTGAACTGCGAAAAGGTGTCGTTTCTGCTCTTGAGCACGGCCACCACGGCCCCCTCCACGCCTGCACGCGCCAGGGCGGCAGCAGCGTCGCCCTGCCAGCCCAGCGCGGTGGCCACTGCAATGTGCGTGGTGAGCGCAAACCGCACCCCCTCCACGTCCTTGGACGCGCCCCTGAACTCCGCTGCTGCCCCGCCCTGGTAGTGTGGGGAGGGGAGGGGAGGGGAAGACAGTGAATCGTGTTTCCTTGGGTTCTCTTGGTTTCACCTGCACCTCATGCTCACCCGCATCTCATGCTCACCTGCATCTCATGCTCACCTGAGTGTCATGCTCACCTGCATCTCATGCTCACCTGAGTGTCATGCACGAGGGCGAGGGCGAGCGCAGTGACGGAGTCGTCGAGCAGTGAGTCCAGAGAGGGCAGGTCGGCGGGCGAGGCGGGGTCCAGCACGGCCACGCTGCGCCCACTCTTCCGCTGCACCCACGCCACCACGTCCTCGCTGCAGGGGGGATGGGCGGATGGATGAGAGGGTGCAGCGCACGAAGGCACGCGTGTGACCCTCCTCTCAGCACATGCGGGTGGGACACACCCGAACGGCTTTCCAGTCAATTCAGAATGGCTTCTGAGTGGACCCAGAAGCCACTTCCCTCACCTGTGGAATTCGTCGCACGGCTGCAAGCGTCCATTCTCCGCCCACACGAACAGCGGCGGCTCACCGTCGTCCCCAGCGCCCTCCGCCACCGCCCTCTGCAGCACCCCCGCGTGCTGCACCGCGTCCACCTTGCCCACCAACACCCCCCCGCCCGCCTCCTTCAGGGCCGCCGCCGCTTCCCGCAGCTGCGGGGAAGGATTTGGAAGACCGCGCGGCGGGGGGGTTTGGGGGGATGGGCGGAACGCGGAAATTAGGCGGAGAATGTGTGTGCCCGTTGCGACTCGGCGTCGGACGTGGACAGGCGGAGGGCAAAGTGGAAGCATTCGCTGCCACGCGCGTGATTTCCAACAGCCATCAAGACCCAACGCGCACTTGGCGGTAAGGCACTGCGGCTGCAATGCGCATTCAACCTCGTGCCGCGTCGCTGCTCGAGCTGAGTACGATCCCTGTGTCGACTCGAAAATCGCTGAGGTGCCGGCTCACCTGGACCATGTAGTTCTTGCATCGCGGGCACGAGCTGTTGTACAGCAACGCGGGAACGTACTCGTGCTGCCTGAGTGCCTCGTTAAACGACTCTTCGTTTAAATTCACTATGTCCCCATCGTCGCCGTCCGGAATATCGGGAAACTTCGGAATGTCATCTCCCGCTTGATCCTCTGTGGTGAGAGCTACCGAACAAAGGGTGGTGAGGATGAGCAGGGCGAGAAGAAGAGTAGAAGCATTTGCAGCCATGGCGGTTGATACCTGAAATGAATGAGGATGTGTAATGGACATACACAGATCTAACCGTTTCTTTTTGCTCGTGAGATAAGCAAGAAGAGTAAGAGCAGGTGAGATGATCAGTCAAGCGCCGAAGCGCAATCCTTGTCCTCGATGTTGGGGGTCGACGCTGTTTGCGCTGCATCGTTCCAGCAGCATACTCGCTGAATGGCAGACATTAGCCCAGCAGAACATAGAGCATAAGTGAAATTATACCTGCAACATACAACATAAGATCTTATTTACTTTGATTTTATTCAGTTATCATTACAACAGTTGTTTTGACATTTTTTTCCAGCTTGTGGGCTATTCACATATGAATACTTGAAAGTCTATATACAGTTAGCTGATATTGTGTACCGCTTTACTGCGATCAGCTAAAAACGCAGATCTGTGGAATTCCTTCTGCTGGCGTGAGCAAAGGAGCGATTTCAGATGAGGGACCCGTAGGACAACCTCAAGGGATCCTCGCAGATTCCAACTTGGTGCTTGCAGTTCCTTTCTTGTTTGAAGATATTCCGCTTTCCCAACACGACCATCTCGAGGAATAAGTTAATCGCCTCTGGTGCTAGCTTATTGGATTTGTGGCCGCGATACATTGCAGTGCTTATCAGTAGTGCTTCATCGTCAAAATGGGGGTGAGGATCGTTCTTTTTTCTGGAAAATATTGTCGTCAGTATCCATGTTGACTAATCGCTCCCAATCGTTGCAGATCTCTGTCAAGGTGACTGGAATTACTGACAAGGCGTCACTTCAAGACATTTACGATTTCTTCTCGTTCTCCGGACCCATTGAAAGCATTAATCTTGAAAAAGAGTACGCGTGAACACGTCACGTCCTGAACTTTCGCTACTGTCAACAGTGACGAGAATCAGTGTACCTTCTAACAACATATGGTAGAAGATACTTATCATGTTCACGGTGCGGCTTCATGTTGTGGTTGACGTTGGCAGTGCGGAGGGTGACGTACAGACTGCTCACGTGACATTCTCCGAGCAGAAGTCGATGGAGACTGCTCTTCTTCTGACGGTAGGATTCCACATTCTGGGCTCATTTCGTTGGTACGCCCACTCTCCGCATTTTCTGATCGCAAGTGTGATGATGCGCGTTGAAAGTTGCAATTGATTCATTGATCCGACTGTCAAATCCGTGTCTCAGGGTGCCATGATTTTGGACAAGGTCGTAATCGTGGAGCCAGCAACAGACTACGAACCTCCCAGCACGGCGAAGTTTTATGATACATCCAAGGGAGAAGGAAAGGTAGGCACACAATTCATTCACCTGTGTACACTAACACAATGAAGAGAGAGAAATGAGACAGCTGCACATGGGCTTCACTTTGATACGACAGCAAAGCTCACAAACATTTTTTTTCCTGACATTTCAGGAGACTCCGAGCAGCCCAGCGACGAACATTGCCACAGCAGCTCAAGAGATGGTTCGTTCTCTCTTATCTCGGGGATACACCCTCGCTCAAGACGCCATGCAGCGCGCTCGTGACTTTGATGCTAGGCTGGCTATCTCTAGCTCTGCCGCTGCAGGCACTGCTGCCATTCGTGATGGCATCGTCGCCCTGCCATCCACAATCTCTGAGGGAGCCAAAACCGTTGGTACTAACGTCTCAGAAGGAGCCAAGGTGGTGGGCTCTACGATGGCAGAGGGTGCTAAGGCTGTTGGAACAACAGTGTCAGAGGGAGCTAAGGTTGTTGGATCAAGCGTTGCAGCCACGGCTGATACGATCGACAAGAAGCTGTTCATCTCACAGAGTTTCAAAGCAGGGACGGGAGCCTTGGCCAAGTCCTTGAGTGTCGTTGATGAAAAGCTGCACCTGTCTGAGACCACCAGAGGGGCGTTTGTGGCTGCGGAGACAAAGCTGAACGAGGCTGGAGAGATTCTGGTGCAGAATAAACTCATTGCTTCTAGCAAGGACTTCGTGATGGGTGTCACTTCCAAGATATCAAATATTGTTGAAGGGGAGGCGAAGCCATCTCTAGATGCTGCTGCTTCCACTGAGGCAAGCACAGATGGCAGCAAAGCATCCAAGCCAGCTGAGCCTGAAACTGAGGGAGCTACCAAAGACAGTGCAGCCGATGCTCCTCCAGCTGCTTTGTCTGTTGATGCTGCAGCAGATCAGGCAGCTGAAGCGACCAAGACAGTGGCCGATGCACCTGCACCAGCTAGTAAGTCGAAGGAAGAAGACACCCCCGTTTTCTGATTGTTCCCGAACCAGTGAAGGTCTCCTTGATGACCGTTCAAATTCAGATTATGGAAGAGAAACAGGTTGTGCAGTGTATAATAGCAAGGCTTTTCATTAAAACATTACCAAGTCTCACAATCCGTTATGGACACACTGCACTACTATTCACCCTGCTCTTGGAGTGCTGACAATGATGCATCAAGTTTTTCTGCGATGCTCCCAAGCCAAACCTGCAGCCAAAAAGAGGACAGAGCACTTCATTGAATAAGAGTCCAGAGAAGAATTTGGAAACTGACGATCATGAGCTGCTTCAGTGCACACCTGATGCAGAGGGGTGAAGCCTCTGATGGTATCGCTGCCCATAACAATCACCCCGTCTCCATCTCCTAGAGGTTGTACTATAGCAGCCTGTCAGCATGTTATTGGCATGGACATCAGCAATGTGTCGATACCCTATCAAAGACAGGCAACAAAGGGAGTTAGTCACAGCAGCTCACCTGCGTGTTGTCTGGCAAAAACTCGAAGAGCTCGTATCTTGCTGGAAACAAAACGATGTTAGCGAGATAATTTGCTGCTCATGGGAGAAAATGAAGGGGGGGAGGGCGCTGAGGTAGAAAGATGACGACATGATTGTTGCAACTGAAGGACCACTCAGCCTATCACAACTTTTAGGCATGAACTTACGGCGTCCAGACTTGAGAACTGTGGAACAAATGGAGCCGGAGAGAAGTTTTTCAGCATCCACTATGGCAGCAGTAGTGACACCAGGCATGCTGGGTGCTGAAGCCATGCAGCCTGCTTGCAGAATACACTGCCCCTTGAATATAAGGAGTAGAGAGCGACAGGGGGTGTTGGAACTGAGAGTAGTCCATGCCCTGAGAAGAGAAACAGTGGGACAATTTAAAGGAGGTGAATATTGCAGCCACTCAAAATATGGAGCCAAGGAAAATGATGGGGCTGGGAAGAAGGTATTTTAGAGGAATAGACCAAGCAACTGTAAATAGAATGTAGACGAGGGAAGTCGTACGTGCCAGTTCAGCTCTTGTTGAACGGGATGAGGCAGGGATGGCAGCATGCGGTGGCAGGGAACACCATTGAGGACCACCTGAAGACTTGCCAGGAAGGGAAGCGCTGCAGGTTAGACTGAACGGAGAGTTGGAACATGTAGGACAAAAACACTAGTTAAGAACAAAAACTGTTTGCTACAGGTGTGGACTCCTCGCATCACTGGCAGGGTCGGGCCATACCGGGGTCTGTGGTTTGGGTCGCAGCGCCAGCCACGAGAGCCCCGACAGCACCAGAGAGGCGGCCAGAACAAGGCAGATGACGTCAGCACGTGCCTGCGCACTGGAAGTGGGTGGCAGGTGGGAGCGGATGGATGGCGTGCAGTGAGGGAAGGGGCGCACAGCCCGGGAATTCCACGGGTGTGCTAGACTTCCATGTCCAGCGACGGCACACATAAGTAGGTGAGGAGCTTATATCACCTGCCCGCGTCAGCGACGGCAGGAATGCCCCACACCACGCGGTTCACCAGCACCACCGCTCCGCCCGCTGCGCCTGCTGCGAGCGGCAGCAACCTGAGCGCGTCCGCATACCGCGTCACCCAATCTTCCGCGCCCGCGGCTGTTGAGGATGGCCCGCTATTGGTCGCAGAGCAGCGCACGCGATTCCCCTGACCTCCCCGGCTCAATTGCAGCGGGGAATGAGTGCGGGCTTTTGCCAGCTTAAGTTCCGGCATACTAATTTCTTTCCCGCCATGGACTATTCGAGGAGCGATGGAAAAGGCGGACGGACGAAGAAATGCGTGTCTGTGAGTTGATAATGAGGGCCGTCGCGCGATACTTGTGCATAATGGCTGCATATGAATATTCATGGTCAGCATGATGTTGAATGATTTGGAATGAGGGGCAAGGGGCAGCCAGGTAATGGCAGCTCAACCATACGTGGCTATCCAAACCCGTGATTGACTTCAAAACACTCGACAAC
Source organism: Closterium sp. Yama58-4 (assembly GCA_947470075.1). Taxonomy (NCBI): domain Eukaryota; kingdom Viridiplantae; phylum Streptophyta; class Zygnematophyceae; order Desmidiales; family Closteriaceae; genus Closterium; species Closterium sp. Yama58-4. Next base: position 47,309 of record CANIUD010000933.1, read on the forward strand.
ATACTCATACGTTATGCAGTTTCCCTTGTATCGAGTCACCTGTGACCGAAGTTGGAGCTTTTGAGTGCTGTCTGGTCGCCACGTCAAATATAGGCCGTCAACCAATCAAATTGTGCGATCTGACTCTCGAGAAGCCAGGCGGGAAACAATTCCCCAGAAAATGTTAGGGCCTTAGCTGCGAACCCGAAATCTGGTAACCGCTAGCCGTCGCATATCCTTCTAGAACGTCAAGGATTGCCCCGTCACTCCACGTCCGGCCAATCGTGTGCGTCCAGCTGCTGGCGAAACCGCCTTGACCGACCTTCTGGACGTCGTCGCGGTGCTTCTGCGATTCGTTCGGATGCCGTCACTCGCGAGCCTCGCCTCATCCAAATGCAGTGATCCTCCTCCCCACTGACATCATCTCCTCTATCTCCTCTCTCCTCTCCCTGTTACTCAAATTCCTCCCTTCTGTCCGCACATCTTTTCGAGGATCTTCGTTCATTCATCTGCTTCTGAAGGCTAATCGCTCAGATTGCCGGCCTAAGAATGGCTCCGCGGAGCTGCCTTGTGGCGCTCCTCGCGTTCCTCCTTGTATTCCAGACGCTCTCAGGTACTTCCGAGCATAGCGTTGGCTCTTAATTTCATGTGTAGGTTTCGTAATCCGCGTTGGAAGCTAAACTCAACTTGCGTTTTCATTTCTCTTTGCAGCTGCGCCGCAAGTGCAGGCAGAGGAGACCAAGGACGTGGGTACCAATGGCGATCTTCCCAAGGTCGAGGAGCCGATCGGAGCCGTCCCTACTGGATCGACCACAGACACCCAAACCCAGGAGAGGTACGCATGCTCAATCCTTAAACATTTCAGCAGCCTTTTTCCATCTAGCTCATCTCAAGCATCTGCATTATTGGCCTGCTGACGCGACGCGTGGTGGCGGGTTGGCAGGGAGAAGAGCTCGATGCGTCGGTCGGGCGAGAAGTTCCAGTTCCAGGCGGAGGTGCACCGGCTGATGGACATCATCATCAACTCGCTCTACAGCAACAAGGACGTCTTCCTCCGTGAACTCATCTCCAATGCCTCCGACGTCAGTCCCTCCTCCCTTACGCGTCAATGTGCTTTTCCAAAATTTCCTGTTTTCCAATTAGACCGTGAACTCATCTCCAACGCCTCCGACGTCAGTGCCTCTCTTTTCCGGTCAATGTTCCTTTTCCAAACTACCGATTTTACCTTGAGGCATTCATCAATGAAGCACATAACAAGAACAGGGAAACGTTGACGCTCATTCATGTTTATTCGTTTCTGCTGGTGTCGTGTCGCGTGTGTTCAGGCTCTGGACAAGATTCGCTTCCTGTCGCTCACGGACAAGTCCATCCTGGGCGAGGGCGACAACACCAAGCTCGAGATCCAGGTGCGCCTCCGCCCCTCTACCCCTGCTAACCACTCCCCATCTGCTGTTCTATCCAGTTGCTTAATGTCGCGTTGTCTGATACTTGCGTTGAAGTTAATCCTTGCATTGTTGCTAACTACCGCATGGTTACTAATCCTCCCCTGCTCGCTGCGCTCATCGCGACCGTTGGATGCGCGCAGATCAAGCTGGACAAGGACAAGAAGATTCTGTCGATCCGCGATCGCGGTATCGGCATGACCAAGGACGATCTCATCAAGAATCTCGGCACCATCGCCAAGTCCGGCACGTCAGGTGAGCCGCGTCACTGCCTCCCACTACATTTCCTCCGGGTTACTCGATTGCGAGCCGCGGAGTTTGTGCCTGCAATGTGATCTCATCTCACGTTCCACCGTGGAATGTATCAAATCAAGTGTTAACCTTTAAGAATGAGTGGATGCATAACATGCATCTGACCCTCAACCTCGTACCGTCTGCTCTCCTCCTTGTGCGTCGCATCGGCGCGCAGCGTTCCTGGAGCGCATGCAGAAGAGCGGCGACATCAACCTGATTGGCCAGTTCGGCGTGGGGTTCTACTCGGTGTACCTGGTGGGCGACCGCGTGGAGGTGCGCTCCAAGCACAACGACGACTCCGCGTGGGTCTGGGCCAGCGCGGCTGACGGCAACTTCGAGGTGTACCCGGATGACGCGGAGGAGGACGAGCCGCTGGGGCGCGGCACGGAGATCCGGATTCACCTCAAGGACGAGGCGAGCGAGTACCTGTCGGAGGACAAGCTCAAGGTGTGTACGCGTTACAAGGTTTTTGAGACGTTCTTGAACACGGAGAACCGTGTTCAGGTCTATCGGAGGATAAGCTCAAGGTGTGTGGCGTGTTCGTGAAGGTACCCGCTAGAAGCATGACTCGAGAAAGTGGGCCTAGAATCACAGCTTACCAAAAAGAGAAGTCGGAACAATGGAACAAAAAGAGTGGTGTCTCGGCGCTGTGTGGGTGTGTCGTGTGTGTCATCGCGGTATCGTGTGTTTCATCGTGCTCCCGTGTGTGTGTTGTGTGTGTCTGCTGTGTGTGTCTGCTGTGTGTGCGTGTGTTGTGTGTCCGTGCCACCTCCGCAGGAGCTAGTGAAGAAGTATTCGCAGTTCATCAACTTCCCCATCTACATGTGGGGCAGCCGCGAGGTGGACGAGGAGGTGCCGGTGGACGAGGAGGAGGTGGAGAAGGAGGAGGATAAGGACGAGGAGAAAGACAAGGACAAGGAGGACACGGAGACGGACGAAGGTGCGTCCCGCGCACCACAGCTGCTCTTTAACTTGTCTTCTGCTGTGACTGCAAATCGTTCCTTTCGTGCTGGCGATTGCTGTGGAGAGATACTTGAGAACTGGTTACTAACTGGAAACTGGAAATTGGAGAGAGGTGTTTGTATGGAGAGTTAAGTGGCTGCTAATTCTGGAATTTAACGTGTCTCATTGGATCGTCATTGATGTTTGCATGTGTTTTGCGGCTGGGGTGTGGGGCTGGGGCAATGGCCTGGTGCTGTGCGGATGGTGGGTGTGAGCAGAGGAGGACAAGGACAGCGAGGACGAGTCGGAGGACGAGGAGAAGGAAGAGGAGGACGACAAGGAGAAGAGTACGTCTCGTCCCTCCCACCCAGCTAGTCTCACTCTCAACTAATGCCATCGTGTTCCTGTTTCAAGATTTCTCACATCCAAAGTCCCCCCCTTCAAGCCCCTCCTTCCATCCCGCTCGCAAAGTTGCTCCCTAAGTTCCTTTCTCATTTAGTTGCACTTCTCTCCCTCCCTTGTGCGTGACGGCATGGCGGTATGGCGCAGAGCCGAAGACGCGCGTGGAGAAGCGCACCAAGTGGGAGTGGGAGCTGCTGAACAGCGTCAAGGCCATCTGGCTGCGCAACCCCAAGGACGTCACTGACGACGAGTACCGCGAGTTCTACAAGTCGCTCGCCAAGGTACGGCCCGATGCCCCCTGACCCCTGCGCTCTGCCCCCTGCGCCCTGCCCCCTGCGCCCTGCCCCCTATACCCTTCCCCCTGCGCTCTGTCCACTGCTCCCTGCCCCCTTCTCCCTGACCCCTGCGCCTTGCCTCCTGCGCCCTGCTTTTTGCACCTATCCCCTGGCCCCTTCTCCCTGTTCCGTGTTCCCGGCCCACTCTGCCCCTGCACTCACCCTGCTCCCCGACGTCCCCTGCCCTGCTACTTCTCTACCATTTCGCCTCTATTCGCCCGCGCAGGACTACGGCACAGACAAGCCGCTCTCATGGACTCATTTCTCTGCGGAGGGCGATGTGGAGTTCAAGGCGGTGCTGTTCATCCCGCCGCGCGCGCCCTACGACATGTACGACAACTACTACGCCAACAAGGCGGCGCTGAAGCTGTACGTGCGGCGCGTGTTCATCAGCGAGGAGTTCGAGGAGCTTCTGCCCAAGTACCTCAACTTCCTCAAGGGCCTCGTTGACTCCGACTCACTGCCGCTGAACGTGTCGCGCGAGATGCTGCAGGCGCACAGCAGCCTGAAGACGATCCGGAAGAAGCTTGTGCGCAAGGCGCTTGATATGATCCGACGGCTGGCAGAGGACGAGGAGGAGGCCAAGGCCAAGGCCAAGGAGGAGCGCGAGAAGGAGGGAAAAACTGACGAGGATGGTCAGTACCCACCCCATCCCATCCCATCCCACATACCGTGCATCCTGTCCCCTCGTGTGCCGTGTGTCCCGCCCCCTCGTGTGCCGTATGATCGTGGCACCCATTGTCACCCTTCCACCACCTCTTGTCACCAGCCGACACGGTCACTAGTTTTCCTACCTAATGACCACGTGCCTGCCTCCCATTCCCCGCTCACAACCCTCAAAAACCCCGTTCCCCTGCTTCACCTTCCCGCCCCCACCTCTCCAGACAAGGAGCGCGTGCCGTCAGACGCGGAGACGCAGTACGAGGACTTCTGGCGCGAGTTTGGGCGAGCCATGAAGCTGGGCGTGATTGAGGACTCGTCCAACCGCATGCGCCTCGCCAAGCTGCTGCGCTTCAAGACGTGCGTGATCATTAGTGGCCCTATGGGTGGGACGCAGGGCTTAGTGCGCGATTGATTATGTGGGGTGGAGGCAAAGTGGAAAGTGGATTGTGGGTGAAGGGCAAGTGGTGAACAAAAAACACACCGTCTCAAGGTCTTTCCATCCTTCAATCTGCCCCCCCACTCCTCCCTCCACCCTCCAGCTCGAACGACCCAGAGAAGCTAACGAGCCTGGAGCAGTACGTGTCGCGCATGAAGCCGGGGCAGAAGGCCATCTACTACGTGACGGGGCCCAGCCGCGAGCAGCTGGAGCGGTCGCCCTTCATTGAGAAGCTGCTCAAGAAGGGCTTCGAGGTGCTCTACCTCACCGAGCCCGTCGACGAGTACCTCATGCAGAACCTCACTGACTTTGACGATAAGAAGTTCCAGAACGCGAGCAAGGAGGACCTGAAGCTCGGCGGGAAGAAGAGCAAGGAGAAGGAGAAGGCGATGAAGGAGGGCTTTAAGGATCTGCTCGCGTGGTGGAAGGAGCAGCTGGGCAGCAAGGAGGTGGAGGCGGTGAAGCTGAGCGAGCGCCTGGCGTCGTCCCCGTGTGTGGTGGTAACCAGCAAGTACGGGTGGAGCGCCAACATGGAGCGAATCATGACCTCGCAGGCGCTGGGAGACCCGACACGGCAGTCGTACCTCAAGGGGAGGAAGATTCTGGAGGTCAACCCGCGGCACCCCATCGTGCAGCAGCTCAAGGAGCTCGTTGCTGCTGACCCCAAGGTGCGTAGGGAGGGGGTTTTTTGGAGGGGCCTGGGAGTCAGTGGTCATGCTTGAGGGTTTAGGGTGCCTATCGCAGAGCAGCAGTGCGAGTTGGTGGTGCAATGGGGGCTATCCCTGGATGGGTACTCTTTCGCTGGCTACCTTGAAGCTGGCTAGCCCATTTCTGATCGACCCATTCCCTCCCTCCTCCTCCTGTGAACGCTCTGTGTGATTGTGCGTGTGCACGTGCATGCATGTGTGCGTGTCTGTGTGATCATCCTTGTGTGCGGTGCAGGACGAGACGGCTGTGAGTGTGGCGTCAACTCTCTACGAGACAGCTCTCATCGAGTCGGGCTTCTCTCTGGAGGACCCCACCAAGTTTGCAGCGCGCATCTTCTCAGCACTCAAGACCAACCTCAAGATCGACCCCGACGCTGGCGTGGAGGAGGACGAGGAGGAGGAAGAAGAGGTGGTTGAGGAGACCAAGGTGTGAGGGTAGTGGTGGTAACCAGCAGGGTGTGTGGGAAAGGATGCGTGGGCACAAATGGCAGGGGATGGCTGTGAGAATGTCATGATATTTGTGCCTGCCCTCTTTTCTTCTCATGCATACAGCACATTTGGAATATCTCTTATCTCATTATTCTCACTCCTTGCATTTGTCTCCCTTGTTCATCCTTCCCATGTTTCACATTGACTTATCTACCTTGATGTGGGGGGCTGCAGAGCGAGGATGGGATTGAGACAATTAGTCTTGGTGGCGATGACGAGTCTGCAGAAGAGGATGCTGACGAGGCAGCAGGGTCGGATGACGCTGAAGACAAGCATGATGAGCTCTAGGTTACACGGGCATGAGTTATGTAGGGGATAATTACAAGTTGTGCTTCCGTTGAAACTTAATGACATCACACTTTTTGATTTGACCCACCCCGATCCACGAATCCTGGTACACGTAGTCACATCACATGTCATATCCAGCTGCAGTTCTTACAGGATTGTTGCAAAGTTCCCGCCCCAACTCACAGCTGCACATCTCACCTCACCAATCGTCACAACTTTGAGAGAAAACATACACCGTGGAAGAAATTGATATCATATCCCCCCACCCCTACCGCTTTGGACATTTGTTTTTGGAACCAAAAGCTCCTGACATCATACATATCATGAGTCCAAATGAGAATGTAGATGTCCCTCAACCCACCCCCACCACTCTGGACATTTGTTTTTGTTTTGGGAATGTAGCTGCTACATTGAACTTGATGACTAGAATCATAACGAGCTAGAAGAGGACCCGGTGCCGAATGTGGTTAAAAGGGTTACGAAGGGGTTGGGGCCAAAGTACACGCCTAACACGAACCCTTTGCATTGTACCCCCTAAAGTGCTTTTGGGGTGCAAAATAGTGAGTCCTGCCATTTTCTGTTCCTGTGTAACTGTAAAATGAGAGTGTTCTAGTCAACAATGGACCCCCTGTCAGCATCTTGTAAGTTTCCTAGGTAATTTCTCGATTCTCCATAAACGCGTCAAAACAGATTCGGAAAGATCGAGAATTGCTGAGGTGGTCACTATTCAGGTGAGGTGTTGCCACCGCAATTTCCGAGACCTCCTGGCAGCGCGTGCTGTCGCGTGGACGTGGTATGCGCTGTCATCAACTCGGTCTGATTCTGATATTGTCCATCCGCCAGTGCAGATTGGACAGGTCGAACTTGATGCGCCGACATATAGAAAGACGTCAAGATGTTTCAATTTTCTTTGCATACAGATATATTAGCAATACACCTAATGCTCGTTAGAGCCCCTCCCGGTTGCCTTGTGAAGGGGGACTGTAAGCTAAAACGTCATTTCGTCGGTTCGTCGAGCGTTTCGTCAGGCTTTGCGCGTGCATTTAACGCGCACATGGTTACCAGGCACTTTGTCCGATATGTAACAGTGTCGGGTGGCACCTATTGTCACATGTGCGCGTTACCGAAAACCTTACGAAAGCAAAACAAACCCAGAAAGCAACATCAACACTTGTTCAACTTAGATTGAAACAGCTGATACCCAAAGCCGGGCCAATCACATTCTACCACATGGCCATTCACCCCCGAGCTCAACAACATCCCCTCTACTGCAAATGTGTCCGTTATGTGCACAATCCCAACACTTCACAAATCTTCAAAATCTCCACCATCCCAACCTTCGACTCCTGCTCACGAGTCCACAAACCCAACTCACACCTGCATCCACTCAGCCGCCTCCACGTACCCGCCCATCGCGGCGCCAACCCCGCCGTCCAGAAGCTGCTGACGGCGGGACGGCTGGGTCATCCAGCCAGGCAGCACTCGGCCCCGCGGACGCGGGGTGCCTGGCGTCGGAGTTACGGCCGGCGAAAGCATGGGCGGCGGGGCCGTGTTGAGATTGAGCGCGGGGCTTGCCCGCTCCATGCGCTCGATGATGATGGGGTTACGAATGTCGAAGAGGTGGCAAAGGTCGCACGGGGTCACGCTCACGGCGCGAGCATAGCCGATGAGCATCTCGCAGGCCGCCCGTGCTGTGCGCCGCGCTTCACGGCCCACGGGGTCCGAGTCGTCATAGACCGCCTGCATCGTGGTCGGCGCCCTCCATAGCTCCGCGATCAGGCCCACGTCCGCATCGTCAGGAGTCGGGTCCGCCCCCGGCTCCGCGCATGTCGGCTCGCCCTCGTCGATGGCGACATACTCGGCGGCGGTCATTGCGCCGGTGCCGAGGCCGAGCCCGCTTATGAGCTCGCCGACGTCGTCGATGTCGTCGTCGAGCTCAATGTCGGGGTAAGCATGGGGGGTCGGCTCATCATCATGCACATGCGTGAGCTCCATGGACCACGACAGAGGCAGGCAGCCCGTGCGCCACCAGCACCTCTGGATGGTGCGCGCGCCGACACTCATCTAGGCGTCGGAGAGCCACCCCAGCACGTCGCGCAGATTGGGGCGCCAGCGGGCGACGGCGCTTGTGGCGCCGTCGTCGTTCCACAGTGCCGTGAAGGCCCGCAACCAGTGCTGGCGGTAGCGGGCCTTCGCGGTCGCGATTATGCCCTGGTCGAGGGGCTGCGTGAAGGCGGTCGTGTTCGGCGGCAGGAAGATGAGGCGCACGTTGCTGAGGCAGGTGGTCCTCATGCCGCAGACGATTTCGCTCCACGCGCACTCGTCCCGCAGCATATGGGAGCTTGCATTGTCGAGCAGCACCGCGATGTGCCGCCCTTCGGCATACATCGCGGCATTGAGCTGCGATATGAAATGCGTGAACAACTGTTGGAGGGGATTGGGAGGGAGGGTGGGAGAGGGGGGTGGGAATAAACAATGTTATAACAAGGTTATAACAACACTTAGATAACAATGTTAACACAATGTCATAAGAACACAAACACGAGCAAAAGCACACGGTCGGCAAACACTTACCGGGCTGGTCATCCAGCCCTTTGCGTTGTGCCGCCAGTAGCAAACGGCTTCGGGGTCGTAGTCCGGCCGGAAGTCATGCGGACGGCGCGCCTTGCTGATGACTAACGGCCGGAAAACATGGCTCCCGTCGGCGTTAACGAGAAACGCCACGGTAAGCCGGTCCTTTGAGACCTTGCGTCCGGGAAGCCGCGCGTTGCTATATGTTTTCCGAGGCAGCACAGAGAGCCACAGCGCGGTCTCGTCAAGATTGAAGGTGTCGCGCGGCTTGTAGCCGAGGTGAGTAAGAAGTTGCGGCACCTTCTCACGCGCTTCACGCACAGCAGCCATGTCGGCGCTCGCCGCCTCGCCGGTGGCGGCACGGCATCGCACTCCCTGGCGCCGCAACGCACGGCGAACCCAGCCAATGGAGCAACGGAACACGGGCGGAATGCCCATGTTGCGCGCCATGGTCGCCACGTGGTCGCGGATCGTCTGCAGAGTGAGTGGTACGCCCGCGGGGCCAGCGTTAGCGATCCAGCGCGCCATGGCCTGCTCAAGCTCAGGCCATGCGCCACCTCGACAGCGCACTTGATTGGCGGCAGTGGGTTCGACCAGAGCCCAACGCTCGGCATTCTTCAGGATGCGGCCGACCGTGGAGCGGTCAGGTCGCAGGCCATACTGGGCGTAAACCCAGCGGGCGAGATCTACGTGACGCAGGAGGGGGTGCTCGACGTGATGCGCGCATAATGCGCGCTTGATGTGCAGCGGGAGCTGCTCACGGCGATTAAACCGCGGCATGGTGGGAGGCTGTGGCGGGAGAGAACGATGCTTGAGTGAATTTGCGCATCGGTTTTTATCTTTGGTTTGAGGACGAGGTTGAGCAGCGCTGGGGCCCGTTCAGTGTGGCTGGGTTTGATTCGTGTGGTGGTTGTTCGTTGCATGCACCCTGCTTACAATTTCGAATATGTGGTCTGAGTTACCACCAGAGTTATGATCTGACGTGGGGTAGGCGAACAACGCCTGGTTGTTAATGGGCTTGTACCCCACAGATGAGGAATACACGTGGCAGCGTGCACCAGCCCAGATGTCTGTTACACGCACCTTGATCCTCGCCTAGGTGGCGGGGCAGGTGGGCGAATGCATTTACGAAACCACTTTCATTTCGTCCAGTCGTTTCGTCCGATTGACTCCTGGCCTAGAAACAAGGAAAACATGGGTCGGCACTGCTTGTTGTGGTCTGCACGTGGGGGGGAGGCCGGGCCGCGTGCACTGTAGTTAGCCATCCATGTGCCTGTACATGGGGTGCAGCAAGCAGGGGTTTCGACCTCGGGGGCAGCGTGTCCATCCGGTGCATGGCAAATTCGCGTGCACTGGTCGGGCATCATGTGTAACAATCTCACTCCAGTACACATATTTTGCCCTCAAATGTCAGCCTGTTCTAGATGGGCTGCCCTTGCCACACATTTATGGGTAATGAATGATTTCCTTGCCGCGCGTATCTCAACGACAGTTACACCTACCCAAATTCTGCCGACTTCAGCAAGAGAGGTCGGCTCGAGTCGAGACTCGAGACGACAGACCCCCGCACACACACACGCTCATCAGCTCGCAAGTTGGGCGGCCAATTGCAGCCGTCAGGTCAGCCGACCGACTGTGTTGGAAACTCATGGGCAATTGCGGTGGTTGGCGCTCCTTGGTGCCCCAAAACTGGGAGCAGGCAAGCTGACGCACATCCAGCTGCAGCCTGCGGTTCGACTGCGACCATTACAGCGTGGCGTGCAGTGCAGCACATCGATGTCTACTAGCCGAACGTACTTTCTGGCGCTAAAAAACTGCTGTCTCTCCGAGGCTGCTAGTGGGCCTAATCCGTGCCGAAGCCGTCCCAGCCAAGTTGCTTGTGGCTCACACCGAGCCTTTTCACATGCAAGAGGCTGGATGCATGGCTTTGTAATCGCCGAAGCAGTGGCTGGTGTGGCGAAACAGAGGCGTGGACCGAGCCAGAATTGTGCGAACGTGAACCTTCCTTACCATAACAGACCTTTCATTCTTCCCGAACCAGCCATGGTCTGTAACAGACGGGTAAGACCGGAGGGGATACAGTGCCTCCACCCGTCCGATGGTGACAGATGAGCATCTCGATTTTGCGAATCAACGGCATTCGATCCCTCGGTTGCCGTCAACCTTTGCCAGCTTGATCTTGCTTCCCCACGCCTTGCCACATGATTGGCGCTGGACGCAAGCAGCACACGGACTCTTCCGCCGTCCCCCTTCCGCCGTAACTCTTCCGCCGTCCCCCAGACCTGCACCGGCTGCCGTCGACCATTCTAGTGACATATCCTCCTCGCTTGCCCTCAACCAACCAGCGAGCCCGCATCCTCCTGTCGTGGCTTCGGCGCGTGTCCACTGGGCAACTTGCCGAACCACAACCGTCAGCACAATGAGCCTGCGCGCTCCCCCAGGTTTTGTTCGCTCGCTCTCTCGGTCCTTCACCAGCGCACATCCAACCCACAAAACACACGTGAGTTCCCCCCAACCTATCCCCCTCCTTTCCCCCATTCTCACGCCACTCCTCCCCCCTCCCCCACCTCTTCCGCCCAGAGGTCCTGAATCCTGCTCTTTCTCCGCCCGCCAACACTCGCCTCTCTTCGCGGTCGCTCGCTTCTCCTCCTCCCGCCGTACGCCGACTAAACCAGTCTGGCCTGCTGTTCCCTCAATCCCACTGCGGATCACATTGCTCCTTTCTGGGTCTTCTGTCCACTCATTCTGGTTCACATTGGGTTTGGTCCTTCCAAAGGCTCTCATTTCTGCGACCTTGAGTTTCTCACAATAACTGCTACCTCCTCTCTTTCATCAGATCGCCGTATTGGAAGCATGCTTGCCGCCTCGCCTTCGTTCGTGCATCACCCGCTTCAGGATCGCTGGCATCAGCAGCAGCAGCAGCAGCATCAGCAGGCTGTCTTCTCGAGCCCTCAACCCGTGTTTGAAGCGCACCAGCTCTCCGCCAGCCCTGCGCCCGGCGTCCCCGACAACAAGCTGCGCGAGCTCGCCTCCATGGCGTCCCTCGCGAACCACCCCGCGGCGCCGTCGCCGCCGCCGCCTGCGTCGCTCGCTCAGTCGCCGCCCGTCGCTTTCTCCGACCCGTGGGGCGCAGGCTCCGACTCCCCGTGCGCACAGTTCGCCGCTCAAAGCCCCCCCGACGGCCCGCCTCCTCGCCTGTCCGTCGGTTCCGGAGAGGCTCTCCCGTCGCCGATCCCCACGCCGCCCTGCACGTGCTACTCGCGTCTGCCGGCCGGATGCACGTCGGATCCGCACGCGCCGACCGTTAAGTACATCGGCGTGCGCCTGCGCGGGCGCAACCGGTGGGTGGCGGAGATTAAAGACAACAACCACGGCGTGCGCAAGTGGCTCGGCACCTTCGCGTGCCCCGTGCAGGCCGCGCAGGCCTTCGACGCCGCGGCGCGAGCGATTCGCGGCCCGAAGACGAAGGCGAACTTCAAGCGCGGCGACGCGGAATTCGTGGAGGACGTCCCGGAGGTTCTCTCCGTGCTCGCGTACTGCGCCTCGGGCAAGCCGCCGCAGCAATCGGGAAACCTGGCGGGGCTGGCGGACGGTTCCGCGCGGAGAGCGTCTCCGAAGCAGTCGTCTCCCGCGGGTCCGCCGGGCAGAAGGCCGGGCAGGGGCAAGCCGCCGTCCCCCTCTGCCGGCCCCTTGCCGCTCGCGATCGGCCCGCCTTCCATCGCCGCGCCGTCCTTCTCGACTGCACCGTACGGAGTGGACGCGACTCCACCCGGCGCCACGCTGCATCACGCCGCGCCGCGCCTGTCCATGCCGTCCCCGTCGCCAGCGATGGTCGCGCCAAACCCACTGCAGCTCACCGGCGGCAGTTACAACGCTGACGCGTCGCCGCTAACGGCCTTCCCGTCTACTCGCGCGCCGCATGAGGTCGCTGTGAAGCGCGAAGTCCTGGCGCCGTCTTCCCTGCTGCCCGTCGCGGCGTTCGCCGAGGCCCGCGCAGCGAGCGAGCACCCGGTGATTGTGCAGCCGGCGCACGCAGGCGGGCGCGCGGCGGCGGGCTGCGCGCCGCCAGCCGCAGTTGACGGCGTGACGTGGGTGGTGGCGGAGCCGGAGCAGGCGACGCCTTGGCCTGCGCGGACGGCGGAACCCGTAAGGTTCGCGCAGCCAGCTGCTCCCGCGCCCCACGCGCTGTATCACTCACCTGCACCGCAGTGGCGCGACGCGCAGGGGGAGCAGCGCGAAGTGCGGTACAGGAGGGCAGAGGTGCAGACAGGTGCAGGAGGGGAGGGCGACGCGACAGTCATCGAATGCGCCTCGCTGTGGTCCCCATGTCGACCGGCTGATGCGAGCAGAGATGAGGACGCATATGCACACACGCCATCCGCGCAGCCAGATGACATGGATGTCCGATCCTCCAGCCACGTCAGGCTCGGAAAGCGCAGGTCGCCCGAGCCTGCGGAGGGCCTTCAGTTGAATCAGTTGGCGAGGAACGCTGAGGCGAGCGGGCCTGCAGGCATGGGTGGGGTGCTCTCTCTGCTGTCCGTTGGAGCCCTCCAGTCGTCCGGCGAGAGGCTCGGAGGTAGGCTCGGTGGCGAGAGTCTGAAGGTGAAGGGAATGAGCCTTTCTTCACTCTTGCCTGTTGCCGAGCCTGCGCTTACTCCTGAGGAGTTTGGCGAGCTTCGGCAGAGGCTCGGGTGGAAGGTGGTTCGGATGGAGGACCTCGAGGAAATCCCAAGGGTGGCTCGGGAAGCTCTGTTGAGGTTCAGGCAGGACAAAGACTTCACCATGCTGTCACTGTAGTAGATGCTGTAGGGGTCCATTGTCGTGTAGATAGGCATGACATGACATGCTAATTTTGTCTAACTTTGTAGTGTATGTTTCAATAATGCATTCTTCCTTTTGGACAGAACTTGCCCAACAGTTCATTAGGAACCTCTGGCAGTCTCGTGCGGAGGTTCATGGCAAAAGCAGAACAGCAGGGTGTAAAGGGACTCGTCACTCGTGAATAAGAATAGTTTGCACCCTGCTATACACGAGTGAAATGATTCAAGTGCAATTCACTCGTCACTCGTCACTCTAGTTTGGGGATTGCACTTGAATCATTTTTAATCTATACAACTGCTGGTGGATACGAGATGTGCCACTGGTGGCACATAACGCAGGTGAGTGATGATGCATGAAGTAGACCAGTCTACAACTACCGGTATTGGTTGGATCTGCCATCTAGATCAAGGCTCGGAGGGCAGCATCTTTAGAGACTGTTCTTTAGAGACCTCCTGTCTGGTGCTGTGGTGAACGGCACAAGCAGAACAGCAGGGAACTCTGCATGAAGGAACTTGTTTGTTGACATAAAAAAATACTTCATTTTTATGCGGTACAACTGCTGGTGGATAATGCAGGTGAGATGAGTGATGATGCTTGGTTGGTTGGATATCTTCCATCTAGATCAAGGCTCGGAGGGCAGCTTCTTGTGCAGCCAGAGGTTGAGCCCGCCGTCCAGATGGAGGATGTTCGTGAACCCCGCCACATGCAGCTCGTAGCACGCCTTGAGAGACCTGCCAGCCACACAATTCAATGCAGGGCCATTGGAGTGCAGCACGCGCTCGTTAAATTCCACTCCATGCCGGTAAGTGCATGAGCGAAGCACAGGACAGTGTGAAGCTATAATGCCCCCAATTCCCTCCTTCGCCCACCCATACCTGGACTGGATGCCGAATCTCTTGTCAGGGTCCCTAAACTCCATGCCTTTGCGCATCGACACGTTCTGCAGCGTGCCGCCTCGCCCGCACATCACAATCACAGTGCGGCTCTTATCCCCCCCCACCGCCGCCTCCGCCTGCTTGAGCAGGTCCGGATTGCGCTCCGTGCCCTTGAAGTCCCCCATTGCCGCGTACCCCACGCGCCGGGCCCACGCGGTGACGTCGCTGCCTTGGATGAGGCGGAAGAGCGGCGCGCTCGCTGCCCCGCGCGCATGCACCTCCTCGTAGTCCCCCGCCTCGCGCACATCGAGCAACACTGCGCGCCCACTCGCACTCCCCTCAGTGCTTCCACTCGCACTTCCATCGCTGGTGTCTGCGCCGTCAGTGGTGCCGTAGGCCATGGCTGCTGCCTCCTCTGGCGTCACGCTCTTGAGCCCGAGCGCTGTGAGCTCGTTGAATACCACTGGGGAGGCGAGATGGAGGGCGGGGGAGGGGTGGGGGAGGATGGGGGAGGGGTGGGGGAGGGGTGGGTGGGGGAGGATGGGGGAAGGGTGGGGGAGGGGTGTTGATGTGGAATGGAAGGGGGCGTGTAGGTGCGTTAAATGTGTTGGCCGAGGAGGTGCGTTGAATGTGGCACGGTAACTGTGGGAGCGCGAAACGCAGTGTAGCGTTGGCTAGGGACTATTTCTCACAGGCCTCAGAAATAGCTGCATGCGTAGCTTGTAGCGTTGGCTTGCACGCAGCAACGATGCATACCGCATTATCAAACGATGTATATGCCGCATTACCAAGCCGAATGCATACCCTATCAGCAGCAGGCCACATACATACCGTACCAAGAGGTGTATTCGAAGGAGCCATCGAAGAGGGTGTCTACTCGCCCCTTCTTCGGCGCGCCCTCCTGCGCATGGCACGGAATTCATCGCATGGCGCGATTTCTATGGCATTATCGAATGACGCAAGATTCATCGCATGAAACGGCGAATATTTCATGGCACGCCAAATTTCGCATGGTAAGGCGATTATTGCAGGTACACCTACCTTATCCGAAGCCTGTGCCCGCGGCTGGACCGCGAGAGCGCGTACTCTACCATTGGTGGCACCAGCTAGTGCCACGTGGCTGCGCACACACTTTCGAGCGACGAACGCTGACGACGACAGAGGACACGAGCTAACGCGAAGAGTGCACGCCATGGCGTCGCACCGTCGTCCGTGTCGCCACTACTACCGTACTTTGCTGACCTTCTCGTGGTTATCCCAGAATTCAGAATGCTTAGGAATGCCATTAGGGTGGGGATATGGGCGCAGATGCAGAGCAGCATGGGACAATCGCGACTGCGAAAGAGAAGTCTTACGAATGGTCTTTGTTGGTGATTTCGCTGGCAATTCATTTCGCATGTCTTCGCATACTTATCAGGCAACGCCAAATCAGCGATTGGCAAATGATGTCCCACAGCCTCCCCTAAAGTCACTTTCTGGAAACTCTGCATTTCTTTTTATGAATGTTTTTGGAGTGTAGAGTTTCTGTGGTAATCGGGAAGCCCAAGATGCCATTTGCAAGCCCGAGCGCCTGACATTTATGGCCGACGTGGCGGACTATGGGATTGTGGGATCCAACCAGCGAATGGGTTGAGAGAAGGAGGCCAGCACAGCAGTGTCTTGGAAACGACCAGACTGGGCGAGCAAATGCCACGCGTCCTTCAATCCGCTCGGCGCAATCGAGGCTGCCGCACACCCCTATGAGGATGAATGCGACCCATCTCATCGTATTTCACCGTGTTAAACAATTGAAAAATCCGTTCAACCGCATTCGGACCTTGAATGGATCACTACCACTGATCACGTGAGTTGCTTTTGTCGAAACACATACGGATAGCGTTTGACATTTTGTTTGGTGTAATTCGAGGCTGAGAGAGCAGGTTGACAAGTGGACGGAAGAAATAGCTTTGTGTTTTGCAGCCTCGTCCATCCTACTCCTTGAGAACCGACTGCAATGGCTGCCGTAACATCGCTCGTCATTGAAATCGGTTCCTGTAGCGTCACGGCAGAGAGGCTTGTTTCGCAAGCCCAGGCCCCGAAGCTGCTGCAGCGTCCACGATCAGCGTTCTTCGCGCAATGCCCGCCGAAAGCACTCGTTTCTTGCAAGTCCCAAAGCACGAGACGCGTGCTCCCAGCGATAGCAGCATCCGACAGCAGCACCGAGACGTCGGCGGCGGCGAGCGGCGGAGTAGCGGAGTATCTTGAGGTGTTGATAGAGTCGGACGCGGGTGTGAGCTATGATCACCTTCAGGACAAGCTCGCCGCGGGGCAGTGGGAGGAGGCGGACAACGAGACGCGGAGGCTGCTGTGCGTTCTAGCCGGCGAGGCCGCTGCTAAGCGCAAGTGGGTGTACTTCACGGAGGTACAGAACATTCCCGATAAAGACCTCCTGACAATTGACCGGCTTTGGCGGGCGTACAGCAAGGACCGGTTCGGATTCAGCGTGCAACGGAAAATGTGGCGCGCGCTGAGCCGGCAGTGGAAGCCGTTTTTTCTGCAGATCGGGTGGACGTACGGCCCCAACAGCACGTACAAGAAATTCCCGATGGAATTCTCGTGGGAGCTGGACGCGCCCGTGGGCCACCTGCCGCTGACGAACGCCCTGCGGGGCACGCAGCTGATTGAGAAGCTGTTCACGCATCCCGCGATGGCCGTGTTCGACGTCGACGAGACGATGCCGGACCTCGACACCGTGCCCAGCGTCGTCGCCGCGGAGCCGGAGAAGAGCAGCGCCAGTCCCAGCAGCAGTGGATCCGTGGGAGGTACGCTGTTTGACGAAGGCTTCAACAGCGCCGATTACGGGTTTTGAACCGTTGCGAATGGCGGAAAGGTCTAGTTCGTGCGTTTCGCTTGCTGATTCATGCGAATTTCAGTACGCCACGGCGCAAGAATCTTTTCTGGTTACGAATCTCACTTGTGAGCATTTTCGAAGGAGCAATCTCATGTCAAAGACCCAACACAATTTTGATGTGATTTATTCCGCTGCACAGTACCACCCCTTTACATCCCTACGCACATACCTCACACACACACTATCCCTCTCGTCGCCGAATAATTCCAAAACCGCGCAACCCGCCCCTCCCCTCCCAAGCCCCCTCCCCTCCCCTTCACCCTCTTACCACACCATTCATCTGATACTTTCATTTCCAGTTAATCACGACCCGATTTCTCCGTCCCCTTTGCCAAACCTTTGGCCCTTCACCTTCTCGTTTTCCCTCCATCTGCTTTTTATCTGTCTAGCCCTGTTTAGCTTCCGATCATTCCCACAATTCTTCTCCCTCCTGTAGACGACCTCCCACACCACCACCCTCAAGCCATTATCTCTCCTTCATCAGCCTAAATGATCCTCCTTCCCCTTTAGTCGATTGACCACCCACATCACCACTCTCCCATCACTACGTCTCCTTCCTCAGCCAGTAGTCACCACAGGTTCTGTGCAGTCACTGGTAGACAGCACAAATGGATTTCAGGAAGGGAAATGTCGCAATTGTTAGTGCTGGTCTGAGACCATCTGGGTATGCTTTTTTGGAAAGGGGACCTTTTAAATTCTAGGTGGTTCATCTTTGGTGACTGCAGTCTGACCTCCCGTTTCTACCTTAGCGTGATCTTCCATTGCCTCCACTCTGTGTCCTATGTACAAGGCACAGTAAATACCCGCATTGCATTCCTACAGCCCAGAGTAGATAAGGTAGGTTGAAAAAAAGCAGCAACGGCGTAAAATCGTTTGACACACAACAATACATGCCACCTTGCTGAAACTACAATCATGTCCGATTCCGGGCTCTGAACTACTATGTGATACAGCATGCCAGAGCCCGTGTTTGGAACATTTTGCTGGATAACAGTGTCATGCAGTGGTCTAGTATCCTGCAGTCACCCCTCCGTCCACTACTAGAGTCTGCCCTGTGACATAACTCCCAGCATCTGAGGCCAGGAAAAGGACCGCATTTGCCAGTTCTTCTGGCCGACCCAGCCTACCCATGGGGACCTGCTGCTCCATGCGCTTCCTGGCCTCTTCCACCGTCACGCCCCACGCCTCTGCCCGTTTGGTGGCAAGATTGGCGATCCGTGCTGTGTCGAAGCTGCCTGGTGCCACATTGTTGACTGTGATGCCGTGGCAGGCTAGGTCCTTCAGTTGAGGAAGTGGGGAATACGGTATAGGGTTGGAGAATGGGACAGGTAGTGATGTTGGAACATGGACTCAGTGAAATGAAAGAGCAAATGTGGAGGGGGCAATGGTGAAAGCCTGGTGCAGGCGAAGGGGAGAAGGAGAATGGGAGGAGCAAAAGGAAGGCAGAGAGTGGGGTTCTTACAAGAGAAAGGGTCTTGAGCATGCCAACGACAGCAGGGCGCATGGCATTGGAGAGCAGCAGGCCTGGGATGGGCTGCTTGACTGACGTGGATGTGATGACCACTATGCGACCCCACGAGGCTGTCTGCACTTAACAGTGATGTCATGACATTGGTGGAACAGAACGAGTGTGAAGGGTTGAATTCCAGCGGATGACGTAGATCAAACGTGATTAATGGGAATTAAGGATTCTGATGCTGCTGAGAATGGAGATTGGAGACATGCACAGACACACACGCAAGACTAGAATGCTGTCAAGTCCTCGCTGCTCTGCTAAACATGCACCTTCATGTGAGGCACTGCATGTTGAACGAGACGCGTGGTGGACATGAGAGTCCCCTGAAATGCCTCCTGCCATTGTGCCTCTGTGACACTATCGAATGTGCCAGGAGGAGGTCCGCCACTGTTCGCTACAAGCACATGCAGCCCACCATACGTCTGCAGATGAACAATGTTGGAGGAAGGGGAGAAGTGAGAGGAGAGAGCAATGCGAGCGGGAATGGAAAGAAATTTCGAGCAGCCCACCCTAGGCCACTGTAGAACACGTGGCATTGAAACTCCTGCAGAGTAGCGGAGTGAGATGTGCCAGATGCAAAAACTTCTCATTGAGTCAAATACATCTGAAATGTATTAATTTATACCTTCACTGTAGCATCCACAACGGCTTGAAGCTCGTCCCCCTTGAGGACGTCCGCCACGAGCGGAAGCACCTGCGCGTCCCCCACCTCTCCGCGGATCTTCTCCGCGGCTGCCTCAATGCGCTCGGGAGAGCGCGAAAATATCGCTACTCGCGCTCCCGCCCTGACTGGGAGAGAGAAAGAAAGATAAGGGTAATGACGGCAGATACAAAACTCGTCGCGAAGAAGCGGACGCTGGTGGGATACAAACGGGAAGCGTAGGTGAAGGTAGGTGGACAAACTCGAGAGGAGATATAGCAGGCGCGATAGGGAAGAGAGTACGAAGGTGGATCGGAGGACCGGGAATATGCGAACCTGGCGAATGCGAGAGCGCAGTGGTAACCGAGTCCCGCACTCGCTGCTGCGACTAGTGCTACCCGACCCTGGAGTCCTAGAGTAAGAGCCGCCATTTGGACTGAAGGCCAGAAATCCGTCCACGAAGCACTAGCGGGTACTCGAAATGTATGCTTTTCTTTTTTTATCCCAGAAGATGAGGATGGAACCGCGTGAGGAAAGAGAAAGTGGAGGTGAATTAGGTGCTGCAGGATGCGAGGAAACACGAGCGCAAGACGGAAATTTGCTATTCCTCTGGCAGTTTAGATGAAGGATGGTGCAAGGGAAATTTGACAAGCTGTAAAGGGCAGGATGGATGGGTTGTGAGCTCAGTGCATGGAACATGTTCTTGCTGCAACGGGTTGAACTTCTGACGAATGTCGCCACGGGTGATTTGGGTTTCGCCTTTTCGCGGTTACCGGCTTGGATTTCCGAACCATGTTTCCTGGCCATCCTGTCAGGCCGAGGGAAAATGCTCGGACTGACAGATGACAACCTCGGGAGTCCTGGATTCGGCTCAAAGTTGCCTCGGTAGCCTGGTGTGCTAGTGTTTCTGTTGTCCTGCTGTACTTTTTCTGGCGACGCGTCATGACCGCTTGCGTTCTCTGTTGCAAATTTCCAGCGCTTAGTAGGTTCGGTATCCTACCAAGTCGAGGTAGTAGCAGTCTTCTTCGACCATCTTCGCACGAGCTGCGTCAAGTTTCCGTCTGCGACCAGACTCCGGTTACCTTCCGTGTCTCCAAATTTCGCCGATTCTCTTCTCGATTTCCAGTTATCATGGCGTCTCACAATTCCGCTGACTCATCCGCTTTAGTTGAACCTGCGATTCCCGCTAAGGTGCATAAGAGCGCAGTTTGTCTGATTCCTCCGCAAGAGACTTGGGGTTCTATTCAAGCTATTCGAATCGTACACGATAAAGTGAGCCGTACTTTACGATGCATAATACTCTCATGGACGACATGCATGCACGTTGTAAGAAGCTGTCTTCTCCCTTTCAGTTGACCAACCAGTGATAAGCTCATGAATCCGTTCCACACGCTTGTGGCTTTGTTATCTCGGTCAGCGTAGCATTACAAGCGCTGGATGCCTCACATAAACCTGTTGTACCCATTTTGGGAAGTCAAAGAGGACAACTTCCACAGAGCCGCAGAGATCATGGTAGGTCGAAATGCTTTACCTGGTTTTGTGCACCACTTAACTGTTTTGAGAGTCAGTGTGCGTCAGTTAACTAATCCGTGCTCTATTTTTCAGTTGCTGAACCACCGCCTGTGACCTCTGCCGTGCAGCAAACAGCACTGGCAGATACAGAGCCATTTGAGGTCCAGCTCGCCTCATTCAACGTCTTCCACCATGGCAAGAGCTGCACTGTGTGGCTGCAGCCAACTCCCTCGCCGCCTCTTATCGCCCTTCAGCATACGCTGGAAGCTGCTTTTCCTGAGTGCAACGACCTCAGCCAAATCGTGGCTGACCGCTTCTGCCCTCACGTCTCCGTTGGCCAGGTGAGGAGATTAGGATAGTCTTACATGCATCATCACTTCACGTCTGATGCTATTGATAATGGCGTTATTTAAGCGGTTTCCTCTGACTGAGAAACTGAATTACTGGCAGTGGCGCACAAGGAAGGAGGCAGAAGCAGCCATCAGTTCGTTCCGGCAAACATGGACGCCTATCACCTTTCAAGTATCCTGCGTCTCGCTTATCAGTAGGCAAGGTATGCCTTTTTTTGGATTCGACTTTCTGCTTTGTAGTTTATACATGCATGACCCATGCTGTGGCACATCTACTTTCACTGGGAAGAAATGTTTTCTTCCAATCCAGCTTAGGTGTTATTCTCATCCAGGTCCTGTACTATCCATTGCACGTTTTGCTCCTGTCCACATCTCTCTGTGGTGCTGCAGGTTATCACGATCCTTTCAATGGACAGGTGCAAGTGCCTCTAGGTGCTGCTAATTCATGAGGTATGTGCATCGTCGATTTCAGGTTCTGTTTTTGCATTTAACTTAGTCTACCGTGGTCCTATGGTCTAGTGGTTATGACGTCAGACTCTGAATCTGAAAGGCCGAGTTCAATTCTCGGTAGGACCTTCCCTTTTTACCCTTTTCTTCCAACATGGAGGTAGATCTATCCCCACTTTCCTGTGCCCAGTTCTTTCAGAGCTTTCGCATTTGACATAAGTACTTCCTGGTTTCAAGAGTGCTTACTTGCCTGCATTTGACTTGGGCAGGCATTGCTTATGGGGAAGCAGTGATATGTGGCAACACATTGACATTTTGCTTAAATATGGCGCCACGTCACACAGTGCAAGCTGAGATTACTCGGGAACCTTAGAGTGGCATTCCTTATCTCCAAGCAAGCTTACCGCTTCGCCCTCCACATCCACAATAGCAGCAGCCATTGGCGTGGCTTGACCTCTCTTGCCGATTTCAGCACCTTCGGAAGGCCATGGATGTACTACAGAACTCGCAGCAGAAGTGACAAAAGCACCGCTCGGGTTGCTGCTATTCGCAGGAGCATTTGTGCCAAGGATGAAATCAATGGAGTTGCTGGGAGCATTCCGCGCAGCAAGCGCATAGAACGCCACAGTGAGCACCAGTACAAGGCAGATGAGCATTGCCAAGTGCACGTAGGCGAACGCCAACCCCATGTGCTCCCACTTGTGCTCCTCGCAAATCAGCTTGTAATCCTGGTCGGTGGGATCGGTGTGGCAGTGCGACGGCTGCATGTAACCGTAAAGCGATGCACCCGTCACCAACAGCCACGCACCCTGAAGTATGATACCCAGATTTGAAAGCGTATCCAGGAGGAAGCTTTTGGGAAAGGCGGCGCTGAGGAGCAGCATGAGGGCGGTGGCAGAGATGAGGAGGACGAGGAAGATGTGGTAGCGGGCCTCGATGGGGCCGTTGTGCCCTGTGGAGTGGAAGAAAAACATGACTGCCGCACTTGTGTATGGCACTGATGCTATTATATGCAGCGTGCCCTTGGGGAACGGCAGGTACCTGGAGGAACGGGTTCACACAGCAGGCAGATGGGGAAAGAAATGAGAATGGAGAACTGTGTATCATACAGAGGGGGGGGTGAAATTTGTGCCAGCAGAATGAAACGGAAAGCTTGGCAAGTCGCCTAGTGACTGGATTGAAATGGAGTGGGCGGAAAAGGCAAGTCAAGGTCTCACCTGGTGGTGTCATGAAGGAGAAGCACACCGTAAGTCAAGACGAACACCACGTTGGCCGACAGATGCTGCGAAAGAGGAGAAACGAAGAGACTCGCACAAAGATGAAAACATTCATTTCCAAGCCGAGGTAACAGCAGCATTGACAAGCGATTCCAGCAGCTATTAGGTGGAAAAATCACAAGGAAAGGCGGATAAGAAGGCCCACATTCTCCCACCACCCAGGACAGCCGCACGCACCTTTGTCAGGACATATGACCGTGTGAAGAGGCTATCTTCGAGTCGACTCAACCAACCACCCCCCCCTCCCCCCCTTCTCCCCCCCCTCTCCCCTTCCCCACACAGCCATACGCACCTCGTAGCTGTTGAGCAGCACATATGACTGTATAAAGATGTTAATCAACTCGGTAATCATGTAAGCCGACCCGCCTCCCACTACCGCGTACAGCTGCATTCGCGCCCAGTGCCCGGGAAGCGGCATGGGGTGCCACACGCGCGCGGCGAAGGACTGCGGAGAAGCGAGAAAGTCTAAAACGGAGCAGCGGAAGTTCCAGAGGCCCAGGAAGAGGAGCAGACAGCCCGGGGTCGCGTGCCCGTAGAAGGTGCCCATGGTTTCGCCAACGAAGGTCGAATGCAGTGCTTTGTGGCCGACGACTTGGTAGTTTTCAACAAGCAGCAGCAAGACGGTGGTGCTAGTGCGGAAAGCCGATCCAGGTAGTACCTCTTACCGAACTATAGTAACCTTCTTTAGGAGTACTACACTACGACTCTACTAAGTGGCTTATCTGATCCTCCGTCTCTCGCAAAGAATTGGAAGAGATTGCTGGGGATGATCGCACGGTCGCAGTATTGAAACTACGGAGTACCAAGCGCATACTAGCATACTACGCTGATGATAGGTGCTAGTTGCACGCGGAGCAGCCTGTGATATGTAGTACCCCACGTGCCGCGTTTTCAGGAAACTTTCCCGTTGAACGGGAAACCCTTCGACTTGAAGATCAGGAATAGCCATCCACCGACCAATGAAAGCCATCTAGCACCCCCAAGGCGTACAGTGATGCAATAGGGAAAGGAAGGTACCCCCAGTGGAAGGGTCACTGGCTGGCGGCGACTGAGACGAGGTGTGTGGAAGGCATGGATGTTGGGAAGCACTGCCAACTCGCTTCCCTGGAATGACGGATCCAGAAAGTTGCGAATTCACGCAGGGTGGCAAAGGCCACCACCGCCGCAGTTGGCTCGGGCATGTCTCCGAAATGTGCCTTGGTGAGCTTCATAACAGGCAGGCGGCGTGGTATGTTCGAGCGAGCATGCGCGGGATGACAAATACTGGTAGTGGCGGGTGGGAAATAACTACGACTTGAGCCTCGCCACCGACAACTTCACGTATTCCATAAGCAGATTCCATACACATTAGTGTGTGCCATACATGTTTGAAGTACGTATGTATGGCAACAGACAATTTCTGGAAAGTCAGGAGAAATTTTTAATTAAAAAAAAATGCATCCTGCATCACGTTTTTCCAGATTTATTAAATTTTTGAAATTATTATGATTTTATTTCTTCATAAATGATAGATGCAGGAGTCATTGTCTGGGGAAAATCTTGCAAAGTGGTGGAAAGCGGTTAGATTTCTAAATATTCAGCAGGTTGCAAAAGGATACACAGCACACCGTTGAACAGCCGAGCGGGAGAAAGACAAGCAGCAGCAGTTAGCGGCTGTTGCGGCAGTTGCGCTCAACAGCGTCCGTCTTCGCGTTTCCCCTTTCTCCATCCGGAAGAATTTCTTAGTGAAGAGTACTGTAGCGAGGATCAACTGGTCTCCCTGACTTCGAGGCTCGGGACTGCAGTGGTTTGCTGTGACCATGGCTGTTGCTATTCATCAGCGGTTTCGTGTGCGATGATGCGAAGCGATCTCATCACAGCACTCTGCGCGTTGCCCCGTAAATCCCGTCCAGGGTTGTTAGGCTCAGCCGGAACCGCAGCAGCGGCTCCAAAGACGAGATGGACGACGCTCCGCAGTTGTTAGGCTCAGCCGAAGCAGCACATGCAAGGCGGCGCGACCGAGCATCCACGGGTCATCGCTGCAGCTGGCGGTTTACCAGAAGCTCCGACGCGAACCCTAATTTCCCCGCGCAATTTCCGATCCACACTTTCGCAGGGCCCCGGCGTTGACTTCAACTGCCAGTTGCGCAGGCGAGAGGCTCCCCCCGGCGAGTCGAAACCTTGTTCTCATTTGCGACGGTTAGATGGCTGTTTTAATGATTAGACGGCCGCACCAACTGTTAGGCGGCTGAACCAGGCAACACCGGGCCCTTGTTTATCCGAGCCGCCCCGCTGCTCTTGCGATCGGGAAGGCGCTTCGCGCCTCGTCGCTGCGATGGATATTCCAACGTGTATGTACCGCGACTGGCAGCAATTCGTATTTATGCTCTGCGCCATCTAGCCTCATCAAGTCACCCAGCTTGGTTCCAGGTGTCATCAAATCTGAGTAAATTTCTGAACCTTTTCACCTCTCTCATTCTCAAGCCGATCAGGCAGAATGGCGAGTTCTCGCCGGCCTCTGCTGCTTCCGCTGCTCCTCGTCCTCGCGCTCTCCCTCGCGCCGTTGCTCTCCCTCCACGGATCTGCCTTCGCCCGCTCGTTCGAAGTCAGCGACGGCGACATCGACCGTTATCTTACCGGGACTGCGAGTAACGAGGGGGACTCTACCGCGGTGGCGGTGCCGGGAGCGGAGGAGGAGGTCGGCGCGCGCCGAGTGCTCCAGGATCAAGTCGGTAAGTTGTTGCTTGCTGCAGTGCGCGCGTGGCCAGTTTTGAGACGTCTCAAAACTCGCAGTCTGTAAGTTGCTTGCTGCAGTGCGTGCGTGGCGAGTTGTGACTCATTGTTACCATTTGTTCCGGTGATCCGCTCGCTCTAGTGACCCCTTCGCACCTCTGACCTGCTCCCTCCTCATGTGTGTCTTCGCTTCTTGAGCTTGCTCTCATGGGCTTTCTCACTCAGGTCTCATCCCTCGTACCTTGTCCTCGTTCCTCGTTCTTCGTTCTCGTCCCTTTTACCTCGTTCAGTCTCCTCATTCCTCGCTCTACCTGGTTGTGCTTTCATGCGCTCCTCTTTTCATCCCCAAATGCCCTTCCTGCACCCAGCTTGTGGCAAGGACTCCATTCGCTTTACCAACCGCTTCATTTCGGATAACTTGACCGGCAACAATACATACCAGCTCATTATAAAGAACACGTGCCCTGAGGACGTGGTTGGCAGGTATCATCTCAGCAACTAAATTTTCGTAATTTATCGTCCGCCCTGGCACTTTTTGGCTCCCTCTTTGTGACCATTACTGCTAAGCTCTCATGTTTGTGCGTGCACGGAATCGCAGGTTTGTTTTTTGGAATTGCGACATGGATTCGATTTTTTCAGCCGGCAACGTCAATTTTCAAAATGGAAAGCTCATGTTTAACTCGTGCTGCAAAGCTCGTGGTCAGAATTTCTGCGAGCTGGCAATCAATACCGGTGCTACGGGCGTGCAGCTGCGCGCTGGCAGGGATTACAAAGTGGTGTATATGAATACAAAACCGGTTTACCCGTGTGTGCAGCAGCTCATGTTCAGGAATGGTATGCGCTACTATCTCAATGTCGACAAGTGGCCGCAGGAGTGCTCCACCTATGGGATGTAAATTCCATGTGTGTGGGTTCCATTTCGTGTGGGAGTTTTGGACAGGGTAGGCGCTGTTGTTTGTGGTGCTTGGTGGTGCTATGCTATCCAGTTAAGGATGGGTGTTGCTAGTGGGTTCCTGGTGGAGCACCGAATAAGCTAAAATGCATTATCAATTGCCTATGGGCCTTTTACCAGTGCATCTACGTAACATCACATGCGTTTTCTTTCCTAAAAGCTGGAGACAAGTGTGCGCTGTGGGTAGATTGCTCGGGGACCCAGCAGCCTGTAGGGCGTTCAGCAGCCTGCTGGAGCCCCATCAAGAAGGCGGGTACAGGCTGGTATGTAGCGGTTCAAAGCGGTGAAGTCAACAACTGTTCTGAAGAGCATTTTGCTCTCTCGTAGCCCACTCCACTTCTTCAGCCTTTCAAATTCTAAGAAATTTTGATGTATCGTGTGTGACAGTCTTTAGGCAGCTGCTGCGACAGTTGCGCCCAGCCACAACATCGCACGAGAGGCTATTAGGTTATCTTGTGGCAAAATACGGCTGTTGTACTTGGCGGTTTTGCATGCGGTATTGTCACACTCCTCCTTGCCCAGCTAATCCCGTCTAGGGTTGTTAGGCTCATCCGAAGCAGCAGATTCAAGCCGACGCGACCGAGCGCCAACCGTGCATCACTGGCTCTCGGTGCCAGTGATGCACCGTGCTTCAGTTGGCGGTTCACAGGAAATCCAAACGCGGCGGTTACTTTCTTTTCACCCGCGATTCGCCCACCACTCCACCACTCTCTCGCAGCGGTTCGTTGACCTCAACTGCCGCATGTGAGGTTCTCTCGTCTCGGCGAGTCGGAGTGTCCTCAAGTTCGACGGTTAGATGGCCGCTCTAACGGTTAGGCGGTCCCTCGCGTATCCGAGCCGTCTCGCTCTTCTGAAGGCGTTTCACGCTTCGGTTCCCGCGATGGATATTTCGACGCATATGTACCGCAACCGCCGGCGGTCCGCATTCATGCTCTGGGTCTTCCAGCTACACCAAGTGACATAGCTGATCCAAGGCATCCCCTAGTTTGACTTGATTACTATCCGCGAGTCTGCGTTTATCCCTGAACCGTTTTCACCTCGTCGTCTCTCAAGCCGGTCAGGCAGAATGGCGAGCTCTCGCCTGTCTCTGCTGCTTCCGCTGCTCCTCGCCCTCGCCCTCGCCCTCGCCCTCGCGCCGTCGCTCTCCACCCACGGATCTGCCCTCGCTCGCTCCATCTCCGCAAGTGACGTCAGCGACGGGGATATCGACCGTTCTGTTACTGCGACTGCCAGTAGCGAGGGGGACTCCACCGCGGTGGCGGTGCCGGGAGCGGAGGAGCACGTGCGCAGGTCGCTCCAGTCGCAGAAAGTCTGTAAGTAGCTTGCTGCAATGCGTGCGTGGGGAGTTGTGACGCATCGTGACTCATTGTGACGCATTGGCGACCCGCTCACATTAGTGCCTTGCTCGTGCACATTGTGACCCCTCGCTCCTCGCTCTACCTTTGTTGTTCCTTCGCATGAGCTCCTCTCTCCAACCCCACTATCCCTGCCTGCACTTCAGCATGCCGCAAGGACTCGATTCTTTGTACCACCCGCGTAGTGTCAGACCAGGCCAGGGCAACAACACCAAAGTGTTGCTTATCTTATGAGCTCCTCTCTCCAAACCCACTTGTCTCTCTGCAACCCAGCATGTGACCAGGACTCTATTCTTGTTACCAACCTCGTTGTCTCAGACCAGGGAAATGGCACCAAGGTGCTGCTTATCTTATGAGCTCCTGTCTCCAACCCCACCCTCCCGCTCTCTCTGCACCCCAGCATGTGACCAGAACTCAATTCTTCCTACTTACCGCGTTATCTCAGACCTGGGCAACGGCACCAAGGTGATCCAGCTGATTATCAAGAACTTGTGCCCCTATGACGTCATCGGCAGGTGTGTATTTTTGTTTGAACAACAGTGTCTCATATTGTCGCGATTTGTTGCATGTCAACTTGTTCTGGACTCGTTCTTGTAATCATTATTTCATGCACTCACGATTCTCCACGCACCTAATTGCAGGCTTATCTTCTGGAATTGCCAAATGGATACGATTTTTGCAGCCGGCAACACCAACTTCCAGACTGGAAAGCTCTTGTTTAACAAGTGCTGCAAAGCCCGTGGTCAATTTTTTTGCGAGTTGGCAATCAACACCACTGATGGGGGCGTGCAGTTGCGCGCTGGCAAGGAGTTCAAAGTGCTGTACTCAGGGACAAGAATAACCCATCCTTGTGTGCAGCAGATCATGTTCAAGAATCAAGATAGGTACTATCTCGATGTCAACAAGTGGCCATATGAGTGCTACTCTTACGGGGTGTAAGGCAGCGTGCTGAAAGTGCATCGGCAAACACAGACAGGACCGAGCAGCTGCCTGCTGGCCAGTTCAAACCAAGTGATGTAGTCGTGTGTGCAGCGAATCATGTTCAAGAATCTGATGCGCCTGCCACCATCACCTCGATGTCAAAGTGGCCTGATGAGTGCTACTTACGGGATGTAATCATCAGAAGCGTGCGGGTTGCAGTCTTCTTGTGTGCTGCCAGGTCTTGGGCAGACTGCTGGTTGTGGTGCTTGGTGATGGGATTGCATACGGTAGTCAAGCTAGGATGGGTTTAGCTCCACTGGGCAATTGGTGGCGTCATTGTAACAGCTGCAGAAATACCAATGCAAATGGGCCTGTCTGACCTTTAGTACTGGTATTGAGACAGCCAATTAAAAAAAAAGAGGCGACATAATCGTCTTAGGGTTGCGAAGCTGTTTGTACAATTACATATTTGGTTTCGTTATTATCTTCTTCGAAACAGATAGGGCTTATAAACAAAACAACAAGGCTTATAAACGAAACAATTACTAACAATGGAACACCCTTTCGGTTGGAACTTTAGATATGGATGCAGTTGGAATCGAAACTATGACCTTTCGAAACAAGGCCGACTTCGAAACAACTGTGCCACGTGCGCTGCTTCGTGCGCGGCGTTAAAATTATACGTTGATGTATTTTGCGCGTGAAGTGCTCTAGGGTTCGCCAGAGGAGCTTGTTCTTCTGCCTCACTCTACTCACGCTCCACCTAACTCCAAGGTCAGAATATTCAACATGCCGCTTAGAGTTTTCATTTGCTTCTTATTCTTAGATAGTCCTCCCTCTCCTAAATTCATCTCGTTCTGCTAACGGGCTACGGGACTTCCGCTAGGTAAGCTCCTAGCTTACAACTTCAACCTTTTCAATTAGTGTTTGTTAGGTCGACTTGATTCTTACCTAGATTAACTTAGATCTAAACTAGTCCGGCTTAGATCTTGTGTATCCATGTCGACTTAGGCTTGCTGACCATTTCGTCCTAGAAAAAGGGTCGATTTCTTAACTACAAACCCATGCGACTATAGACGTCCTTGTATCTTTTGTGCTAGCCTCATTCCGTCCGTTAGTTGCTTTGTCCATTCCCATTCTTTGTTTCTTCGTTATGCATGAAGTTTTGTATCTCTCTTTCTCACTGTGTTCTCGTTCTCTCAGCAGCGTTTCATTTAACATTCCTTCCATCTTTTTCTAAATATCGCCTTCATTCTTAAGTGCTCTTTAGCTGTCTTTAGTTTAATCTTTTTCCGTTCCTTCCGTCTAGCTTTCTGCTGTGGTTCATTTTTTCTCTCTGTACATGTTTTTTTCACTTCGTTGGTACCTTCCTTGTCGTTCCCTTCTCTTTACCGTCATTTTTTCTTTGAAGTTTTGTTCAATTTCAGCGTTATCCGGTCTTTTATTGTGTTCTTTCGTGTCTCTTACCTACCTGTTTCATTTTCTCCTTTCTCTCCGCAATTCTTTTGTTAAACTGTAGTATGCTTGTAGGCTGTAGTGGGGTAGCCAATATGGGGTACAACCCCAACTAGGGTTTCATATTTGTACCCAAAACTTCTGCTAGTTCATCATTCTTGCCTAGTGATTCTGAAATGGTATTCAGAGCAGGAGGTCCCTAGGACCTACCGATCGTTTTTTTTTTAGGGCCCACCACCGCTCGCATGCGGTTACCACGCTACCCCGTTCCCTAGCCTCGTAGCGCCCTCGTGCGCCCTCGTTAGCGCCCTCGCGCGCACCCTCGTTAGCGCCCTCGCGCGCACTCACGTCAGCGCCCTCGCGCGCCCCTTCGTTAGCGCCCTCGCGCGCCCCTTTGCTAGCGCCCTCGCGCGCCCCTTGCTAGCGCCCTCGCGCGCCCCTCACTAGCGCCCTCGCGCGCCCCTCACTAGCGCCCTCGCGCGCCCCTCGCCGAGCCGCCCGCTCGCAGCCCGCCCGCCCGCTCGCTGCCCGCTTCGCGGCCCGCTCGCTACGCAGCCCGCCCGCCCGCTCGCTGCCCGCTTCGCGGCCCGCCCGCTTCGCAGCCCGCTCGCTCGCTGCCCGCTTCGCGGCCCGCCCGCTTCGCAGCCCGCTCGCTCGCTGCCCGCTTCGCGGCCCGCCACTTCGCAGCCCGCCCGCCCGCTCGCTGCCCGCTTCGCGGCCCGCCCACTTCGCAGCCCGCTCGCCCCGCTGCCCGCTTCGCGGCCCGCCCACTTCGCAGCCCGCCCGCCCGCTCGCTGCCCACTTCGCGGCCCGCTCGACCCGCTGCCCGCTTCGCAGCCCGCCCGCCCGCCCGCTGCCCGCTTTACGGCCCGCCCGCCTCGCAGCGTCGCCCGCCCACCGTGCTGCCCGCTTGCAGCGCCGCCTGCCCGCCGCGCTGCCCGCTTCCCGGCCCGTCCGCCGCGCTGCCCGCTCGCAGCGTCGCCCTCCCGTCGCACTGACCGCTTGCAGCGCCACCTGCCCGTAGCGCCAGCCTCGCCCGCTGCTCTCTATCCGTCTTCCCCTGCTGCGGCAGCTTGCGTTACTCTGTCACACTGTCGCTATGGCTTCCATTCGCGTGCTGTCGTTCGATGCTGAGGGCCGCCCTGTGCGTTTCACCGCTTGGCTAGATGACCTGCAGCTGTTTCTCCTGAGCGATAGCAAGGAGCATGTGTCGCTCTATGACTACGCGTCTGGTGCTGCGCCTGCCCCTCCTGCCACAGCTGAGCTTAGTGTTCGTTCCCACTGGCAGACTCGTGACGCAGCTGCTCGCCTAGCCATTCGCAGTCACCTGCCGTTAGCTGAGCTAGAGCATTTTGGCGACTGCAAATCCGCTAAGGCCCTCTACGACGCTGTCGTCGCTCGCTACTCCTCGCCTGCCACAGCCGAGCTTAGCCGCCTCATGCTGCCGTACCTGTTCCCCGATCTGTCCACCTTTACTACAGTCGCCGATCTTATCACCCACCTTCGCACTAGTGATGCTCGCCTGCGTGCCGCCCTTCCCACCGAGTTCTGCGCTAAGAACCCCCCTCCACTGTACTGGACACTCCACTTCATAGTCACCCGTCTCCCTGACACCCTCCGCTCAGTTCGAGACCACTTCCTTGCTCGCTGTCCCACTGAGCTCACAGTCGCCCTCCTAGAGGAGCACCTGCTCGCGGCCGAAAAGAGCATTGTAGCTGTCGGTGCTGCTCGTGGCGCTCCTCGCACCCCCATCTTTGAGGGGTGTTCTCCCTCTCCCCTCGCTCCCTCCTACGCTGCTGCTGCTGCTGTTGACTTCCTTGGTGCTGAGTCTGTTGGCGCTGCTTCTACTCCTGGTGGGAGGCGCCGCACCGGCAAGGGCAAGGGGGGCAAAAGTGGTGGTGGTGGCGCTGGTGGGGGAGGAGGTGGGGGAGGTGGGGGGGGAGGCGGTGCTGGAGGGAGCGGTGGCGGGAGCGCTGGTGGGAGTGGGGTCGGTGGTGGAGACGGGGGCGGCGGAGGGAGCAGTGGCAGTAGTGGCGGCGGCGGCGGTGGCGGCGGTGGCGGTGGTGGCGGTGGTGGCGGTGGCGGTCGGAGCGGTGGTAGTGGTGGCGGCGGAGGTCGGAGTGGAGGCACTGGCTCTGGCCAGAGCTCCCAGCAGCAGCAGCGTCCCCAGACGACCCAGCAGCTTCGTGAGTGGCTTGCTCAGCGTGGGACGTCGGGGGCCAGTGCCCGCTGTTCTTATGTCATTCGCACAGGTGACCGCAAGGGACAGACGTGTGGGAGGTTCCACACCCCGTACCGCTGCTTCTCCCGCCTTGACGACGCTTGGCGTGAGGAGATGGGTGCGGATGTTGAGCGCCCCCGCTGGGCTGAGCTCATGAGGGCTGGTGTTGATGTCTTTGCTCTTGACTATGATGCTATTATTGCTGCCATGTATGCATTGACTGTTAGTGCCGAGGGAGACTGTTACTTGTGTGTGCCGCCTGACCCAGGTATAGAGCCCGCTGCCCTGGGTACTAGTGAGTCTGCTCTCTCTGGTATGGTGCCCCCTGTACTTGCTCCCTCCAGTACTGTCCCGGCTGGTTTCGAGTCTGCTCTCTCAGGTACAGCACCCACAGAGACTGCTCTCTCAGGTACCGCACCGGCTGAGGCCTGTCACACCTTCACCCTTGACTCAGGTGCTTCCCGTTGCTTCTTTCGTGACAGTACTGAGCTCACACCGCTTCCTGCACCGGTCCCAGTCTCCTTGGCTGACCCCTCTGGGGGCCCAGTCCTTGCCCAGTCTACCACTGTCCTCCCTTGTCCGGCGGTTCCGTCTGGCTCGTTGTCGGGTTTCCACCTCCCCTCGTTCTCGACGAACCTGGTGAGCAACGCTGTCCTCCAGGATCAGTGGGTTGACA
The DNA here is from genome assembly GCA_947470075.1 of Closterium sp. Yama58-4. Taxonomy (NCBI): domain Eukaryota; kingdom Viridiplantae; phylum Streptophyta; class Zygnematophyceae; order Desmidiales; family Closteriaceae; genus Closterium; species Closterium sp. Yama58-4. Next base: position 80,477 of record CANIUD010000933.1, read on the forward strand.
CCTTTACCCCTGGCGGACAGCGTGTGGCGATCTGCACGTGCTCCAGGACCGGCCGTCACCTGGCCACGTTCACCCGTCGGCCGGGGTCGAGTCTCTACACACTGACCACTGCGTCTCCCCAGGTAGCTGCTGTCGGTCAGGTGTCTGAGTCAGGTCTGGTGGCCCACGCCTGTGAGTGTCGTTCCCTGTCGCACCAGACTCTTCTCTGGCACCACCGCCTGGGTCACCCCTCCTTGCCACGCCTTCGTGGCATGCACCGTCGCCTCCTTGTGTCCGGTCTTCCCAGGTCCCTCCCTCCCCTCCCTGCCTCGCCTGCGCCGCCTTGCCTTCCTTGCGTCGAGGGGCGGCAGCGCGCCGCTCCTCACTCCTCCTCGTTCCCCCCGACAGAGGCTCCTCTGGAGACCCTCCACCTGGACGTGTGGGGCCCAGCCCGCGTTCGTGGTCAGGGCGGTGAGCGGTATTTTTTGCTGGTTGTCGACGACTACTCGCGTTACACCACGGTCTTCCCCTTGCGCACCAAGGGTGAGGTCCCTGCTGTTCTGATCCCTTGGATCCGCACGGTTCGTCTCCAGCTCCGCCGCCGTTTCCGGACGGATCTTCCTGTCCTGCGTCTGCACTCTGACAGAGGTGGTGAGTTTTCCTCCGACCTCTTGAGGACCTTCTGTCAGGCGGAGGGCATCGAGCAGACCTTCACGCTTCCGGACTCCCCACAGCAGAATGGGGTTGCTGAGCGTCGCATTGGCCTGGTCATGGAGGTCGCCCGTACCTCCTTGGTCCACGCGGCGGCTCCCCATTTTCTGTGGCCGTTTGCTGTCCGGTACGCCGCGCATCAGCTCAACCTCTGGCCCCGTGTCTCCTTGCCGGAGACCTCGCCCACACTGCGTTGGACGGGGGAGGTTGGCGATGCGTCGCGCTTCCGGGTGTGGGGTGCTCGTGCCCTTGTCCGCGATACGTCCGCGGACAAGCTCTCCTCCCGCACGCTTCCCTGTGTCTTCCTTGGCTTTGTCCCTGACGCGCCTGGCTGGCAGTTTTACCACCCCACCTCGCGCCGGGTCTTCGCCTCTCAGGATGTCACCTTTGACGAGTCGGTCCCCTTTTACCGTCTCTTCCCCTACCGCACTGCCCCCCTCCCTCCCCCGCCACTTTTCCTTGCTCCTGGTCCCCCTCCGGTAGACCCCCTTCCCCCTCAGGGTCCTGCTCCTTCAGGTGTCTCTCAGGTAGACCCTCCTCCCGTCGCTGAGCCTGTCGAGGTCACAGGTGACTCAGGTGCTGCTGCGGGTGGTGCTGCTGGGAGTGCTGAGCCTGGGGGTGCTGAGCCTGGGGGTGCTGGGCCTGGGGGTGCTGGGGCTGCAGGTGCTGGGACTGAGGGTGCTGGAGCTGAGGGTACGGTGCCTGAGAGTACGGAGCCTGGGGGTGCTGAGCCTGCGGGTGCGAGGCCTGGGGGTGCTGAGCCTGGGGGTGCTGAGCCTGCGGGTACTGAGCCTGCGGGTACTGAGCCTGGGGGTGCTGCTACTGAGCCTACGGAGCCTCGGGTTACTGTGTCTGGGGGTGCTCCGGTTCGGGGTGCTGAGCAGTCTCTCACACCGCAGCAGCTTCGTGACTGGTACGTCCGACGCTTTCGCCGTCCTAGTGGCTCGGCTGGAGTTTGGGGTGCTGGAGCTACTCGTCCTGGGGGTGCTCGTACTGGGGGTACTGGAGCTGCCGGGACTGGCTGTTCTGGGAGCACTGCGACTGGAGCTGCTGGAGCTGGGGACTCTGGCGCTGGCGGTGCTAGCGGAGTTGGAGCTGCCGACTCTGGGGGTGGCGCTGCTGCTGGTGCTGCGGACCCACCTGGTGGAGCTGCTGCTGGTGCTGAGGAGTCGGACGGTGGAGCTGCTGCTGGAGCTGGGGACCCGGCCGGTGGAGCTGCTGCTGGTGCTGTGGACCCGGACGCTGGAGCTCCTACTGGTGCTGAGGACCCGGCCGCTGGAGTCCCTTCTGCTTCTGGAGACGCTGCGCGGCCGCGACCGTACTTCGTACCGCTCCTTCAGCAGGTTCTTGGGCAGGCTCCTCCTCCTTGTCCTCCTCCCTCCGTAGAGTGTCCTCCGCCTGTCCAGCCGCAGTCACAGTTACCGCCTGCCTCGCCTCTCCCTGCTCCCTCTCCTTATACTGGTCCCACAGGAGGTCTTACAGAGCGTCGTGAGCCTGAGTCTCGTCCTGCGTCGCCTGTTCGTCCTGCTCGCACTGGTAGTCGTGTCCGTCGTGAGCGTCCTCCTCCTGTCCCAGGCACTCACTACATGACTCTACGTCCCTCTACTGCTCCTCGGCGTGTCCCTCTACCGTCTCCTCCTGCGTCCTCTTTGCCTGCCGTTCCGGACCCTGAGTCTGACCGGTATCGCGCTGAGCACCCTACAGTCACGCGTCTCCTCGCTACTGTTGTCACTGACCCTACCTTTGAGTCCTCGGCTGCGTCTGCTCTGGTCGCTGAGTTGGTTGACTTTGCTGCTGCCTGTCGTCTAGACTACGCTGCTAGCCTTGTTGCTGAGTCTGAGTCTGCGTCTGTCTGTCCTCCGTCCGTCGGGGGTGAGTGTGCTCTTGGCACGGACGTCCTTGAGGACAGGCAGGAGGACTTTGACTCTCTTGCGGCTGCTGTACCTCATCTCGTGGCCTGGTTGCTTGCCCCTGAGGGAGACCCGGATGCACTAGACATCCCCACTCCGCGCACTTACGCAGAGGCGATCTCGGGTCCCTACTCCTCTCAGTGGCAGACAGCCATGGACGCAGAGATGGCATCCTGGAAGTCCACAGGCACCTACGTCGACGAGGTTCCCCCTCCTGGGGCGAACATCGTCGATGGCATGTGGATTTTTAGGGTGAAGCGGCCGCCAGGTTCTCCGCCTGTCTTCAAGGCTCGTTACGTTGCTAGAGGCTTTAGTCAGCGTCAGGGGGTCGACTTCTTCCAGACCTTCTCCCCCACCCCGAAGATGACCACTCTTCGGGTTCTGCTGCACGTTGCTGCTCAGCGTGACTACGAGCTTCACTCTCTTGACTTCAGCACAGCGTTCCTGCAGGGCAGCCTGCACGAGGAGATCTGGCTGCGCCGCCCACCTGGCTTTACTGGGTCGTTTCCCCCTGGTACCCAGTGGAGTCTCCGCCGGCCAGTCTACGGTCTCCGCCAGGCGCCACGTGAGTGGCACGACACACTGAGGACTACTCTTGCGGCTCTTGGGTTCGCGCCGTCTACTGCTGACCCGTCACTGTTTCTGCGCACAGACACGTCGCTGCCGCCGTTCTACATTCTCGTGTACGTCGACGACTTGGTCTTTGCTACTGCTGACACTGAGGCACTCGCTCGTGTGAAGTCGGAGCTGCAGAAGAGACACACCTGCACTGACCTGGGTGAACTGCGTAGCTACCTTGGCTTGCAGATCACCCGGGACAGAGCTCGCCGCACCATCACCCTGACTCAGTCACACATGGTGCAGCAGGTCCTTCAGCGCTTCGGCTTCCAGTTCTCCTCACCACAGGCCACACCTCTGGCTACCAGCCACTCGCTCTCAGCTCCACCTTCGGACGAGTCCGTAGAGCCGAGTGGCCCGTACCCAGAGCTTGTAGGCTGCCTCATGTACCTGATGACTTGCACGCGACCTGACCTCGCGTACCCTCTTAGCATCCTTGCTCGTTACGTTGCGCCTGGGAGACACAGGCGAGAGCACTGGGAGGCTGCTAAGAGGGTGCTGCGTTACCTGTGCAGTACATCAGGCATGGGGCTGGTGCTTGGGGGACGCGACAGAGTTGTCCTCACTGGTCACTCGGACGCCTCTTGGGTGGACGACCTGGCTACGCAGCGGTCGTCACAGGGTTACACCTTCAGCCTTGGCTCAGGTTCTGTCTCGTGGCGGTCCACCCGCTCTTCCTCTGTTCTCAGCTCTAGTTGTGAGGCTGAGATCTACGCCACAGCCATGGCTGCACAGGAGTTACGCTGGCTCACCTACCTGCTGACTGACTTGGGAGAGCGGCCTAGTTCTCCTCCAGTTCTGTACGGTGACAACAAGGCGGCTCTTGCCTTGTGTCAGGAGCACAGACTGGAGCACAGGACGAAGCACATTGCTCTTCGCTACTTTCTTGCTCGAGAGCTTCAGCAGCGCGGTCAGCTTCGGCTTGTGTACGTGGACTCGAAGGCCAACACTGCTGATATCTTCACCAAGGCGCTCCCGCCTAGTGATCATCAGCGGCACTGTACTTCTTTAGGCCTTGTGTCCACGTTTCCTCACTTGCTCACTGCTTGACATTCTTTGTACTGTACTTTATATATATCTTGTTGCTTGCTTGCTAGGTTTTGATCACTGTGTTGCTTGTCTTGTACTATATCTAGCACTGCATGTGAACTGGCCTTGTGGCCTTTACTTGTGCTCGGAGTGTGGTGACGTTGTGATCCACCCTGGGCGTTGCTTTGCTTTGCTGGACTGGTCTTGTGACCCTTTGTTCTCCCCCACTTTGCCTATGGGGGTGTGTTAAACTGTAGTATGCTTGTAGGCTGTAGTGGGGTAGCCAATATGGGGTACAACCCCAACTAGGGTTTCATATTTGTACCCAAAACTTCTGCTAGTTCATCATTCTTGCCTAGTGATTCTGAAATCTTTTTCTCTCTTCTTCCCATCTTACTTCCTTTCATCTTTCCTTTCAATTCACTTTTGGCTCTTAAGTGCCCTTTAGACATTGTCTAGTCGTTTCGTCCTTTTTTTGTTGCGTTCCTATGTCATTCCTCTCCTTTTACCCGTTTGATTGTACCCTTCGTTGTCATCTTGTTCCGATATTGTCTAGTGTCTTTCTGACATTTTTGTTATTTTTTTTTCTTTCATGCCATCAAGAACTCTTTTCCTTTCATTTTTAAATTGCATATACAGTATGTTCTTTGGCTCTCATTTCTGTTCTTAATTGTTTCCTCTTGTCATTGTAGACTTCGAGAGAATACTAGGAGCCGTCTTGTTCGGGTTCCTTCTCCCAATCTAAACCAGTAAGTTCTCAAAAGTTTTCATTAGTTCATGTTCTTCCTTCCTTCATCGTTTCTTCACTGTATCCTTTCAGCACATCTTAGTTTTTTTAAGTACGGCCCGTTTCCTTCCTTTCTTCCTTCCTCTCCTTCTCATTTCCCGTTTTGTACTTTATAATCTTATGTTCCCCCTCTTGATTTATTCTCCTGCGCTTCTTTTTTATTTCTCGCTTCTCGTATATCGTCTTCGCCTTGCATGTTATCTTTCCTTCCGTTTTGGTTCCGTCTTTACTTTCGTGCCGTTTTTTCATCTGTATTTCATAATTACATCTCTATATTTGGTTCTATATTTACCGGTCTTATACCCTCCATTCTTTTTTCTCCCATCAATTTTTCTTTTACCCCAACTTCTTCCCATGTTCTCAGGACATTTGTTATTCCTTTCGGGACGTTGACTTGAATCTGGAGATATTGTAGCGGTTACTTCTAGGATTCATCATACTTATCTTGCTAATTGTTTTTGCAGCTTTTATTGAGTAGGGTGTGTTTTTGTCCGGGCTTGTCAATGTACATGCATTTGACTGCATGAGTGTGTTTATGCGTATGTCGGTGTGTGTTTGTGTGTGTGTTTGGCATTCATTTATCATTGCATTAATAACATATGTCTGTGAGTTTTAAAAATTAGGATCAAGCCATCATTTCCGAGAAGGTTCTTTGCCCACTCAGTGAGTGTGTTCATTTGAACTGGATTTGATGGAATTGACCTTTTTTTTAGATCACACAGATTGTGTTATTTCATGTGACAGTTGGATGATTCAAACGTTAGGCTATTGACTTCCCCCCCATGCTAGGCAGGGGATGCGGTAGCCTAGTGTCAGAATGAAGAATGGATGGTGCATTGATGTTGGTTGGGGTACAAATAGCTAACCCTAAGTTTTGTACCCCCTAAGACAAACCTCACTATAGGCTACAACATTTGACACACCCCCATAGCCTAAGTGAGGGGTGTCTAGCAGAACCAAACGAGTACGGTCACAAGACCAGTCCAAGAAACAAGGCTCAGGGTGGATCACAACGTCACCACACAGTCTGAGCACAAACAACAGTGGCCACAAGGCCAGTCCAAGAAGTAACAGAGGTATATAGAAAGCAAAGTAAACAGTACACTCAAGTCTAAGCAACACGAGAACCAGTGTCAACAAGGCCTAACTGCACACAGCACCTCTGGTGGTCACAAGGCGGAAGCGCCTTGGTGAAGATGTCTGCAGTGTTGGCCTCGGACTCCACAAACTCAAAGCGAGCCTGTCCACGCCTCTGCAACTCTCGCAGAAGAAAGTACCTGACGTGAATGTGCTTCACTCTGCTCTCCAGTCGTGGCTCTCGACAAAGGAGAATAGACGCCTTGTTGTCAGTGAACAAGGTCGGTGCAGAGCTCGGCCGCTCACCAAGGTCGGTGAGCAAGAAGGTCAACCAACGCAGCTCCTGTGCCGCCATGGCACCAGCGTAGATCTCAGCCTCAGCTGTAGAGGTCGAGACCGAAGAGGAGCGCGTGGACCGCCAGGAAACAGCTCCAGAACCCAGGCTGAAACAGTACCCCTGAGTAGACCTGTGAGTCTCAGTGTCGTCAGCGTAAGAGGAGTCACAGTGACCAGTAAGTACGACAGACTGCTGCCCTCCAAGAACTAGCCCCACGCCTGACGTCGTCGCTAGGTACTTCGCCACCCTCACAGCTGCTGTCCAGTGAACAGGACGGTGTCTCCCTGGCGCAACAAAGCGCGCAAGAACGCTGAGAGGGAAGGCGAGGTCCGGGCGAGTACAAGTCATCAGGTACATGAGGCAACCCACAAGCTCTGCGTAGGGACCACTAGGCTCGAACGGCTCGTCAGGAAAGGGTCCAGTGAGTCTGTGGTCAACAGCAAGAGGTGTGCGCTGTACTGTGGAGTGCTGAAGCCCGAACCGCTGAAGGACCTGCTGCACCATGTGCGACTGTGAAAGTGTAATGGTGCGAGCAGCTCTGTCCCTAGTGATCTGCAGGCCAAGGTAGTGGCGCAGCTCACCAAGATCAGTGCAGGTGTGTCTCTTCTGCAGTTCGGACTTCACGTGTGCCAAAGCAACCCTGTCAGGGGTGGCGAAAACAAGGTCGTCAACGTAGACCAGAACAAAGAAAGGTGTGGTGCCACGACGAACGAACAGCGACGGGTCAGCAGAAGACGGCTGGAACCCAAGGTCAGACAGGGTAGAACGCAGGGTGTCGTGCCACTCACGAGGAGCCTGACGAAGACCGTAAACCGGTCGCCTCAGCCTCCACTGGGTCCCAGGAGGGAAAGAGCCAGTGAAGGCAGAGGGACGACGCAACCAGACCTCCTCGTGAAGACTGCCCTGAAGGAAAGCAGTAGAGAAGTCGAGAGAGTGTAACTCGTAGTCTCTCTGTGCTGCTACGTGTAGTAACACCCGAAGAGTGGTCATCTTCGGGGTGGGCGCGAAGGTCTGAAAGAAGTCAACTCCCTCGCGCTGACTGAAACCTCTAGCCACGTAGCGCGCCTTGAAGACCGGAGGAGATCCCGGTGGCCGCTTCACCCTGTAGATCCACATGCCGTCGACTACGTTCGCCCCCGGAGGGGGAACCTCATCGACGTAGGTGCCTGTGGATCTGTAGGAGGCCATCTCTGCGTCCATGGCAGCTCTCCACTGAGAGGCCCAAGGCCCTGACACTGCCTCAGCGTAAGTGCGAGGAGTCGGAATGTCAAGGGCGTCGGGGTCACCCTCAGGGGCGAGGAGCATGGCACAGAGATGAGGGGAAGCGGCCGCCAGGAACTCTAGCTCAAACTGCCTGTCCTCTAGGGCGTCACAGCCAAGGGCAGACACACCCCCGACGGCCAGAGGACTGGAAGGAGGAGCAGCCACAAGAGCGGTGGCGAAGTCAAGGCGGCGGGTAGAGGCAAACTCAGTGACTGCGGCAGTAAGAGCGGACACAGAGGACACAGAGGCACGAGGGTGAGTAACAAGTGAGGCGAGAACACGAGAGAGAAGAGGACGGTACGTGCGGTAGTAGTCAGTGACAGGAGTAGGGAGCGACGCAGTGAGAGCCGACTCAGGAGGAGACGGAAGCACAGACGGAGACGGACGAGGTGGACTAGAACGAAGTAAGGCAGTACGAAGGTCAGTGAAGGGAACAGGAGACGAGGGACGAGCACGAGGGGAGCGACGAGAGGCCCAAGTCTGAGAAGGAGGAGGGGACAACGAAGACTGAGAACGAGGGAAAACAGCGGGAGAGGGGTCAGGAGGAGGAAGCGGAGGACCAGAGACGGGAGGAGAGGGGGAGGAGGAAGGAGAGGGAGAGGGGAGACCAAGGGTCCGAAGACCCGAGACAGGAGGAGGAGACGGCAGCTGCTGCTGCTGCTGCTGCTGCAGCGGCTGCTGCCCTGGCTGCTGCTCCTGCTGCTGCTCCTGCTGCTGTCGCTCCTGCTCCTCGAGCCGCTGCAACTCTCTCTCCTCTCTCTCCAACTCCAGCTGCTCCTCACGAGCACGACGAACACGAGCCTGGAACCTGGTCGGGTAGGGGTGGGGGGAAGGAGTAGTGTCCGGGGCAGCGGCAGCCCCAGAGTCGACCTCCGAAGCACCAAGCACACCACCCCCAGAGGCAGCACCAACACCAGCTCCAGACCCAGGCTCTCCAGAAACCGAAGGAACACCCTCACCCCCAGACGCAGCACCAGCACCCCCAGACTCCGCACGACCAGTACCAGCCCCCGGAGGAGAAGAGTCCTCTGCAACCCGCGGCTCAGCTCCAACTCCAGCACCCCCAGAACCAGAGACCTGTACAGGGACAGTCGTAGGACCAACCTCCCGAGAGGGAGCACCTACAGGAGGCGGTGAGGAAGACTGTGGGGAGGGAGGCTGTACAGGGGGGGCTACCGAAGGGGGAGGGCTAGCCTGAGACACACCAGACGGGGCTGGACCAGGGGGGGAGGCTGTACCGGGGGAGCAGGCGGGGGAGCGGCTGTCAGGAAGAGGGGGGGAGGAGGAACTGGGAGACCTCGACTGGGGTACCTGACGTAGTACGGGGTGGACTCCTCGAAACGGACGTCACGGGAGTCAAAGAACCGGTGAGAGGGAGGGTGGTAAAAGGTGAAGTCAGAGGAGTCCTCAGGGAAACCAAGGAAGACACAAGGAACGGCGCGAGGCGAGAGCTTGTCCGCGGAGGTGTCGCGGACAAGAGCCAAGCACCCCCAGACACGAAACCTCGACGCGACACCAGGGGACCCTGTCCAAAGACTGGTCGGTGAAGCCTCCGGCCGAGAGACGCGTGGCCAGAGGTTCAGCTGGTGCGCGGCGTACCTGACTGCGTATGGCCACAGGAAATGGGGGGCACGGGCGTGAGTCAAGGAGGTGCGGGCAATCTCCATGACCAGGCCTATGCGACGCTCAGCAACCCCATTCTGCTGTGGGGACTCCGGAAGCGTCCAGGACTGACGAATGCCCTGTTCGCGACAGAATCCAGCGAGAATGCCGGAGCGAAACTCGCCCCCGCGGTCGGAGTGGAGACAGCTGACACGACGACCACGAGTGTCCTGGGTGGTAAGCAACCACCTGATCAGCGTAGAAGTCACCTCAGACTTCCTCGCCAGGGGGAACACTGTGGTGTAGCGGGAGTAGTCGTCAACGACCACCAAAAAGAAACGCTCACGCTCAGGGCCAGGGCGAGGAGAGGGGCCCCAGACGTCCAAATACAGCGTCTCAAAAGGCTCGGTGGCCGGACGAAGGGAGGAGGAGTGAGGGGTGGCACGCAGCCTACCCTCGACGCAAGGACCGCACGGTGGTGCAAGAGACGGCGGCAGCGACGGCAAGACACGCGGGAGACCTAAGACCAGACGCTGACTAGACATAGCACGCAGACGTGGAAGAGAAGGGTGTCCCATCCGGTGGTGCCACAGAACGGTGGGGTGGGCAAGCGACCGACAGGAGCAAGACGCAGCGACTGGACTGGACGCGACAACCTGAGGGGACGGAACCACCTGGTGAGACGCAGGGAGGAGACTAGGGGGAGGGACAGGAACTGGGAGGAGTGGCCGCTGCGACGGCGGCCGCTGTGGCTGCGGCTGCGGCTGCTGCCGCTGCTGCTGCTGCGGCTGCTGCTGCTGCTGCTGCTGCTGCTGCGGCTGCTGCTGCTGCTGCTGCTGCGGCTGCTGCTGCTGCTGCAGTCGCTGCTGAGCGCGCGGGCCAGTGTGAAGAGTGTAGAGACCGGAGCCCGGCTCAGCAGCAAAAGTGGCGAGGGGCTGGTAAGAGTCCCCGTCAACACACACCGCAGTCTCTCCAGAAGGCTCAAACCACACACCCACGTGCTGACTCACGAGGGGTCGCACGCCCACCAAGTTCCGGGAGAACGAGGGGACGTGAAACCCAGTGAGAGACCCAGAAGGAGCAGCCGGACACGGCAAGGTGGTAGTGTGACGCGCAGTGACTGGTCCCGAAGTGGGATCAGCCAGCGCCACAGAAACAGGCGCAGGAAGAGGCGTAAGTGTCGTGCTGTCACGAAAGAAGCAGTGAGAGGCTCCAGAGTCCAGCGTGAACGACAGCGAACCGTCCTCTGAGGTAGCCGCTGGACTAGAGTCTACACAAGAACCTACACTAGCAACAGGCAACTGAGCAAGGCTAGCACCTAAGCTAACAACACCAGAGTAAGCAGAGTCAGAAACACTAGAGTCAACAACAGCATACATAGCATGGGGAGTACCAATCAGATCAACTAACTGCTCCGCAGATATGCCCCACAGAGCGGAGCCGTAGCGCTGAACAAGAGGCAGCCAGTCAGGGGCAGGAGCACCAACCCCGTAGACCAAACGAACCGTGTCAGTGAGCTGAGCAAAGCACTGACCAGGGGGGTGAAACCGGCCACAAGGGTGGCCACGACGAGTGCCTGTCAGAACCTGGTAGGTGCAGGGAGTGTAAGCAGCACCGCGCTGGGTCTGACGCAGCCCCGACCCTGGAGCCAGCTGCTGCCGCTGCTGCTGCTGAGGCTGCTGGGAGGAGAGGGGCTGCTGGTGCTGCAGAAGCTGCTGCTGACGCTGAGCCTGGTACCACGCCGCTGCTCCACCAACCGGGGCAGGAAGTACAGGAGGCGACTGACGAACTCGGGCGTCGCCACCACTAGCAGGCGCAGTGGAGTCACCAGTCACTGCACGAGGCGCCTCTCCAGGCCCTGAACCTCCACCGCCGCCAGGCGCAACGCCACCTCCACTACCTCCGCCTCCACCTCCACTACCACCACCAGAACCGCCTTTCTTGCCACTCCTACCGCGGGACCGCGACGCAGTCGTAACAGCAGCTGCAGTCGCGTCAGTAGCGGCAGTGGCAAGTGAGGCAGTAAAGGTGGGTAACTGCGGGACTGTGCACCCGTGGAAGAGTGGGGGGGGCACAGCACCAGAGGCAGCGGCTACCGAGCGAAGGTTGCTCTCGACGTCCTTGAGTGCAGACTCAAGGACATCGACGGTGAGCTCACTAGGGTGCTTCAGCAGAAGCGCGTCGCGAACGGAGGCAAGGCGGTCAGGGAGGCTAGTGGCGATGAAATAGATAGTAATCGCCATAGGGGGAGGAAGCAGTGCAAGCTGTGCCTCTGTGCAAGCAGCGCGGTAACTAGCGTCGAGCGAGCGGAGGTGAGCAATCAAGTCAGCAGAGCGCTCAAACGAGGCGAGATCAGGAAACAGGAACGGGAGGAAAAGACGGCCAAGAGAGACAGTAGCGGGAGTAGAGTAGCGGGCCTTAATCGCAGTGAGGTACGCAGCAGCGGTGCGAACCTGAGTGAAGTGGACCTCCTCTGACTCAGGGAGGAGGCTGCTGAGTGCGATGCAGGCCGCAGCGTCACGCGACGTCCAAGCCGTCCTGTCAGCGCGCTGACGGGCAAAGCGAGCCGTAGCAGCATCGTCAGGGGCAGGACCTAAAGCGGCAGGCTCGGGGGGCTCGGGGAGGTCACCAGTAGCGTGCGACCAGAGGGTCTCGCCCCCCTGGACTTGACTCTCTAACAGACGGCGAGCGCGAAGAAGCCAGACGGAAAAGTCAAGAGGTCTACCGTCAGCGTCGAAACGAAGAACTCGCGGAGTCGCCATAGCGAGAACGAACGCGAACGAGCAGGCGAGTAACAGCAGGAGGTAAGAGGCAAATTAGGGTTCAGGTGGGGGGACTTAGTCGCAGCGGAAGAACGGGCTAGGGCGTAGGGTCGACAGGACGGGGGAAAGGGCGGGCGCGATGCGACGGGGCAGGGCGACGCGACGGGGCAGGGCGACGCGACGGAGCAGAGGCGACGGGACGGGGAAGGGCGACGCGACGGGGCAGGGCGACGCGACGGGGCAGGGCGACGGGACGGGGAAGGGCGACGGGACGGGGCAGGGCGACGGGACGGGGCAGGGCGACGCGACGGGGCAGGGCGACGGGACGGGGCAGGGCGACGGGACGGGGCAGGGCGACGGGACGGGGGAGGGCGACGGGACGGGGCAGGGCGACGGGACGGGGCAGGGCGACGGGACGGGGGGAAAGGGCGCGACGCGACGGGGGGAAAGGGCGCGACGCGACGGGGGGAAAGAGCGCGACGCGACGGGGGGAAAAGGGCGCGACTCGACTGGGGGGAAAGGGCGCGACGCGACGGGGGGAAAGGGACGCGACGAGGGGGAAAGGGCGGGCAGGACGCGACGCTAGGAGTGGCGCTAGGCGCGGCACTACGCGCGGTAACAACGGAACCGGAACGAATGAGAGCTAGGATCAGGCTCGGGAGGCTCGAACGGAGAACGGAGGAACGGGATCCCACAGGATCCTAACCTAACTGATACCATGTCAGAATGAAGAATGGATGGTGCATTGATGTTGGTTGGGGTACAAATAGCTAACCCTAAGTTTTGTACCCCCTAAGACAAACCTCACTATAGGCTACAACATTTGACACCTAGTGTATGGATCAATTAACTATCACGCATTTTCATTATGTTATATAAGCATTCACATATAGTATATATAAGTATATACCACACATACTACATCAGCATATGCATCATATTTATGCATTATCATTAAACATTTGACTCATAAAACCATTGTTATGCATCCATTCAAACCTCATTTATGCATGACATAATCATTCTACGTATGCATTATCATTATGGAATAAACTGCCACATTTTTACAATAACAGCTATTCATCCATACGAAGAACTTGGAAAACGTGAAAGAACTTTAGTACCATTCTTGGTAAGCTGTTATGGCATACGGTAGTGGCAATCTTTTGTAACGTTCACCATATTTTTTTTTTTTAGTATAGAGGATGAAAAAAAAAATTGAACATAAAGATTGTAATAGGTTGCTTCGCAACCCAAAAACAGGGCTGTCCTAAGGAGGGCAAACCTGTGCGGTGAGCGTGGATCGAACGCGCGACCTTCAGATCTTCAGTCTGACGCTCTCCCAACTGAGCTATCCCCGCTGAGTCTATCTCTCTGGCTATCAAAATGTTATTGTATTTTAGGTAAGCATGGCCTTGTTGGACTGTTGGTTGGCTGCCATCTGGCATATGCGGTCGAGGGCTTCCGACGCAACCTTCACGGAACCTGACCAGGCACGGGGAGTGTCGTGGAGCATTGATGGCCTTGAACGCTCGGGGGTACGGTAGCAAATTGTTCAGTGGAACCGCGGATTCAGAAGTCTGGTGGTTTACGAATTCGGGCTTCCAGTTTCAGGCTTCCAGTTCCAGGCTTCCAATTTCACGCTTTTAGTATCAAACTTCGCTTTGATTTCAGGCTTTCCCAGCCTGCCAGTGCCGGCCCTACACATCCTTACAATTTCAGGCGTCTGTTTCAAGTATCTGGTTCCAAATTCGTTCCCCTACATTGCTTTCCAAAACAAAGCAGTCTTTTAATTCCAGTTACGTGCCTGAAATCGTTGGTGCCATGGCCTCGCTCGTTGCCTCGGGGCCCTCGCAGGCTGTCACCGCCGGCCTATCCGCGTCGTCTAAATTAAGCGAAAGTTTGAGACGTAACTGCTGGAATGCCGTTCCTTCAAAGGCTTATTTCCCGTCGAGCAGTCAAGGCAGTACGGTAACGTACAGGGTTGTGCGTGTAACGAGGGCTTCGAGTTCATCCGAGCCGTCCGTCGCTTCCGCATCAAGTGCTTCTGCTGCATCATCGACGACCGAACTGATTCCAATCGCGTTGAAGCCAGCACTGGACAAGGTTGGTTCTTTTCAAAAGCCGGTCAGCTCAACTTCTCTCATTCGACATCATGTCACGCTCGAACCACGACTCACGAAGCATTTACCCAATTTATTCTAACCTTTCCCCTGATTCCAACCTGCTCCACGGTTCGTGTGGACCCACAGCGGGACTCAGAGGCGCTGAAGGTGGCGCTGGAGTGCTTGAAGGAAGCCGGCACCGTCACGGCCTGGGGTAGCTACCCTAACGTCGCGAGACGAACGGTGAGTGGTAGCGAGCGACTGACTCTATCGGTTAATGAAATCAGGAAAAAAATAAAGGCATTGAACGTGAAATTGAGTGGAGAATCACGAAACGTGACGTGCAATGCAATGCTCGCAAATTCTCGCATTGAACTGACTTACCTTCTGGTAGCCAAAGGCGACGAATCCGCCTGCTGAATGAGATGAGGAATTTGTGGGTGCATGCCTTCCGCTCTTGCGTGCAGGCGAGTGTGCGCGAGCTGACTCAAGTGGGCATCAAGGACGCCGAGAAGAGGGCGAGCTCGCCTGTTGAATTAGACGTGCACTCTGTGGTTCCGTTCCTTTTGCTGTTGCGTGCAGGCGAGCGTGCGCGAGCTGACGCAAGTGGGCATCAAGAACGCGGAGAAGCTCGCCGTGTCGTCTGTCCGCAACGACGTAAGTGCTGCTGCTTGTAACGATGAAAGTGGTGCAGCGCACCTCTCTTCTTCCACTCCCTCCTCCCCAGTTTTCGATCTTTTCACTGCCCCTTCTCCTCCGCTCGTCATTGCCTGACTCATTCCTACCTTCGCCGCCTTCGTCAGCACACAGCCTCGCTCTGTCGACTCAGAGGCTCAGTTCCACGTCACCATCGCCCTTGCTGTCTCCCCACTCTCCGCCTCCTACATTTCTCCTCTGTCCTCCGCCCGTAACCCCGTCTTCTCAATCCCCTCTTCCCACCCCCCCACCCCTTCCTCCATCTCCTCTTGCCAACGTCCTTCCTCTCAATCGCCTATTCGCGCTTCCCTCCACCAAACGCCATCCCTCCATGCCCTCCCCTCCCCCCACCAACCAGGCGCTCTTCCTCGCCACTGTGGTCGGCACCACCTCCATCCTCGCCCTCGCCGGCAGCCAACTACCAGGGGTGAGCACTGGCTGTCAGGGGTGAGCACTGGCTGTCAGGGGTGAGCAGTGGCTGTCAGGGGTGAGCACTGGCTGTCAGGGGTGAGCTTATATGGTCGAAATGGGTGGGAAGAGGTTCTAATAGCGTGAAATTGAATTTCGCGTTGAAATGGCGAATTTCAATTTCGCGCGCGCGAATTTTTTTTACGGGCTGCCCGAATTCTTTTTCGCCCAAGCGTCTTGCGTCTAAAAGGGTGTCTTGCATCTAGCGTCTTCAGCAACTCAGGTTCCCCATCAGGTTCCCCATCAGGTTCCCCATCAGGTTCCCCATCAGGTTCGTCCCCGTCAGGTTCGTCCCCGTCAGGTTCGTCCCCATCAGGCTCTTCCCCGTCAGGTTCGTCCCCGTCAGGTTCGTCCCCATCAGGTTCGTCCCCATCAGGTTCGTCCCCATCAGGTTCGTCCCCATCAGGTTCGTCCCCATCAGGTTCGTCCCCATCAGGTTCGTCCCCATCAGGTTCGTCCCCATCAGGTTCGTCCCCATCAGGTTCGTCCCCATCAGGTTCGTCCCCATCAGGTTCGTCCCCATCAGGTTCGTCCCCATCAGGTTCGTCCCCATCAGGTTCGTCCCCATCAGGTTCGTCCCCATCAGGTTCGTCCCCATCAGGTTCGCCCCCGTCAGGTTCGCCCCCATCAGGTTCGCCCCCAATCAGGCTCGTCCCCATCAGGTTCGTCCCCATCAGGTTCGTCCCCATCAGGTTCGTCCCCATCAGGTTCGTCCCCATCAGGGGTGAGCACTGGCTGTCAGGGGTGAGCAGGGGTTGTCAGGGGTGAGTAGGTATGAGAATTTATGCTGTTGGACTCCTGCACAGTGCACATTCCTCCTGTGTTCCCCGGACTGTTTGTACTGTGTTCCTCCTGTTGCCTCCCTCTGCACCTTCCATCCATCCCCCACCAGCCGTCCACCCCCCACCTGCTGTCCCCGCACCCTCTGCTCACCTGCGCTTCCCCCACCCTTGTGCCCTCGCAGGACTGGGGTTTCTTCGTGCTGTATCTTGTGCGCGGCCTCTCCGTTGTCGTGCTCTAAAAGGTCTCAGAACTTGTCTGTCTGAGGCGTCTCAATAACCCATCTGCCTACGCCCCCTTTCCACCTGCCCTCGCAGGACTGGGGTTTCTTTGTGCCGTATCTCGTGGGCGGCCTCTCCATTGTCGTCCTCGCTGTCGGCAGCGTTGCCCCAGGGTATACCCTACTCTCTCACGCTCTACCCTCTACACCACACACACTTTCGTTCACAAGCACTCAAGCACACCCAGTGTTTCGCACTCCAACCCTGTGCACACTCACTTTTAGACGCAAGCACTGAAACAAACCATGTTGTGGGCTGTATCAGATCGTTCCCACTAACATGAACCAATCCAATGCAGAGCACCTGGAAGAGACCACAAAATGCGGGCATGTTCCACGTGGCGCCCATCAATGCAGAAACAAAATAAAAGCAACTATGGAACGTGCCGTGAACTGAGGCATACGCTGTATTGCCATAACCCAACGAACTCTCAATCTCCTCCGTCTCCCATACTCGTTACAGGCTTCTCCAGGGCGGCATAGGAGCCATGGCGCCTGCATTCTCGGACTACAAGGACCGAGTGCTCCGGCACGAGGCAGGCCACTTCCTCCGTCAGTCCCTCTCCCTCCCGCTGCGTCCCTCTCACTTACTTTTACAATCAGCCAAGCACAAAATCCTCTATGTTCCCTTGCTCCCTACCTCCGCATTCGGCCCTGCACGCACCCACGGCTCTGAAGCCCTGACCCTGCCATCTTCCCCCCTCCCCTTCCGCTCGTCCTCCAACCAAATCTCATAGAGTTCCTCCTCCCCCCCCGCCTCCCCTCGTCCTGTTGCAGTGGCGTACCTTTTGGGCCTGCCACCTGTCGCGTACTCATTGGACATCGGCAAGGAGCACACGAATCTGCTGGATGATAAGCTGCAGAAGAAGATCTACAGCGGCAAGCTGGAGAGCGATGACGTGGACAGGTGAGATATTTTCTCTCGTATTACAATGAATCAGTAGTGAGAAAGTGGATCTTAATAGTATATGCCGCAGAAGAGGATTCCCAGTGGCAAGCTGGAGAATGATGACGTGGACAGGTGGTGGCGATGGCAGGCATGGCAGCAAAGGGGCTGCAGTAAAACACGAACGGTCAGGGGGGATTTGGGCATCAGCTCTCCCCTCCCACCCCCCTTGACTGTCAAACCCCCCTCTCACACCTGCAGACTCGAGGTGGTGGCAATGGCAGGGATGACAGCGGGAGGGCTGCAGTAAGAACAGGTGATGAGAGGACAGTGGGCCTTCATTTTACTCCCCAACCCCCTCTGGCACACTACACACCGTGTCAACCCCCCCCTGACCCACATTACACCCTGCAGACTCGCAGTGGTGGCGATGGCGGGCATGGCAGCAGAGGGGCTGCGGTACGAGCAGTTGATGGGGCAGACGGCAAAACTCCAATTTCCTTTTCTGACCCTTCTTGTTCATTATACACCCCCCCACTTTTGCAGACTCGCAGTGGTGGCGATGGCAGGCATGGCAGCGGAGGGGTTGCAGTACGAGCAGGTGATGGGGCAGACAGCAGACCTCAACTCGCTGCAGCGCCTCATCAACCGCAGCGGGCTCGGCGCCTTGACCCCTGAGCGACAGCAGAACCTCACACGCTGGGCGGTGAGTCATCCTTGGGTCATGCTTGATAACTGATGGTTTCAGGTACCGTGTCCATACTCCCTCCTGCAGAGTAGCAAGGGCTCGGCGCCTTGACTCCCGAGAGACAGCAGAACCTCACTCGCTGGGCGGTATGTCAGACCCTGATGATGCGTCGTTTCTGCTGCCGTATTCATACATCCATCTGGCTCGGTGGCGAGGGCTTGGTGCTGTGAACGAAGAGAGAGTACAGAAGCGTGCTGCCTTGCACTAAACCTGATCAAGAGTTGATAGTTGCAGTCTTGTGTCTCTCTTAAGTACGTACTAGTGTGGAACATCTTGCTGTGTGTGTTGTGAAGTCTTCAGTTCAATTGTACGTTTCATACCCATCCATCTCCAGGTGCTCTACGCGGCTTCGCTAATCAAGAATAACTCGAAGTCCTTTGATGCTCTCATGGAAGCCATGGCAAGAGATGCCCCTGTTGAAGAGTGCATAGCAGCAATTGAGAATGCTGCGGCAAAATAAAAAGTGCGGGCTGTAATGGTGTTGCAGATTGGAGTTACTGGTACTTTCTCTGCGAGTGGTAGAGGGGAAGCTAGGGGAGCCGCATGTACAAGCATGCTATTATTGAGTTGCAAAATCTACATTCTGATACCAATAATTGGTTGCCAGACAAGCATTCAACCCACCCAACCCCGCAATGAGCGCATGAAACTAACCAAACGAATTTAACTAATTCTGACATATACAGCAATATGCAGAACAGCACTACAAGCTT
Source organism: Closterium sp. Yama58-4 (assembly GCA_947470075.1). NCBI lineage: Eukaryota > Viridiplantae > Streptophyta > Zygnematophyceae > Desmidiales > Closteriaceae > Closterium > Closterium sp. Yama58-4. Next base: position 99,228 of record CANIUD010000933.1, read on the forward strand.
CAGGCGAGCTTATACGCCTGACCCCCACCTAGGAAACTTGCATGGCATCAGCAGCTGGCTCACCAGCAAAACCTTCCCAATCATCTGTACAAGAATCGCAGCACTGATTATCATGCTGCTGTGTGAATGGCCAAACGGAATTCGCTTTTCTGCTACAACATACCGGCGTTGCATTGCATGCTACCCTCATAGTATCTGGGACCAGATCAGGAGCGAATGCACCGGGAGGCTGAGAGGGTCTGAGGGAAGGCCAGGATGAAGAAATGGATGAAGATGAGAAGGATGGTGATGGGGATAGCGAGGAAGCGGAGAAAGGGGAGAAGGAGGAGGAGAAAGAGGAGGATGATAGAGACTGTGACTGTGACACAGAAGCTGACGGTGACGGTGGCGATAAGGACGAAGCCGTTGACGCAACGTCCACACTCCACCGGCCGAATCTCAAAGACGGCTGCGTTTCAGCAAGTTGGCAGGGAGAGGAGGAAAACCGCGACGGCGACGAGCAGGGTCGCTTCGGGGGAGAACGAGGGACGTTCACCACCACTGATCCCGCCTCCGTGTGAACGGCCGTCGTGCTCTCCGCGATGGCATCCGCTGGCAGTTTGAACCGCCGGCCAGTCGTCTGGACGGAACCCGTCACCGTGAACTGCTGCTGGTGCGGGTTCTGAAGCAGACGCTGACGGAAAACGTCTCCGTCCGACGGAGCGGAATGGAACTTGCAGACGATGGTGAGCAGCGCAGACCCGTGATTCGCCGAAGCGCGTAATCTGTCATTCTGCTGCTGGTAGTATTTGTTACGATCACTCTGAGCATCGTCAGATCCCTGGCTCGCGCTTCGATCCAGCAAAACCTGCACGTGCTGCAGAGGAAGACCGCGTTGCTCGACGGAAAAGACATAGGCGTCGGCGGTATCCGTCACGATCCACATCGGACAAGATAAACCGGAACCGTCGCTCTCGAGAATCTCCCAATCAATGTTGACGAAAACTGGATCGCTGGAGGAGAAGAAAGGTAGTGATTGTTCGAAGCTTGGGTGGAAAGCAGAACCCGAGCCTGAATGAACATCGTACGGTTCAGAGCGGTGGGGCTTCCGGAGTTTCATCGTGCGAACGCAACCCATATTGGCTAGCTGAGAGCCTAAAGTTGCGAGCAGTAAGATATGTGAGTTATGCAGCGACGGATTCAGCGATGGGACGCTGGAGAAAGCAGCTAAGGAGCGCTTGATACCGCTATGATAAAGTTGGCGTAAATGCCGCTAGGCTCATGAAGGGGGGACAGGAAACGGCTACTTGCTTGCAAGTTGACGGAAGAGTATCAAGGCATGGACATGTGATATTTATGGCTGCTGAAAAAAATCTTCCTCAGACACGAAAATAGGCACTACCAAGCTAGTTTAATCCAGTAATGCGTTGACGAACAGCAATTAGTAACCACTCGGTGCGCAGCTGAATGTTCAAGGAATCAACTAGAAGGCAGTCAAACTGCAAAAACACATCGAACGAGGAGGACGTGGCATGGCAACTTGGGACGGGTCTGGAAGCCATGGCGGATGCACTCCCGTCACCGCTGGGCTGGAGCTTCCTACCCAGCCAGCTCGTTTCCAGTCAGATTACGGGGAGGTGACGGAGCAGCCATGGCTATTTGCTTGGTTATTGGCATGACAGCATCGGATCCTTAGCTTCTTGAAGGTTCTATTGTTGGGTGTCGGAGATGGCTGTTGACAAGTTCGTGCACCAATGAGAGTCATGTAACCAAAATATCGTCGTGATAGACGAGTTTCCGCGACGGGATTACCAGCGAAGAACTTCGTTGACCTTTTGCCAGGACAAGTTCGCGAAGCTCCCTAAGTGGCTGCCTTGTCGGTTCGCCGTCGCCTGGATCCATCGCGGAGAATCGCGACCGTTCGGCAGACTGAGATATTTTCCTGGAAAAATATCTGCGCTCGAGAATGGCTCCCGCTTGCTGGGATACTCGAATCTTCCAATTGTCGCACTCAGGGTGATCGATATTCAGTAGAAGCTCCACGTGTTGGGTCTGTTTGTGGCTCCCACGTACTCGATACCGAGAGTTCCGCAACACCTGGATGATACAAACAGTATATGCAAAATGGATTATCAGCGAAACATGCAAGATGTTCACACAATTTTAGGGTTGTATCAGAACTCAAAAAGCGAGGGAAAAAAACGCTGTCAGAAATGCGATTCGCGCCCATGCCCTTTCGGACCAGTACCTGAAACTGGCGCCTTCGACCAGACTATATACAATGTTCTTGGGTACTGGCAGCTTAGACCATCTCGGCCATTCTGAAACGGTTGCAGCGCCTGAGTAACTTATTAAACTAAGTGGTTTCCTTGTCCCAATATCTCACCCATAGCGAATGTGATTATAAGAATGCACATCCACAGATTTCACAGAGGTGCGGATGCCGCCTCCCGCCGATTCCGCGGGCCTGGGGCAGCGACTTCCGCATTCTCGTCGACTCCCCGCCGCCTGTTGCTCTTTTCCTCCGCCTTATTCGGTCTTGTAGCGCTCCTGCGCTTCTCTCCGCACTCCGCGCTTGACATACGGTTGCGGTATCGCGCTAGTAACGCGCAGAGCTCCGCCCCTTCTCATATTACGCGGGGTTACATAGACAGCGCGGAACAAGCCCCATGGGAGGAAGCTGAGACATCCGCGGACGGGCTGCGCGGATCCGCGGGATACGCGGTGAATCCTGGCCTCGCGCCACGCGATCGGAAGGAGGGGGGCAGCCGCGAAGGGCGGCGGAATTTTCGGCGAGAACTGTTGTATGTGGAGTGGCGCGCGCGCGTTGATGCACTCTCCGCGGAGCGGGCGGAGAATGGGCCGTGGTGGGCGCGGGGGGAGTGGAGTTGGCCGGAAAAGGGGGAAGCGGAAGAGAGTGGGGAGGAGTGGAGAATGGAGGAGGAGCAGTGGGTGAGGGAAGAGAGAGAGGGAAAATTACAGGATATGCCGACTGGAGGGAATGATGGGGAGAGTACGAGTGAGGATATTTTTGACTTACCAGGAGCAAGTGATGGGAATGGTGATGAGTCAGCAAATCAAGGTGATGACTCAGCAGATTACAGATATGAGTCAGAAGATCACAGGGATGAGTCAGCAGATAGCATTGTACCAGGCAGTTTAGGTAGTGATGGGAGTGTAGTTGTGAGAAAAGAGGAGGAGGGAGAGGTGGAGGAAGAAGGGGAGGAGGGAGAAGCGAAGGAGGGAGCGGAGGAGGGAGAGGAGGAGGAGGGGGACGATTACGATGACGATGGGGAGAGGAGGAGGAGGAGGAGGAGGAGGAGGAGGGGGAGGAGGAGGAGGAGGAGGAGGAAGGGGAGGATGAGGAGGGAGAGGAGGGAGATGGGATCTCGGGAGGGGAGAGTGGGGAGGGAGGGGAGGGGGAGGAGGCACAAGGGAGGTCAGATGATGATGGGTTTGCTGTGAGTCGGGTGGGGGGAAATACCCAAAGTATATTCGCCACGTCAGCAACATCCAAACCTTTACCCGTGGCTGCTTCATTCCCTCTCGTCCATCCTAGCCATTCATCTGCCAACCCTACTAACGCTGCTGCAGGCAACTCGCTTGAAGCAGCAGCACCGGGTGCATCGAATGTGCTCTTATCTGAGGCGCCTCGTCTAGGGGAAGCTGAAGATGTGCCTTTTTCCAAGCCGCCTCAACTAGGGGATACCGCAGATGTGCCCTTTTTGAAGCCGCCTAAATTAGGGGAAACCACAGATGTGCCCTTTTCCAAGCCGCCTCAGTCAGAGGATACTGCAGATGTGCCCTTTTCCAAGCCGCCTCAATCAGGGGAAACTGCAGAAGTGCCCTTTCCCAATGCGCCTCGCATGGGTTCACGGGAAGGGTTGGCTGGGTTACCGAACTGGGCAGTGATGGTGACGCAGCGGGAGAAGTGGGAGGAGCAGGCGGAGTGGGAGGAGGCGAAGGAGAGGGACAAGGACGATGCACGTGTGTCGCTGGCACCGCTGGTGGTGACGATGCGGGGTGAGGGGGCGGGAGAGAAGGAGATGGAGAGCGGAAAGGAGAGGGAGAGGGAGGAGGCGAAAGAGAGGGGCAAGGATGATGCACGTGTGTCGCTGGCACCGCTGGTGGTGACGATGCGGGGTGAGGGGGCGATGGGGGAGGAGACGGACAGGGGGGATGCGGAGAAGGCGAGGGGGGAGGAGAGAGAGAGAGCGCAAATGAGAGGGAAAATGGGGTGGGGGAGAGGTGGAAGGAGAGGGGGGAGGGGGAGGATGAGGAGCAAGAGCGTATTTATACAGGACCTGTTAATAGCGAACAGTTTGGTGCTGCCCCTGTTCCGAGCTTGGATATTTATGCTGGTGGTAAAGTGTTGATTGATGGGCTTGTGCATGCTAACGATGCAGTCAGTAATGAGGATGGGGATGGGGATGGGGATGGGGATGGTCAAGGGGAGAAGAGCGGAGGGAGGGAAGGGGTGAGAACGATTGGAAAGGGGGTTGCGGAGATGAAGGGTGGAGGGAGGGGTGAGGAGGTGGAAGGGGAAGGGGAGGGTGAGGAGGCGATGGGAGGAGAGGCGGTTATATCAGATGCTAACAGGGGCAGAGGGCAGCACATGAAGGTGAATCCCAGATGGGTGCGGTCAGATATGGGGGCGTTGGGGGTAATATTGGGGAGGAAAAAGAGTCTCGGTGGCAGGGAGTGGAGAGGGGCGGGGCAGGGTGGGAGGAGGGAGGAGACATGGGAAGGAAGGAGGGAGATGAAGGGAGAGAGGGAGGGGAAGAAGGAGAGGGAGAGGGATAGAGAAGGTGAAAGGGGCAGAAGGGGACGGGTGTTGCGGGGTTTGGACGAGGAGGGAAGTGGGGAGGCGGTTGGTGGGGGAGAAGGGGATGGGAAGGACGGAAGGGGAGAAAGGGCTGATGAAGGCAGGGGAAGAACAGTGGGTGTGAGTGAGGGAGTGAGTGAGGGAGGGAGTGAAGAAACAGAGGGAACGAGAACAGGAGGGGCCGTGAGAGGCGGAGAGGGAATAAGCAAGAAAGCAGAGGAGGTGAGTGAGGAGGCGTTGAAGCGGCGGGTGGGCCTCCTGGTGTGGCCCATGCCGGCACTGATAGCAGCCGTGGGGCGTCACGAGGCAGCTGTCAGCCCGCTGCTGCGGCTCTCTCTGGTGCTGGGGGGGAGGAAGGGAGGGATGGGGGAAGAGCGGGAGGAAGAGGAGGGGGGCTGGGAGTGGGGCAACGAGGAGGGTAGTGAGGCGGGTGGTGAATATCATGGTTCTTCACGTGCATGGGAGCAAGATGCAGCACAGATGGCATCAAAGGAGGCATCACGGGAAGCAGCAGGGCAGGAAGCAAGGCGTTCATCACAGCATGAATCAGGCCGTGCTGTGCTGTGTGCCGCCTTCCACCGCTTCCTCTCCTCCTTCCTCGCCCCCTACCGCTCCCTGTCCACCATCCAGACTGCACTAGGGGGAGGGGGCGGGGGAGGAGGGGGAAGGGGAAGGGGAGGGGCAGGGGCTGGGGCAGTGGGAGGTGGAGCGGAAGATGGAAAGGGAGGGCAAGGGCAATCGTTGCTTGCCAGGTGTCGCAAGCTGGTTGGACGGCTGGGCCATGGGCCTGTTTCGTGGTGGTTGAGGCAGGTGGTGCTGTCCACGTGGCAGCTGGTCACTGGTTGGCAGGGGCGGCCGTGGAGAGAGCATGGGAAGGAGAGCAGTGGGAGGAGCATGTTCAATGACAGCAGCAGCAGCATTAGAAAGAGCAGCAGCAGCAGCGGCAGCAGCAACAGCAGCAGCAGCAGCAGGGAGCAAGTCAGTGGGGGCGGTGCTCCTAGTGGAGTCCCTACTCATTGCTGTGTCTCGGCCAGAGGAAGAGGTACAGAGGGGTGGAGAGCGGTGATGATGCATGCATCCGCCCATTCGTTGTCAGCAATCGACAGCCCCACCCACCCAACCACCCCCTCTTCCCCCTTCCCCCATTCTCCCGGCCAGCTGGAGGTGGGGCCAGACGAGAGCTACGTGCTCACTGTTGGGTTCACTGCTGCACAGGACCATTCGTCGTCAGCAATGATTAGAATCGATGTGAGCGGTGCTGCTTTTTTAGCAGGGGTGCTGGGCGCGGTGCAGGGGGATGGGTTGCGGTGCAGGGGGGTGGGTTGCTGTGGCAGGGGGGTGGGTTGCGGTGCAGGGGGTGGGTTGCTGTGCAGGGGGTGGGTTGCTGTGCAGGGGGGTGGGTTGCGGTGCAGGGGGGTGGGTTGCGGTGCAGGGGGGTGGGTTGCTGTGCAGGGGGGTGGGTTGCTGTGCAGGGGGGTGGGTTGCTGTGCAGGGGGGTGGGTTGCTGTGCAGGGGGGTGGGTTGCGGTGCAGGGGGGTGGGTTGCTGTGCAGGGGGTGGGTTGCGGTGCAGGGGGTGGGTTGCTGTGCAGGGGGGTGGGTTGCTGTGCAGGGGGGTGGGTTGCGGTGCAGGGGGTGGGTTGCGGTGCAGGGGGTGGGTTGCTGTGCAGGGGGGTGGGTTGCTGTGCAGGGGGGTGGGTTGCTGTGCAGGGGGGTGGGTTGCGGTGCAGGGGGGTGGGTTGCTGTGCAGGGGGGTGGGTTGCTGTGCAGGGGGGTGGGTTGCTGTGCAGGGGGTGGGTTGCTGTGCAGGGGGGTGGGTTGCGGTGCAGGGGGTGGGTTGCGGTGCAGGGGGGTGGGTTGCTGTGCAGGGGGGTGGGTTGCTGTGCAGGGGGGTGGGTTGCTGTGCAGGGGGGTGGGTTGCTGTGCAGGGGGGTGGGTTGCGGTGCAGGGGGTGGGTTGCGGTGCAGGGGGGTGGGTTGCGGTGCACGGGTGGTGTGGTTTTTCCATGTTGTTGCACGCACCCCTCGCATGCCACCGTGTCTCGTCACCAACCCTCTCCCCTCTCCACCCTCTCTTTCCGTGCCTCTTCCCCCTCCTCCTCCCTGCGTCCACCCCTCCCCCCATTGCTCCGCCAGGCCAACACAACAGTGGGCGCACTCAGAGCACTGCAGGTATGCTCTTTGTTGCTTGCCCCCTCTCTTTGTTGCTTGCCCCCTCTCTTTGTCGCTTGCCCCCTCTCTTTGTCGCTTGCCCCCTCTCTTTGTCGCTTGCCCCCTCTCTTTGTCGCTTGCCCCCTCTCTTTGTTGCTTGCCCCCTCTCTTTGTCGCTTGCCCCCTCTCTTTGTCGCTTGCCCCCTCTCTTTGTCGCTTGCCCCCTCTCTTTGTCGCTTGCCCCCTCTCTTTGTTGCTTGCCCCTCTCTTTGTCGCTTGCCCCCTCTCTTTGTCGCTTGCCCCTGCTTGCCGCCCACATTGTGCCGCCCACATTGTGCCGCTCACATTGTGCCGCCCACATTGTGCCCAATTGTGCCGCCCACATTGTGCCGCCCACATTGTGCCGCCCACATTGTGCCGCCCACATTGTGCCGCCCACATTGTGCCGCCCATATTGTGCCGCCCACATTGTGCCGCCCACATTGTGCCGCCCATATTGTGCCGCCCACATTGTGCCGCCCGTTGTGCCTGGCTCTGCTGCAGGGCGTGCTACTTACCACCCCCTCCCCCTCCCTTCCCACTCCCTTCTCTTCCTCCCGCTACCCCTCACCCTCCCCCTCCCCCTCCCCCTCCCCTCTCCCCTCCCCACCTCTCTCCCCCTCCCCACATGCCAGACGTTGAGTCAGCTATGCGGTGGGACCCCCCGCTTCCCGCCTGGCGCTGCTGCAGGGAGTGCCTCTCACCATCCACGATCACCGCCCCCCCCCCACCTCCCCCATTCACCACCCTCCCTTCCCCCATTTCCCAACCCTCCCAGACACTAAGTCAGCTGGTCCGTTGGGACCCTGCTTCCCGCCTGGCTCTGCTGCAGGGCATGCCTCTCACCATCCACGACCGCCCCCGCTTCCCCCACCGAGGGGTGCTGCTGGGTGAGAGAGCGGTGGTGATGGGTGGGAAAGCGGTGCTGCTGGGTGGGAGAGCGGTGGTGCTGGGTGGGAATGCGGTGTTTCTGGGAGAGCAAAATGGTGTTCATGCCTCCCTCACTCACTTGTTGAACATCGTTGCACTCGGCGCAAGTCAATCTGGAATTCATGCCTCCCTCACTCACCCGCGTTACTCAACTCCCTCACTCACCTCTCTTTCTCACTCCCCTTACACCTTTCTCCCCTTGTTTTTGCCTTACTCTCTCACTCACCCCCCCCCCCTATTCCACTTCCCTCTGTTCTCTCTGTCTTGCTGCAGACACGGCAAGGCACTTCCAACCCGTCCCCTTTATAGAACGACTCTTGGACTCGATGTCGTACGCCAAACTCAATGTGCTGTAAGTCTATACATTCACCCATTTACACAAAATACCCTGTGTATGCACCCATACACATGCATACAGATGCACGAACATGCACACACACATGCATGCATTTGGCTCACCTTGCAAAAACTCCCCCACTCTCGTCCATCCCCCTCCGACCTCCTACCCCCTCCAACCCCCCCCCTACCCCCTCCAACCCCTACCCCTCCAACCTCCTAACCCCTCCAACCTCCTACCCCCTCCAACCTCCTACCCCCTCCAACCTCCTACCCCCTCCAACCTCCTACCCCTCCAACCTCCTACCCCCTCCAACCTCCTACCCCCTCCAACCTCCTACCCCCTCCAACCTCCTACCCCCCAACCTCCTACCCCCTCAACCTCCTACCCCCCCAACCTCCTACCCCCTCCAACCTCCTCCCCCTCCAACCTCCTACCCCCTCCAACCTCCTACCCCCTCCAACCTCCTACCCCCTCCAACCTCCTACCCCCGCGCCTTGGTCCAAGAGTGCGCTCCTTGGTCCACGAGTGCGCGCCTTGGTCCAAGAGTGCGCGCCTTGGTCCACGAGTGCGCTCCTTGGTCCACGAGTGCGCGCCTTGGTCCACGAGTGCGCTCCTTGGTCCACGAGTGCGCGCCTTGGTCCAGGAGTGCGCTCCTTGGTCCATGAGTGCGCTCCTTGGTCCACGAGTGCGCGCCTTGGTCCACGAGTGCGCTCCTTGGTCCATGAGTGCGCGCCTTGGTCCACGAGTGCGCGCCTTGGTCCACGAGTGCGCGCCTTGGTCCACGAGTGCGCGCCTTGGTCCACGAGTGCGCTCCTTGGTCCACGAGTGCGCTCCTTGGTCCACGAGTGCGCGCCTTGGTCCACGAGTGCGCTCCTTGGTCCACGAGTGCGCGCCTTGGTCCACGAGTGCGCTCCTTGGTCCACGAGTGCGCTCCTTGGTCCACGAGTGCGCTCCTTGGTCCACGAGTGCGCGCCTTGGTCCACGAGTGCGCTCCTTGGTCCACGAGTGCGCTCCTTGGTCCACGAGTGCGCTCCTTGGTCCACGAGTGCGCTCCTTGGTCCACGAGTGCGCGCCTTGGTCCACGAGTGCGCGCCTTGGTCCACGAGTGCGCTCCTTGGTCCACGAGTGCGCGCCTTGGTCCACGAGTGCGCTCCTTGGTCCACGAGTGCGCTCCTTGGTCCACGAGTGCGCGCCTTGGTCCACGAGTGCGCTCCTTGGTCCACGAGTGCGCTCCTTGGTCCACGAGTGCGCTCCTTGGTCCACGAGAGCGCTCCTTGGTCCACGAGTGCGCGCCTTGGTCCACGAGTGCGCGCCTTGGTCCACGAGTGCGCTCCTTGGTCCACGAGTGCGCGCCTTGGTCCACGAGTGCGCGCCTTGGTCCACGAGGGCGCTCCTTGGTCCACGAGCGCGCTCCTTGGTCCACGAGCGCGCTCCTTGGTCCACGAGCGCGCTCCTTGGTCCACGAGGGCGCTCCTTGGTCCACGAGCGCGCTCCTTGGTCCACGAGTGCGCTCCTTGGTCCACGAGTGCGCGCCTTGGTCCAAGAGTGCGCGCCTTGGTCCACGAGTGCGCTCCTTGGTCCACGAGTGCGCGCCTTGGTCCACGAGTGCGCTCCTTGGTCCACGAGTGCGCGCCTTGGTCCACGAGTGCGCTCCTTGGTCCATGAGTGCGCTCCTTGGTCCACGAGTGCGCGCCTTGGTCCACGAGTGCGCTCCTTGGTCCATGAGTGCGCGCCTTGGTCCACGAGTGCGCGCCTTGGTCCACGAGTGCGCGCCTTGGTCCACGAGTGCGCGCCTTGGTCCACGAGTGCGCTCCTTGGTCCACGAGTGCGCTCCTTGGTCCACGAGTGCGCGCCTTGGTCCACGAGTGCGCTCCTTGGTCCACGAGTGCGCGCCTTGGTCCACGAGTGCGCTCCTTGGTCCACGAGTGCGCTCCTTGGTCCACGAGTGCGCTCCTTGGTCCACGAGTGCGCGCCTTGGTCCACGAGTGCGCTCCTTGGTCCACGAGTGCGCTCCTTGGTCCACGAGTGCGCTCCTTGGTCCACGAGTGCGCTCCTTGGTCCACGAGTGCGCGCCTTGGTCCACGAGTGCGCGCCTTGGTCCACGAGTGCGCTCCTTGGTCCACGAGTGCGCGCCTTGGTCCACGAGTGCGCTCCTGGTCCACGAGTGCGCTCCTTGGTCCACGAGTGCGCGCCTTGGTCCACGAGTGCGCTCCTTGGTCCACGAGTGCGCTCCTTGGTCCACGAGTGCGCTCCTTGGTCCACGAGAGCGCTCCTTGGTCCACGAGTGCGCGCCTTGGTCCACGAGTGCGCGCCTTGGTCCACGAGTGCGCTCCTTGGTCCACGAGTGCGCGCCTTGGTCCACGAGTGCGCGCCTTGGTCCACGAGGGCGCTCCTTGGTCCACGAGCGCGCTCCTTGGTCCACGAGCGCGCTCCTGGTCCACGAGCGCGCTCCTTGGTCCACGAGGGCGCTCCTTGGTCCACGAGCGCGCTCCTTGGTCCACGAGTGCGCTCCTTGGTCCACGAGTGCGCTCCTTGGTCCACGAGTGCGCTCCTTGGTCCACGAGTGCGCTCCTTGGTCCACGAGTGCGCGCCTTGGTCCACGAGTGCGCGCCTTGGTCCACGAGTGCGCGCCTTGGTCCACGAGTGCGCGCCTTGGTCCACGAGTGCGCTCCTTGGTCCACGAGTGCGCGCCTTGGTCCACGAGTGCGCGCCTTGGTCCACGAGTGCGCTCCTTGGTCCACGAGTGCGCGCCTTGGTCCACGAGTGCGCTCCTGGTCCACGAGTGCGCTCCTTGGTCCACGAGTGCGCGCCTTGGTCCACGAGTGCGCGCCTTGGTCCACGAGTGCGCGCCTTGGTCCACGAGTGCGCTCCTTGGTCCACGAGTGCGCGCCTTGGTCCACGAGCGCGCCTTGGTCCACGAGCGCGCCTTGGTCCACGAGCGCGCCTTGGTCCACGAGGGCGCTCCTTGGTCCACGAGGGCGCTCCTTGGTCCACGAGCGTGCTCCTTGGTCCACGAGCGCGCTCCTTGGTCCACGAGCGCGCTCCTTGGTCCACGAGCGCGCTCCTTGGTCCACGAGGGCGCTCCTTGGTCCACGAGGGCGCTCCTTGGTCCACGAGCGCGCTCCTTGGTCCACGAGCGCGCTCCTTGGTCCACGAGTGCGCTCCTTGGTCCACGAGCGCGCTCCTTGGTCCACGAGCGCGCTCCTTGGTCCACGAGTGCGCTCCTTGGTCCACGAGTGCGCTCCTTGGTCCACGAGAGCGCTTCTTGGTCCACGAGTGCGCTCCTTGGTCCACGAGTGCGCTCCTTGGTCCACGAGTGCGCTCCTTGGTCCACGAGAGCGCTCCTTGGTCCACGAGAGCGCTCCTTGGTCCACGAGTGCGCGCCTTGGTCCACGAGTGCGCTCCTTGGTCCACGAGTGCGCTCCTTGGTCCACGAGTGCGCGCCTTGGTCCACGAGTGCGCGCCTTGGTCCACGAGTGCGCGCCTTGGTCACGAGTGCGCTCCTTGGTCCACGAGTGCGCGCCTTGGTCCACGAGCGCGCCTTGGTCCACGAGCGCGCCTTGGTCCACGAGCGCGCTCCTTGGGTCCACGAGAGCGCTCCTTGGTCCACGAGGGCGCTCCTTGGTCCCACGAGCGTGCTCCTTGGTCCACGAGCGCGCTCCTTGGTCCACGAGCGCGCTCCTTGGTCCACGAGCGCGCTCCTTGGTCCACGAGGGCGCTCCTTGGTCCACGAGGGCGCTCCTTGGTCCACGAGCGCGCTCCTTGGTCCACGAGCGCGCTCCTTGGTCCACGAGTGCGCTCCTTGGTCCACGAGCGCGCTCCTTGGTCCACGAGCGCGCTCCTTGGTCCACGAGTGCGCTCCTTGGTCCACGAGTGCGCTCCTTGGTCCACGAGAGCGCTTCTTGGTCCACGAGAGCGCTCCTTGGTCCACGAGTGCGCTCCTTGGTCCACGAGTGCGCTCCTTGGTCCACGAGTGCGCTCCTTGGTCCACGAGAGCGCTCCTTGGTCCACGAGAGCGCTCCTTGGTCCACGAGCGCGCTCCTTGGTCCACGAGCGCGCTCCTTGGTCCACGAGCGCGCTCCTTGGTCCACGAGCGCGCTCCTTGGTCCACGAGCGCGCTCCTTGGTCCACGAGCGCGCTCCTTGGTCCACGAGCGCGCTCCTTGGTCCACGAGCGCGCTCCTTGGTCCACGAGCGCGCTCCTTGGTCCACGAGTGCGCTCCTTGGTCCACGAGTGCGCTCCTTGGTCCACGAGTGCGCTCCTTGGTCCACGAGCGCGCTCCTTGGTCCACGAGCGCGCTCCTTGGTCCACGAGCGCGCTCCTTGGTCCACGAGCGCGCTCCTTGGTCCACGAGTGCGCTCCTTGGTCCACGAGTGCGCTCCTTGGTCCACGAGTGCGCTCCTTGGTCCACGAGTGCGCTCCTTGGTCCACGAGTGCGCTCCTTGGTCCACGAGCGCGCTCCTTGGTCCACGAGTGCGCTCCTTGGTCCACGAGTGCGCTCCTTGGTCCACGAGTGCGCTCCTTGGTCCACGAGTGCGCTCCTTGGTCCACGAGTGCGCTCCTTGGTCCACGAGTGCGCGCCTTGGTCCACGAGTGCGCGCCATGGTCCACGAGTGCGCTCCTTGGTCCATGAGTGCGCTCCTTGGTCCACGAGTGCGCTCCTTGGTCCACGAGTGCGCTCTTGGTCCACGAGCAACCCATTTCCCATCAAGACGCCCTCCTTTGCCCCCCCATTCTTTCTCCCCTTCTCTCCCTTTTCCCCCTCCACAACCCTTCCTCCTCCCCCCCCAGTCACTGGCATCTAGTGGACGCAGAAACCTTCCGCATCGAGACGCCCTCCTTCCCCTCTTCATGTCACTTCCATTCTTTCCTCCCCCCTCCCCATTTCCCCCATCCACACCCCCTCCAATCCCCCCAGCCACTGGCATCTATTGGACTCAGAGGCCTTCCCATCGAGACTCCACTTGCGCTTCCGCCCTTTCACTCCCCCTTCCCGCACCTCCCTTTTCCCTCTTTCCCCCACCAGCCACTGGCATGTAGTGGACGCAGAGGCCTTCCCCATTGAAACGCCCTCCGCCCCCCCTTAATGCCTGCTTCTCCCCTCTCCTTCTCCCTTCTTCCCCCCTCTCTCTACCCCACCAGTCACTGGCATCTAGTGGACGCAGAGGCCTTCCCCATTGAAACGCCCTCCGCCCCCCCTAATGCCTGCTTCTCCCCTCTCCTTCTCCCTTCTTATCCCCCTCTCTCTCCCCCACCAGTCACTGGCATCTAGTGGACGCAGAGGCCTTCCCAATCGAGACGCCCTCCTTCCCGCGCCTCTGGAAGGCTGCCCACTCCCCCACGAGCGCTACTCCCTCACAGACATGCGGCACGTCGTGCGGTGAGCCCTGGCATGTGGCATGTTGTTGAAGCTAGGTGTCTCTGAACAGAGTCTGGAAGGCTGCCCACTCCCCCCACGAGCGCTACTCGCTCGCAGACATGCGGCACGTTGTGGGGTGAGTGGACTGGGAGGCATCAGGCATGCGATGAGCACTGGCATGTGGCATGTTGTTGAATTCAGGAGGTTCAGACGGGATTTGCTTTGAGGTGCGTTCCCCTTCGAGACGCCCTCCTTGCAGCGCCTCTGGAAGGATGAGTGTGGCCCGTCGTTAGAATTCCCCCCCTTTTTTTCCAAAACTCCGCTACAACAGCTCGGCCTCGCTGCTGTTCCTCCATTGCTTCTGTTTCTGTTACCCTTCATTACCCCCTCTGTCTGTGTTTCCATCCCTCTCCACCGCTCTCCACCCCTTTCCACCACATTCCAGCTATGCTGCAGCACGCGGGATTGTTGTCATTCCTGAAATCGATCTCCCATCACACTCCAAGGCATGGTGAGCAGGGTGTATCGCACTTACATTCACCTCATGTGTTTCTATGTGGCATTCCTGTGGGTTTCACCACAGGGGAGTGGGCTATCCTTCGTTGCTCCCGCCTTCAACTGCTCCTAGCCTCTCGATGTTTCCAATGAGTTCACCTTCCGTTGCTATGAATGTCTCACCCCTCATGCGTTCACTTGCTTTCACCTCATGCGTTCCCATGCCATGCCATGCCCCTGCATTCACTCATCGTAGGGGAGTGGGCTATCCTTTGCTCCTTCCGGCCCTCAACTGCTCCGAGCCTCTCGACGTCTCCAAGGAGTTCACCTTCCGAGTCATACAGGGCGTTCTGACAGGTGATGCGCGGTGCTGACAGATGATGCGCGGTGCTGACAGATGATGCGCGGTGCAAGCAGGAGGTGTGCAGTGCTGGCTGGTGGGTGGTGCAACTGCACTTCTTGCTTTGCTGTTGCATCATGCCCCATGCCCCATGCCCCATGCCCCATGCCCCATTCCTCATGCCCCATAATTCCTCATGCCCCATGCCCCATGCCCCATGCCCCATGCCCCATGCCCCATGCCCCATGCCCCATGCCCCATTCCTCATGCCCCATAATTCCTCATGCCCCATGATTCCTCATGCCCCATAATTCCTCATGCCCCATGATTCCTCATGCCCCATAATTCCTCATGCCCCATGATTCCTCATGCCTCGTGCCTCACCTTTCACTTGTCTTTGTGTGTGCATTCGGTTGTGTGGGGTGCAGACCTCCGGTCCGTCTTTCCAGGGCCGACAATCCACATTGGAGGGGACGAAGTGAATGCAGGTGAGACGAGGTGAGGGGTTTGAGAGGAGGTGAGGGGGTTTGAGAGGAGGTGAGGGGTTTGGGAGGAGGTGAGGGTTTGGGAGGAGGTGAGGGGTTTGAGAGGAGGTGAGGGGTTTGAGAGGAGGTGAGGGGTTTGAGAGGAGGTGAGGGTTTGAGAGGAGGTGAGGGGTTTGAGAGGAGGTGAGGGGTTTGAGAGGAGGTGAGGGGTTTGAGAGGAGGGGAGGGGTTTGAGAGGAGGTGAGGGGTTTGAGAGGAGGTGAGGGGTTTGAGAGGAGGTGAGGGGTTTGAGAGGAGGGGAGGGGTTTGAGAGGAGGGGTGAGGGGTTTGAGAGGAGGTGAGGGGTTTGAGAGGAGGTGAGGGGTTTGAGAGGAGGGGAGGGGTTTGAGAGGAGGTGAATGGTGTGGGAGGAGGTAGATGTAAGGTGGACTTCTGTATTGATTGAGAGAAGCGAGTGTGACTGTATTTGGGTTGATTATTTTCTCAATTCTCTCTCCCCCCCACGTGCCCTCTCCCCCACTGCCCTCTCCTCTCCCCCACGTATTCGTGTTCACTATGCAGAGTGCTGGACAACTGTTCCTCATATCTACAAGTGGTGAGTGCCCTGCCCCATACAGCCCTGCCCCTCTCCTCTCCTTTCCTTTCCTCTCCTTTCCTTTCCTCTCTCCTCTCTCTCCTCTCCTCTCCTCTCCTCTCCCTCCTCTCCTCTCCTCTCCCCACTCATTTAACCTTTCCTTTTTCGCCTTCCTCTGATTGCCCGGAAGTGCAGGCGAAAGGAGCACAGGAGGACAGTGAAGGCGGCCATTGCCTACTTTGTGAACCGCGTGCAGGCCATTGCACGCCAGCTGGGATGGACCACAACTATCGTCTGGTGGGTTTGGCCTGCTGGGTGTGTGGGAGACTGTGAAGGCGGCCATCGCATACTTTGTGAACCGCGTGCAGGCCATTGCACGCCAGCTGGGATGGACCACAACAGTTGTGTGGTGGGTGCTGATGGGTGCTGATGGGTGCTGATGGGTGCTGATGGGTGCTGATGGGTGCTGATGGGTGCTGATGGGTGCTGATGGGTGCTGATGGGTGCTGATGGGTGCTGATGGGTGCTGATGGGTGCTGATGGGTGCTGATGGGTGCTGATGGGTGCTGATGGGTGCTGATGGGTGCTGATGGGTGCTGATGGGTGCTGATGGGTGCTGATGGGTGCTGATGGGTGCTGATGGGTGCTGATGGGTGCTGATGGGTGCTGATGGGTGCTGATGGGTGCTGATGGGTGCTGATGGGTGCTGATGGGTGCTGATGGGTGCTGATGGGTGCTGATGGGTGCTGATGGGTGCTGATGGGTGCTGATGGGTGCTGATGGGTGCTGATGGGTGCTGATGGGTGCTGATGGGTGCTGATGGGTGCTGATGGGTGCTGATGGGTGCTGATGGGTGCTGATGGGTGCTGATGGGTGCTGATGGGTGCTGATGGGTGCTGATGGGTGCTGATGGGTGCTGATGGGTGCTGATGGGTGCTGATGGGTGCTGATGGGTGCTGATGGGTGCTGATGGGTGCTGATGGGTGCTGATGGGTGCTGATGGGTGCTGATGGGTGCTGATGGGTGCTGATGGGTGCTGATGGGTGCTGATGGGTGCTGATGGGTGCTGATGGGTGCTGATGGGTGCTGATGGGTGCTGATGGGTGCTGATGGGTGCTGATGGGTGCTGATGGGTGCTGATGGGTGCTGATGGGTGCTGATGGGTGCTGATGGGTGCTGATGGGTGCTGATGGGTGCTGATGGGTGCTTAGGTGCTGATGAGTGCTGATGGGTGCTGATGGGTGCTGATGGGTGCTGATGGGTGCTGATGGGTGCTGATGGGTGCTGATGGGTGCTGATGGGTGCTGATGGGTGCTGATGGGTGCTGATGGGTGCTGATGGGTGCTGATGGGTGCTGATGGGTGCTGATGGGTGCTGATGGGTGCTGATGGGTGCTGATGGGTGCTGATGGGTGCTGATGGGTGCTGATGGGTGCTGATGGGTGCTGATGGGTGCTGATGGGTGCTGATGGGTGCTGATGGGTGCTGATGGGTGGTGAAGGCAGCCATTGCATACTTTGTGAACTGCGTGCAGGGATGGACCACAACCGTTTTCTGGTTAGTGCTGGGCAGCTGAGGGGTGGTGATGGGTGGTGATGGGTGGTGATGATTGAGTGATGATGAGTCGTGATGAGTCGTGATGGGTGTTGAAGGCATGTATCGCACACCACTCCCTTCAATCCCCCCACCTTCCCGTTTCTGCTACTTCCCACTTGCTCGCCCCTCCCACTTGCTCGCCCCTGCCCACATTCCGAGTCAACTCAGAATACACTCCCCCGGTCTCCTCTCTGCATGCGCGCATGTCGGTAAAATGGCAAACAGCAGTTGGTCGTTTTTTGTTATCCCCCTGTTCGTCTCTGTCTGGATGGTGGCATGGGGGCATGCTGGCAGGGAGGAGTCGTTTTTCAACATTAGAAGGCACCTCAATCCCTCTGTCCCACTGCTGTGCTTCCTCTCTGCTCCCTCACTGCTACTTGCCACCTCAATCCACTTAACCTCTTTCCTCTCATCTCACTCTCACGCACCCGCCCCTCCCAGGCTGCACACGCACCGTTTGCCCAGCATCGCAGCATGGGGTTTCCGCATCATACATACGAATGCCGGGGTGGGTGGTACCTAGACTCGTTACAAGCATCTCCCCCCTCCCTACTTCTGAACCCCCCCTTCCTCCCAGGTTGCACACGGACCGTTTGCCCAACATCGCAGCATGGGGTTTCCGCATCGTCCACACAAATGCCAGGGGTGGTTGAAACCTCTCGTCTGCCCCATCCCTGCCCTCTTCTCACCCTTGATTCTCAACCCCTTTTTTCCCCTCGCCTCAACCAGGCGGAGAACCGACCAGCTACCCAACATGGCAGCGTGGGGCTTCCGCATCGTCCACACGAATGCTGGGGGTGCGGTGGTGGTACCCCTCTTCTGCCCCAACCCTGCACTCTTTTTCCTCTCTTATAACTCTCCCCCACCCACCCTTCCCAGGCTGAGAACCGACCAGCTGCCCAACATGGCAGCATGGGGCTTCTGCATCGTTCACACGAACGCTGGGGGGGGGTTGGTACCTGGACTGGACTCGCTACCAGCATCTCCCCCCTCCCTGCTTCTGAACCCCCCCTTCCTTCCAGGCTGAAAACGGATCAACTGCCCAACATGGCAGCGTGGGGGTTCCGCATCATTCACACAAACGCCGGGGGCGGGTGGTACCTGGACTCGCTACAGTCCCGCTGGGAGCATGCTTATAGAGAGGATCCCGCTGACCTGGTTCTGCAGCTGGAGCGAGAGAGGATGGAGATTGAGGGGGATGGTGGGGATGGTGGGGATGGTGAGAGTGGGGGGGAGTGGAGCGGGGAGGAGGGTTGGGATTCAGGCAGAGGGGAGGGCGGTGGGCATGTGGGGAGTGGGGAAGAGGGTTGGAATGTGGGGGGAGGGGAGGGGGGCGGGGACTTGGAAGGTGGAGGGGTTGGGGACAGTGGGGATGGGTTGGGAAGCGTGTGGCCTGATAGGTGGGGAGAGGGAATGGGAGGGGGAAGGGGAGGGGGAGGGGGAGGGGGAGGGGGAAGGGGAGAGGGGAGGGGAGAGGGGGAGGGGGGGGGGAGAGGGAGAGGGAGTGGGAGGGGGAGGGGGAGGGGAGGGGGAGTGGGAGGGGGAGGGGGAGGGGGAGGGGGAGGGGGAGGGGGAGGGAGAAGGGAGAGGGAGTGGGAGGGGGAGGGGGAGGGGGAGAGGGAGAGGGAGGGGAGGGGGAGGGGGAGGGGGAGGGGGAGGGGGAGGGGGAGGGGGAGGGGGAGGGGGAGGGGGAGGGGGAGGGGGAGGGGGAGGGGGAGGGGGAGGGGGAGAGACACCCACTGCAGTCCTGCTGGAGCGGCTGCGAGGCAGGGGGGGAGTGGAGGAGTTGGGGGGTGTGGAGGCGAGAGGGGAAGGGGATATGAGAGCAGGTGGAGATGGGGATGTGAAGGGTGCAGTTGAGTCGGGCAGTGGTGGGAACGTGCAGCAGCTGGGAGGAGAAGGAGGTGAAAGGGGGGAGGAGAGGGGAGAGGAGGGAGGGAGAGCGACACTGGGAGGAGAAGCAGGGAAGGAGCATCAGGGGGGAGAGCAGGGAAGAGGGGAAAGAAGTCACATGGCTGTGAGCGGACAGGAGGGGGATCAAGGCGAGCGAGGGTTGGGGGAGTATGAGGGGAAGGGAGGGGAGACATCCGTAGGGGCTGGAGTGAGGAGAAGGGTCCTGGAGTGGACAGGAGGAGGGAGGGGAGATGAGGAGGGAGAGACAATAAAGGAAGAGGAGAAGCGGAGAAGGGAAGAGGAGAAGAGGAGGCGATGGGAGGAGCTGGAGGGGTTGGCGGAGAGAGTGGTGGTGGGAGGGCAGGTGTGCGCGTGGAGTGAGACGATCGACCCTTCTCAACTCATGGCTACAGTGTGGCCGCGTGCTGCTGCCATGGCAGGTGAGATGGGCCCGTTACAACTGTCTATTTGTGCTGTGTGGGAGGAGTATGTGGAGGGCAGGTGTGTGTGTGGAGTGAGAGGATCGACCCCTCTCAACTCATGGCAACTGTGTGGCCGCGTGCTGCTGCCATGGCAGGTGAGATGCTGCCATGGCAGGTGAGATGGTGCCATGGCAGGTGAGATGGTGCCATGGCAGGTGAGATGGTGCCATGGCAGGTGAGATGCTTTTCAGTGTTTCTCACTTGTGAGTCACTTTTGTGAATTGCCATAAGTGGTTTCATGGGAATTTCATGGCAACAGTAAAGCTGTGTGCTGCTGCCATTGCAGGTGAGGTGGGGTTACCAAAGCTGTCTGTTTGTGCTGTGTGGGGCTTATGCGTTATGAACTCCTTCACACACTACCAACCATCACCCCTTCACCCCCCAATCATCCCTTCCCCTGCTTCTCCCCACCCACCTCCTCCCGTTTTTCTTCTCTCCACAAACCCACCCTCCCCCCTCTCCCCGCCACCCCAACCCTTCCACCTCCCCATCGTCCTCTTCCCGCCCTCCCCCACGTGCTCTCAGAGCGGCTGTGGAGTCCCAAGGCATATGTGGACAGCATGAGGGATGGTCCACATTATAGGATGCACATGTTCCGTTGCTTGCTTGTTCAGCGAGGCATTGCCGCCGCCCCTGTTGACAACGCATTTGCGCGATCCGAACCTGTTCTACCCGGTAGCTGCTACAAGCAGTAGGTTCTTAAAAGAGCTTGTGCAAGGCAGCTTCCATATGTAAATAAGCATGTGACTAATGCCATCTTTATAATAAGTCAATAGCAGGTTTGGTGTAGTTTGGTAGCCCTGGGCAAACCTATTGACGAGGATGTTCATGCCGCCCACGCTCCCGCTGTTTTGTCGGTGGTAGGCATCTTCTGGCGCAAGCCCACCACACTCGCGTTCGTTCGCGAGCAACTTCGCCAGCTGGATGCTTCTGAAGAAGGAGACTTCCTTCATGACGTCCCATCCCATTCCCATGTCATTCTACAGTACTCTGACCTCGAAAATCCCTTTATGCCCTGGAGGAAATACAGTACAGTTCACAGAGACGGATATTTTTTCGTTTCGCCCACTCCGTCAGCATGCCATGAATAAAAACACTTTTCAATAATCTGACATCTGAACCGTCAAGTTGTGCAGGGATTTCTCTGCTGTCATGCACCTGCAAGCCAGCAAGGTTGCCACACGTGTAAGCGGTCCAATCACGCTCCTCTGGTGGCTGCGCGGTCCCAAAACGTGACCTTGCATTTGCGGCGCGAGCGTGGCGCCCCTCAAAGGATAGCGCCCGACGTGGCTGTAAAGGACACTGTGATTGGTTGGCCTTTCATTCCCCCGAATAGAAAGTACCTTGCCTGAACGCGTGGAATCCAGCGCAGCAACGAACAACCTAACTTTAACCACGACCACGGCGAAAGCGCTGGCGACGATACCACGAAACACATACCCCTTCGCAGAGGTACAGTTTTTGTAACACGTCGTCGTCGCCCGCCTCCGCTTCCCCAAGCCCTTCCCGCCCCTTTCGCTACAAAGCCAGCTGCTTTGCTTATCGGCATGGCACCATTGCTTCATACCGTCCTCCTAACCCAACCATCTTCAAGCCTTCAGCGCAGCGCGAGCCATAGTTTTCCTGTAACAGTCGAAATACCTCTTGGCGCTAAGCACGCGGACTCTGCTGCACTCCGCTGGGAGTTCATCGCAATCAGCGACACTGACGCACGACGAACGAGGCGACACTGCGCTTTCAGCATGGCGTTGCAAAAGTTTGCGCTTCTACTAATTTTCGCCAGCCTCGCTCTTCTTGGTGAGTTTGGCGACCTGTGGCACCCATGGAAAAGAAGGCAACGCGTAAAAACAACTCAGAAGACTGGGACATTTTCTACTTCAAAAGCAACTCTTTGCAGTAATGCACCCCAATGAACGTTGTCGCGATGCTATCATGACATACCAGTCCTATCCTAGTAGCGCATTCACCTCGACTCCCAGCCCGGTGGGAGCTTCGAAGCCCACTAGGCGGCACATCGCATGCTTCGCCCTCACCTCCGTTTCCCCTCTCGTTCCGCTATTTCCGCTTTCGTCCCTCCCCCGAGCAGCGCCGACACCGAAAGGATGGCGAATAATCTGCGTGGGCTTCGGTTACGGTAACCCTGCCGACCCGTGGGGCCCTACAGTGAAGAACTACCATGCTGGAGCAGTACACCCATTCGATGTAGTCAGTAAGTTAACAACAAGATTTGTTTATTTAAGAATCATCTTTAACACGCAAATGCCTCGTCACATATGCTCTTCCGCACTCGCCACCTTCCGGTACCAATATATTTCCATCCCCCATATTGCCAATCCGTTTCGTTTGCAGTGTTCCGATGGCTGTCGGGCCAGGTGCACAGCGTCTACATAATGGAGGACCCGGTCAAATACGCCACGTGCAACGTCAACTCGGCATCGTCTGAATGCTAATCTTTTTTCCATCCCCTGCATTGCGAACCCCGTTACTGTACAGTGTTCCGATGGCTGTCGGGCCAGGTGCACAGCGTCTACATAATGGAGGACCCGGTCAAATACGCCACGTGCAACGTCAAGGGCACCAAAGAGCTCTTCCGCCCGTCGGGTGCGGGGCACGTGTTTTGGATCCCGCAGCCCAGCGACCTGGGGAGGACGTTTTACTTCGTCAGCAAGGGCAAGGATTGTCTCAACGGCATGAAGACCACTCTCAAGGTCACGTAGGGGCTCGGTTTCACTGGGTTCGGTAGGGTGGGGGGGTTGTGGGGGAGGGGGGGGCGGGCGGGCGGGTGGGTTCCCCAGCGCAGCGATCTGGGGAGGACATTCTACTTTGTGAGCAAGGGCAAGGATTGCCTCAATGGCATGAAGGCCGTTCTCAAGGTCACGTGAAGTGCGGAGATTGTTGGGGTCGCTGGTTTAGTAGGGATGGTGGGTGGTGGATCTTGAAACCCTGCGACCTGGGCAAGACGTTTTACTTCGTCAGCAAGGGGAGAGATTGCCTCAACGGCATCAAGGACGTTCTCAAAATCAAGTAGGGCCGGGTCGGGCTCGCTGGGTTTGTTCGGTACGGTTGGGAGGTAGGGAGGGGGTGAGGGAAGAGGGGGAGGAGGGGGGTGGGGGGGGAGTGGGGCGGTGCATTCAGGGAAGATGCTTAGCCACAGCAGCAGCAGAAGCAATAGCCATGCTCCCGACGCCAGTACCATCCCCAGACCATCAGCATTTGTGCTTATCCTTGGTGCACGAGTGTATAGTCTGCCTAGTATGTGTTCGTGTTATGTATAGTACGGTAAATATGTGCTTCGGTCAATGTCCACGCCATATTTCTTCCTAGATGCTGTCCTCGTCATGGTGCTCTATCCCGTGTAGGTTGCCACCTGATAGTACCTTGCCAGCCAGCCAGTCTGAATGTAAAGTGTTTGTTTAATCTAGTCCATATACGGTAGCATGACTCCATAATCACAAAAAACCTTCACTCTTGGAAGGAAAACGCTTGAAATTATCACAAGGAGGCTCCAGTAACATTGCAACCGCCCTATTACCAGCATAATGGAGGTGGGGGCATGCTCGGGGCCTGGGGTGTTGCTCCAGCAGACCAGGCTGGTGGAAGCTCTCTGTTTGTCTTACGCAACGTACTCCAACATCTGAACGCGTTTGACTTTAGGATTATCATGGTACAACTGAGATCACAAGTCAAATATAAGGGGCTCAACGACTGCAAAGAATTGTCAGCATCCTGTGGGAGATTTGGCAGCGAGCTAGCTAGTGTATAGAATAGCAGATTTGGAATACTTGTCGGTGTAACAAGGGTCCAGCTAAGTGCAGAGGCTCCCTACAAGCCATTGGCCTTCTGAATCTTTTGGATTTGGTTGAGGAAGATCCAGGTCAGCTGCAGAGACAAGCCGAGAGGAGAGAGCACAGAAAGCCACCAGAATTAAAACCAAAAGCGTCAGAGAAAGAAAGCACAGCAAGCCACGACATCAAACCCGGTCTACCCCAACAGGTAACCCAGTCAAACCCTATCAGCAGATGCATCCACACACCAACAGCAAACCCGACCACATTACTACCCCAGACCCACACATGACATGGGAAACGATGATTATGCAGAAAATGGCAAAGCCTGAGAGGCACATCCAAACCACATTAAACCGTCAAACCAGCACACCCAGTCACGTCAAACATGCCCACACCACCACAGCAAACACAAGCACCACCACCCTAAATCCTAAACACATACCATGACGTGGGGCGCAATACGTATGCAGTAGGTGGCGAAGCCGGTGTAAAACTTGAGGGGGCCGCCCTGCTTGAGCGTCAGTGGCACACCCAAACCCCACCAAGACCCCAAACCAGCACACCCCATCACGTCAAACCCACCCACACCTCCGCACTGAACCGGCACGCACCATGACGTGGGGCGCAATACGTATGCAGTAGGTGGCGAAGCCAGTGTAGAAGTAGAACTTGAGGGGGCCGCCCTGCTTGAGCGTCTTGAACCACACCACACTAAGGACTCAAACCAGCATACCCCATCACAACACACCCACACGCAATCACCACACCAAACCCACACATACCATGACGTGGGGCGCAATACGTATGCAGTAGGTGGCGAAGCCGGTGTAGAACTTGAGGGGCCCGCCCTGCTTGAGCGTCTTGAGCACGCAGTCCATGGAGGAGCTGTACGGCAGCTTGCCGTTCAAAGCTTGAGGGGGCCCCCTTCTTGAACATCTTGCACATCACACCCAAACCCCAACAAACCAACACACCAAACCATCAAACCAGCACACCCCATCATGTCAAGCCCACATTCTTCACCGCAGTACACCGAGACGCACCATGACGTGGGGCGCAATACGTATGCAGTAGGTGGCGAAGCCGGTGTAGAACTTGAGGGGGCCACCCTGCTTGAGCGTCTTGAGCACGCAGTCCATGGAGGAGCTGTACGGCAGCTTGCCGTCCGGCCCCGGCTTCTGCTTCTGGATCTGCGTCTTAACGTAGTCGAATGGCAGACTGCATGCAGATGCGAAGAATCCGGATACCGCACTCGCGCCTGAGGGATGGGGGACGTTAGGAGGGATGTGGGAGGGGGTTCTCAGAGCTTCTGCTTCTGGATCTGCGTCTTCACGTAGTCAAATGGCTAAATGCATGCGGATGGTAAAGTCCTGATACCGCGCTCGCGCGTGAGGGATGGGGCATGGGCGGATGGGGAAAGGCGGGATCGGGGGGGGGCTTGGGGGGCAGCAGAGGAACACAAGGCTCGCTCACAAGGGTGGGAAGAAGTAAGGAGGTGGTTGAGAGAGGAGCAGAGATGCACTACACCATGTGCTTCGCACTCCGACCGTGCACACCATGCCCACGCCAGCACCATGCCGCCCACAACCACAACTCCCTATCACCACAGGCATTACTGTCACACCCTCGCTGTAAGCACGCACCGATAACAGCAGGGATCTCCTTGAGCTGCAGCGTGTCCTTGAAGTACTCCATGCTCTGATCGTACGATGCCAGCATGCCCATGTTACCGCATCCCCTAACAGCCCACGCATTACTCTCTCATCCCCGTTACAGGCACGCACCGATAACAGCAGGGATCTCCTTGAGCTGCAGCGTGTCCTTGAAGTACTCCATGCTCTGATCGTACGACGCCAGCATGCCCATGTTCAGCGCCATCGCACGGACCACCGTGGGACCCGCGCCCTTCCACAGCGCCAACACGCCCTCGTCCGCCGCTATACGCGTTAGAGCGTGAATCGCGTTCTTGTACCCGCGGCGCTCCGCCGCGGGGAGCACAGAATCCGCCTGCATGCGGATGAGCGCGAGATCCGCGGGGCTGCCGAAGCACGCGCCGATGGCGCCCGCCGTCAGCCCGCACGCCGCCTTCTGGTAGAGCGGCAGGGGCTTGCCGTCGTTGGCCTTGGTGGCTTCCGTGGTGAGATATCTGCGGATCAGCGACGGGAGGAGGTCGAGAGATGTGGCTGGGAATGAGCGAACCAAGAGATGTACGGGATTGAACCCACGATATCTAAAACAAGACTTCTGCGGAATTTGCCTGGAGAGGAGTGGATGCGAGTGGGATTCGGATCTGCGCGCGTCCCCCACGCGTACAGCATCTCTCGGAGCACTGACGCGGAGAACGAAGAGGTACATCCCGCCCAGACCGTGGCATATGGGACTCTCAAAGCCTTCCACTTGACGATGATAACTGACGTCAAAGTGACGTCAACTAACTCACTTTTGCGAAACGTGGTTCCATATGGAATCTTGTGTTGCGATTCTACAACCCTAGCGCTGTCAATGCACGTCACTTGCATGGCATGTGCTGACACATTAAAATGCGTAAGGATGCAGGGACCTCGCTAGCAAAATCTAGTAGTCGGGTGACTGCATGTTACAAGAGGAATGTAGTATGTGATTGGAAAATGCGACGTACCTGAAGGATCCAAGGCGAGCGGTGGTATACGTGGCTTGTCGGAGGAGACCCGCAGACAAACCCTGAAGAGAGGAAGGCAAAGAGATAATAACACGATCAGCAATGGGCAAGATGGCAAGTGCTCGAATCGAAGTCAAACTTTGTACATCTAAAATACGAATGTGAGGCAAGAGTCGAGATGGCGAGTGCTCAACTCGCTAGGGCAACCGATCGCCTCATTTTAGACAAAAGAGCAGACAGGTTCCCTGAAACGAGTGTCTGGCGTCAAAGCACGTTCGATACTTGTAGGCGCAGCTGATGAAAGGGTTTGTAAAGCCATTATGCTTTAAATCTAAGATAGTGTTCATATCCGTAACGAGCATATAAAAAATTTGAACCGACGCACTATGTTACCTTGTAGAAAGCCCCGACGCCTTCCTTCTGGAGGATGTTCTTAGTAACTTCAAACGCCGAACCCTGACCCAACTGGATCCGGACCTGTTGCATGCAAGGGAATAAAAAGACAGGGAGACAAAAAAGGGGGAGTAATTAAATGGAGAACGAAAACACAAGCAGTGCATGTTCAGTAACAGATCGTGATAGGATGGTCGCTGGTGTTCATTCAAGATGACCTGGCTTAAGATTTACAGATAACCATTCTCATTATTCATCGATAACAATGGTCAGATTTGGTCGGCGTCGGGAAGCAAGTATCGAACCTTAACCATGTCGATGGGTTGGATCACGCACGTGGCCATCATACCGGCCGTTCCGCCATTCACGAACGGCTTCACGGAACTCCACACCGACCCCTTCTTCTGCTCCGCCATGTCTGATCGATCGGCACACCGAAGCTAACCGGAAGCTGATTCGCGATCGACTGGAAAGACAGCCGGAGCAGGACAGCAGGACAGCACAGCGTGCTGAAAAGACCACCAGTCTTAGCTACCGCTTGCAAACACTGAGCTTGCTCTCCTGATCGATAGAAATATGAAGCCAGGAGATTTCCCTGTTTGCCTGGAATAGGGTGCCTGTTAGCACAATTCTCCAGGCCAGCAGGATACGATCGGTGCCAGGAGAACCAAGGAATTGGAGGGAAACTCTCCCCAAGGGTCTGCCTGTCAAACTGTTCCCAAAGAGTCACTTCACGCCAGATCCGATGAGGAACTTGCTGGTAACCGCTTCGGCTGGCCTGCTGAGGTGGCACTATCGAGACCGTGAGATTGTGATGCCTTACGGGTCTGCGAGGGAATGAGGCTTTCGCAAAATTCGTAACCTGTCACAGGCCACCACCCACCAAAGTGCGGGAGCCTATGGTGTTGTGACAAATGAAGCGAGAGGGGCTGCAATTGGTGAGCTGAAACTGGCTGCCACAGCAGCACCACCTGAACTGTACAGATGTTTCCGCAACTACAGTACGCTTCACTTCCACTGTTTACAAGATATTTGCGTACCGTCTTTGTTATAGCTCAATTCTCTAGAAATTTCGGAAATCACTTTCTAGACTTTCCAATATGCGTTATGTATATTTCCGAGTGGGCGTTTCAGCCCCAGCAAGTAGCATACTATTACAGAAAATCGTGGCTAAAACTGATGGTTTGGAAGGTTTGCAAGTTAGGGCCTCCACCCTCTTTCAGATTTTCCAAAAAAAAAACATGAGAAATGGAGTCAAAATAACAGCAAAATACCTCGCATGTGAGGATCCTCCCTAAAGTTCCAGCCTAAGTGAAACCTGTAGCCATTGAGTTAACATGGCAACCAAGCAGCGAGTCACAAGACTCCATACGGACGCCTTGTGCAGGATGCATCACATCCGCGCCAAACGCGCTATGTATAACCTGCATTCGTATACGCTTCCAAATCGGGCCTGTAAGCTTCAAGCAGGCCCGTTTCCGTATACGCTCCCACCCAGCCCTTTTCCAGCATTCGCGTTACGCGGGGAGCTTGGTACCCACGGGGAACTGCGGGTTGTCAACACCGTGCGCGACGAAGTACGGCCCGACGTACATCTGTGGGTCCAGCACCGTGCTCCACGTCGGCTTCGCCAGGCCCTGCTGCCCCAGCATCACCTTGGGCCCAGCCGGCGACATCTTAACCAGGTTAACCCCCTTGAGCTGCGTCGGCAGCAGCTGGCCCTTCTTGATCGCCTGCAGGTCCGCAATCTGGAGGCGCGTGGCGATGATCTGGACGGCGGTGAGGTTGTAGGCCGCGTCGTTGGAGAGCTTCTTGCCCTTGAAGCGCAGCGACAGCCGGTCCGCCACCACGTCGCTCATCAGCAGAATCGTCGCGCTCTGCAGCGCCGTCAGGTTGTACTTGGAGTTCACTGTATCGGGGATGGGCGGGGGAGTGAGGGGAGAATGAAATGGACACGGTTAGGAAAGGAATGATTGCCATCAAAAGCGGATCAAGAAGGGTGTGGCATAACAGCATGGAGAGGGCCGAAACGGAAGCGTCTGGCGGCTGACGAGACTGAGCAACAGTTGCTAGCAAGACTCCCATGAGGCCCCTTGAATGGCATTTCAGACACGCACATTCTGGGTGCTCCCAGTGTCGTTCCCAGCAGGACTACCAGAAGGCCCTATGCTATGCATGCTGGGATTGTTGTGACGGGACTCACGGGCGACGTTGATGGCCTTGTTGACTTGCGTCGAGTACTTGGAGTACTTGGGGTACTTGGCCGTGATCGTCGCCGACAGCTTCTTCAGCTCGGCGCGCAGCTGCGTCTTCGTCGGCGGCGGCCCTGCCTTCGGCTTCGGCGCTACGCCCGTTCCCGTTGCTGCCGGCGCTCCCCTGGCGGTCGGGGCTGGTACTGTTCCCGGCGCGGCGGTTATCGCGCTGACGGACGACACGGCGCAGATGACGGCCAGCGCGGCTAACGCGACGGCGAAGGCTACTGAGCGAGCCATAGCTCTTGTTGACTTGCTTCGAGTCTGGTGAGTGATAGAGGCTGGTTAGCGTGGATTGATCGACTAAGGTCAAATTATGGATTTCTGGATCGGACTGCTGCGTCGAATGAGACTGTCACTCACAAGAAAGTGAGTCTAGATGATTAGATAAGTGAAGTGGAGATGTGAGCAGTGGCTGATTGTCCAACACTTTCATTGGCCTACATTTAAAGGGCACGAACTCGCACATTCGTTTCATCCCGCCATGTTTTCGTCGGTCGTCTGTTCTGTCGGAGCGGTTCGACAGGGCTTCGAGGGCACCTTGCCTCGCCACCGAAAGAGCACAATAGCCGTTTGCACGCTTGACAAAACGACCATATCACCTGCATGGATGCTTCCTTTCCCGTTCCTTCTTTTAGCCGCTCTCTCTCTCTACTCTCCCTATCTGTACGTTTGGTTCTCCCAAGCCAATGTGCGTGCGGATGGCGGAACCTCAGAGAAATTGACTGGGGTGGTGTTTGCAGCTGTAATTTTGACGCGCTGGAAATTTGGAATGCAGCGGCCCACCGGCGCTTTGGGAAGGAGCGGGAAACTCCATTGGCCATCTGGTAGGGACGCGACTCGATGAGTGCGGACCGTCGTGGTGCTGTGCTGAAATTTCAAAGGCGGGATTTGCCAAGCCGCTGCAGTGGTGGCTGGAAAACCAATGTCGAAAACGTCGGTTGCCCAAATACTCCGCTAACGAAATACCCGTTCTTGCTCAACAAACAGAGCTCAATCAATGTCAACTTGTATCAGGCCACCTTTAAAAAATCTTTAAAGAAACTAATAATCTGGTCGATACAAAATTACTCGGACTATTTTTTGTTTTGACTGTTGAATCACAACTATTTACATTATATTGGAATGAAAAAGCGTGTCATGCGAATTTCGAGCTGTTATGTCTTGCGTTTTGAAAGAAGAGGCGGAAATGGCTCACTTATTATGGAAACGCAATTTGAACAAATTTGTAGGATACAGAACACGTGAATAAGATTGTTTGATAAAGTTGTATCGATGAATGTTTCTAGAGGCTCAAAAACGGCTGATCACGATGGTGATTGTGTAAGTGTGGCACACGTGTAAGATCTTCCCAAGCCACCTGTCCGCATTGCAAGAAGACAAGGCAGTGGCCTTTGTTTTACTGTTTACGAGACCTGAGGCCCTGCGCAGGGCCTCAATTCTCTTTTCCAAGATTGGAGGAAACTAAAGTTGCAAAATAATCACGCTACCCGCAATAGGCACCAATATCACCGTACTGCATCATTCCAAGCATCTTGTCACCTCTATATTTTCAACAAAAAGCTATACAACCATAGATGCGCCCCCATGTGGACGGTAAAGGTCCAGAAAAGGGACCCTCTTTCTGACCTTTTCAGCGTGTTGCTGAATTTCTATTGGAAACCAAGCCATTCATGTTTTCAATTGTCGCACAGAAGTCGGTCAGTGACTGCCTGACCGAAGGAAGGTGAGAACTGTATATCGAGCTCTTGACAGTACTAAGAGCGATAGAAACGTTTGTATATTCCAGTACAGTAGTAACATTTTTATAGTACGTTACTTTGTATTGAGCGAAAATGCTTAGGATACTTGTCACTGGAAAAAAAATAAAAGAAACTTCCGCATCGCGATTCTCTAGTCGTGACAGTTGTCAGCCGTATAAAATATCTGGAAGCGGAAAGGGATCGCATCGCAACGCAAAATATCTGGTGATCCAACCAAGCCACCTCATTTCCCCCCATTTTCCCGACAACCAATTCCTTTTCGTCCGACGGACTGAGCAGTGCACCCGTTTGTCCCCATTTTCCTCCCGACCAATCCAACTGTTGTTTATCTGTCCCCCACACATGGAATCTCGCGCCGCTCTCTCATTTTCAGCAGCCCTGATCTTCCCTCGTTTTAGAAACACACCCACCCACTCTGCTCACGCACTGCACGTCGTCCTATCCTATCGTCTCCAGTTTCGAAACAGATAAGGAAGCTTTTTCTTATTCTGCTGATCCAGTTTCAACAGCAAAGTATGCTGTTCCCTCATCCCACATCGACCTTCCGAGCAAGCAAGCATCTTTTAATTCCGTTCTTACAATTTCAACAACTGACCACTGATTCTAATTCTCTGCAACGTCATGGCTGGGAGCATCTTTTCGAATAGGTCTCGGGACCGCAGCGCGAGCTCCGACGGTCTCGAGCCAGTAATTGTCGTGCTACAGGACGGCTCTATTCGCCTTTTCTCCAACGATGACACGCCACTCTCCGCCCAAACCGTCCTCTTGGAATTCCCCGGCATGAGCCTCGCGTCGCTTGACGTTCCAGTTTCCCCGTCTGCGCCACTTTTGCCAGGCGAAACCTATTTTCTCACGCCGAGGCGCGCGTCCGCTCGCGAACAGGCCAATTCAATCCGTTTCACGACGTCCCCCGCTGCTTCGACTGGCGCATCCGCCTTCCGCGCGCCGGCTTCTCTCCCTCTGCGCAGCCCCCGCGCCGTGAGCGACGGTAACATCCCCCTGATGCGAGGCACCACCGCCGGCGGCTGGGCTTTGCGACGCGATTTAGAAGCGAGCGTCGCGAATGTGTCGTTCAATCATTCCTCGACGCTTCAGACGAGATCAACGTCGATAACGGCGGCGGCGGCGGCGGCGGTTGAGTCAATTCCGAATCTAAGTCAAACCGCCGGCGTGTGGTCGTGCGCTTCGTCGTCGTCGGCCGCCGAGTCGCCGAGTTGCGCCAGCGGCAGCACGCGGAGCCGCGAAGAGACCCTCGAAACCTGCTTCGGCGCGCAAGAAAGCTTCGGTTCGGGCCGAGGCAGCAGCTTTGACGACAACGACGATGAGTCGGACTGGAGCCGACGCCATCATGACGGGCCGTCAAGTTCGTTTAACGGCCGTCACGGCTACTATACCGACGACTGGAAAGCGCCTGTGCTCCAGAAATCGAGGACGTACTGCGGCGCGCAGCGCGGCAATAGCGGCGACGATTCTATGCTTCACGCCGATGAGGTTCCATTGCGATGCCACGTGGCCCCTTCTCCGCGAGCCGCGCCGAACGCCATCCTCGCCGAGGTATAGAAAGACGTTTGTGAGCTTTCAGCAGGTTAGTTTCGAAAATTGCCGTTGATTGAGCCTCAAACGCGTTCTCTCCCCGTGCTGCTCCGTGCAGTTGGCCGTTCTAGAAGAGGAAATTCCCCTCGAGATGCCCCTTGAAGAGCCTGCTAGGGACCTGAACTTCAGTGCTGCTGCGACATCTGGCGCGCCCGGCGCTCCCCGCGCCCGCGCTCCGCCGCCAGCCGTCGCGGAGGCGGCGTCGCTGAAAGGCAAGGTGCTGGCGGCGCTCGCGCGCTTCACCCCGCGCCACCTGCGCCGCGCCGCGTCGGCTTCGTCATCCGGCAAGGAAGCCATGGCTGCTACTGATGCGCCTCTGCCTGGGAACGAGGGGTTTATTGAGAGCATGTCTGTGGGGTCTGTGGGATCCGCAAGACGCAATGCTGACCTTCCCCCGCTCGCAGTGGCTGCCGCTGCGGCTGCGGCTCATCGTGGCTTCGGCCGCTCGGGGACGACGTGCGGTGATGATGATGCTGAGTCAGCGCAGGGCTGGGTTGACATGGAAGGTCCCATGCTCATGATGACGGACACGCGCATCCGCCACCTCGCGCCGCCCGGTTCAGGAAGCAGCAGCAGCGGCATGGGGCGACAGGGGGTATTCCCCGAGCAGGAACGACATGGGGTCACTTGGGCTCCTTCCATCGTCACGGAGCAAGGATCATGGGAACCCACCCGTCCCCACCCACCCTGGGGGGAACCAGTGATCGGCCAACAGACACAATTTTCGACAGAATTTGCAGGAGGGGTTTACGCGACTGCTTCCTGGGAACTCCAGCGTGCTGCTTCCCTTGCAGCTGCGCAGGGGGGTGAACACCCCTTGGAACGCTGCGACGAGTGGCACAGTTACTCTTCTGGGTTGACACCTCTGCAGAGGGCGCAGGTTAGGTTAAGTGAGGATTCGCTACGGGAGCGAAGCGGTAGTGCAGCAGCTAGAAACGAGTACGTCATGCCTCCTGCTAGTGAGAGATACCTCTCTGGACCACCTCTCCTCCAAGCGACATATTGATGTGTGTGTGCACACGTGTAGCCTATGCGGTATACTGCATGTCTGCCCATGCAGCTTTAGGTTCGGTGTTGGAGACCAGCTTGAATTGTGTTGACCGCCTGTAGCTCTATGTTAGATGCTTCAACCCCTTGTGCTGTTGCTTTGAGACTATGCAGCACGTACCTATGGTTACCCTTCGTGGCTTTTGTGAACCGGGCGTGGTCCAGTGTTGAGCAGCTGCTCCCAGCCACAAGCACTTTCTTAGATTGTGCTTTTCAAAGCAACAGATTGATGTGAATTCCCGCATGATGTGATGTGACGGCCATTCAATTGTATTTGTCCCCTTCTGATACGGTACCTCCACATCGCAGGGCAAGCCTTGGAGCAGTAACTGAAGCATCAATTCCTCTTCAAAGCCCCATCAATCCGTCCACTAGACCAAGCACAGACCATGCACCACTTGTTGAACCTGTTTCTTCATATCTGCTTAGCTTCGATTTATCAAAACGGCTCCAGCTCCTACTGTCCCTGCTAGATCTGCTTCTGCTACGAAATTTATGTGTCCCTTCAGAACTGGGCCACAAGGAATAAGAAACCGTCCTACCCAGGTGCTTTCCCAGATGCTGCTGCAAAGCTTCTGGAGGGTTACTTGCGCATGCCACCGCGTTCCAACATTCTGTAGCGGATTCTAGCGGGTAGCCTGGAACATGCTCAAGCCTAACACCCTAGGCCGTCGTACTCCCAAGTTGAACCCACTCTTTAAGAGAAACACACTTTTCTGAGGTCACTCAACTCTCCCAAAAGATATCACACTCCCAGAGAGACCTCACTTTCCTGGGGTAATCTCACTGTGCCTGACCAGCCAATGACAGGTGCCCCAGAGCATTCCGCACTTCTCTAATAACCTCATGGCTCAGCCTCAGCCTGGTCAGAGGACCAAAAAAGAGGTAATGCGCGGAGACCAAGGAGCTCCCTACCACGAATATCCACGCAGCTACATCCTTCAACCCCCACAGCTTCAACCGTGTTCTCCCCCCCTCCGATTTAGCAGCAGCTATGCTAGAGTCAGTACCTCCCCCTGGTGCAGATTGCCTGGCCTTTCTGTCCTGGCTTCCTTTCCCTGACCGCTGACGCATGATGTAACATTCCGTAGCAGAAACAATCCCGTGGAGAGTGAAGAACAGCGTCATTTCGCCTGTAACCCTGTTACTCATGTACCAAACGGCCATCTCGTGAGCCAATCCGGACACAAAGAACGTCGCCAGCATCCCCAACAGCTTCGCTAGTATACTCTCCGTTATTGGTGCCTTGCTGTGAGATTTCCGTTCAGCTCCGTTACAATGTACCCCTCCGTTCTGTATCGCACCGTTCTGCTTCTCTCCATTTTGTATATGAGACATCTGAGCTTCAGCAGGAAGGGAATTGTTGCTCCGATCAGCTGCCGCTGACCCTGCTGCGGCTGCTGCTGCAAACGACGCTGATTCTGCTTCAGACGCTGACGACGATGTGGCTGTACGGGGAGTGGTACACCACATGACGGCGAATTTCACGGGCTCGAAAATAGTTTCGCGAAGGCACGTACTGACGGTGAGATTCCACCGTCGCGCCCAGAGCTCCTGGAATGACGTGGCGAAGTAGGGGTGGTTGAAGTGCGGTAGCATATCGATGTCCAGGAACGCTGCTGCGACGCCGGCGAAAGCTTCGCAGACGATGGTTACGAAGAGGAAGAGGTTAACGGAAAAGACGACGTGCATGAAGAAGAGCGGGGCGACGTCGAGATACGCCATCAGCTGCATTGTGTAACTAAATACCAAAAGCTTGAAACTGCTTCGGATTAAAAGCATAGTCCACGTCTCCGACTGTACCGCATCAATAACCCAATCAATTAGGCTCTGGTTAGTCACGTCAGCACCCGGTTTGGCAGAGACGTCCTTAACAATCGGCTGAATGTGAATCGGGAGGGAAAGCGCCGCGACGAAGCGGTAAATGTCGGACGAAATCCAGGGACTGGAAAGAACCCCAGTGTTCCAGCAAAAGCACAGGAGCTTGAACGAGCTGAGCCATGCTGTGATGCAGTAGACGATTACGACGCCAAGAACCTGATCGTCTTGCCGGAAGATCCATGGAAGAAATATGTTAGCCGTAAGAGCGGGTATGGAGACGATTAGCCTGGGAAGACCGACGCGCGTGGGTTTGACTACGGTGTAGCAGTACAAGGCGATCAGTAACGCGCCAGCCGCGGCGAGAGCCCAGCCTTGTCCCCAAGTAACGTCCAGCGCCATTGACACGTGCTGGAAAAAACTCACGGGAAACGGCGAATCTCGAACACAGCTAACACGTCTATCCTCACGCAACCTAGGGATAGGCGAGCAATTTATCAGATTAGTCAGTCCGCCATGGCATTCTGACAAAAAAGCCTTGAATTTCTCGGTGTGAACCTACGGAATTGTCAGAATGCAAAACCTCCGTGTTAGGTTCTGTGCCTCCTAGGCCGCCTTGCCGCTCTTTCCCAGTTTTAGTGACGGATGGCTTACCGGTACGTCCAAAGTTGAGTTCTTGGAGGATGAGGGAGTTTCCTTTGCACCGCCGATTACCGTGATTGAAAGCAGGTCACCACTCAATACCGTGGGCTGCCTTTCTACGAGGATTTGCTTGGTTCGCCCCGGACCGGTTCCCCCCACCGTTCCGCGACCCCCCACCGTTTCGACCCTTGGTTCCATCCAATTCGAGTGATGCGGTGATGCAGCTGGCTGGCACCATGCACCTTGCACCAGACACCACGCAACATGCACCACGCACCCATTTGTTATCTGGTGGGGACGCTGCGGCAACCACTGGCTGGTGCCACATCGGAACACATTCACCCGTCGATTATTTATTTGCGTGGCTGAAAACCAATCTTAGCCTTCAATCGTCCGCGAGGAGCGGAGAAGGTTTTGGATGCCGTCGATCCCAAGGCGATGTGCGGCATCGAAGTACATATGTTCGCAAATTCCATCGGACGGCACAGACGATCCAGGCCACCCCTAACAATTGGTGACGAGTGACTGGTAGCGATGGGTTGAAGTGCTAGCTGTTACAGTGACCCCTAAAAATGCAAGAGATGGGTTTAGGGTGCTGGCGAAGTCAGTAATATTTGTACATTTGATAATCATACGTCCATCACCAGAGCTGAGACTGGGATATCCACTTATCCTAACTTCTCCAGCCAATTGCTGCAGCTGAGCAGCCTTCAAAAGGTCCTCTGATGTTGAATTCTTGCGAGAGTGCGACCTCCTAAAGAACCGGCCACTGGATGCAGGATTGCCGCGGTAAGTGCCATCAGAGGTCCCAGGTCTAGGACATGAGACCCTAGGATGAACGAGCGATACACTGGACGGATAGGAGCCCAAACTGCTCCGATTATCTCTTTCTTGCTCTGTCCCCCCTGCGGTGCCATCAGGGCCCTGTCTCGGTTGCGAAGACTGCTCCAACATGCTTGTGCTTTCATTAGGTCGTCGCGAAGTGATGTCGAGATCCTCCTTTCCCAGGATCTTGGCTGACGACACCTGACGTCAACTTGACGTTCCGTCGTCCCCGAACAAATCGTATCCAGATCGACGGGGAAACTTCTGGAACGCGCTGACATTGAAGCAGCATTCTTTGTTGATCCCAGATGAAAAAAATTGCGCCGCACGATCTGATACGTGCCTCCTGGCTTCAGCACTTGTTTTGGCGACAACGGCGCGAATCCGCCATCGGAGGCGGTAGCGAAGACGTCATGGTCGGGATAATGGTCAAGGACTCGGCGCGCCGTGATTGCAACGGAGTCGGAATCCGTCGCGTAAAGTCTGGCGGAGCCGTCAGGGAGCATGACGACGATGGGCTCTGCGAAATTATAACGTCGCTAGAGCTTCTGCGATGGAAGCGAGGTGGAGTCAACATTGTGGTGCTGGACGCGACGCGACTGAGATGAACCTAAAGCACTGGCAAGTTCAGAGTCTCAACTGGAAGGCTGAGGTACAAGCAGTGCGTAAGAGATGAAAATAAGACTACGCAGAAGTCTCACGAGATGAAGGCAAAATTTCCGAGCGAATGTCTACGAATGTGCCTGATAGAAGTAGGCACATAAGCACTAGAAATTAGTTAGGAAATCATAAGAGATACGGGCCAATTCACGCTAGAATGATCTGAGGGACACGGTGCAAGTGACCGATGCACAGGAACCTGAGACACGCCAGGACATAAGGACCTAAGACCCTGGTCCTCCTCAGGCCTTCTGGAATAAGAACCTCCCCCCCCTCACCTCAACACAAACGCTAGATCCATGGCTGAGCTGCCTGCCAGCTGGGCAGATCTATGTCGTTGCGTGGCGTTCAAACGTGCGGTTACTCTTCTCGTTTCCTAAACCCGCGGCAGGTGCTGCTGTGCTGCTGCTTTCGTGTTGCTTGTGTGATCTACATTACCTCAGATACAAGATCCCCAATTGCTGCCAGAATCTATGCTCACTCCACGACGCAGCACGCCGGACACTAGAGTTAGCAGCCACACGGTTCGCGGCTCGTTGGGAATCCTCGCGACAAGTGCGTGCGGAGCGTCCGGCGTGTCTGGTCCAGCATGAGAAAGGACGTCTGGTGCATTCGGCAATGGGTACAGTAATCGAGAGAAAGAGCAACAAGAAGTGAGAAAAAGGTCCCACCGAGAATTGAACTCGGGCATTCAGATTCAGAGTCTGACATCATAACCGCTAGATCATGGGACCACCAGACCACAGTATTCTAAAACAATACAGATTCAAGCATATCAAATTAGGAAGTTTTTGATCTTTTTAATGAACAAAACAAGAATTGATGTTGACTGCTTTTTATACAATTACTCTTAAGAAACGACAGCCAACGCTTGCTGAACATAATCTGAGAACGCGAAATCTATCACGTTCAACTGTTCCTTCTCACCCTCACTCCCCACAGTATCCTCCACTCTCACTCTCACACATCTCGGCATCTTCTCCTGATTCAAGATGCCTCTGTAGTGCATTATAACAGGCATTCCAGCTTCATAAGAAGCATTCCAAACCTCCCCTGTGGCATTCCCCGGAAGCAGCACTTCATGAACAGTAACCTGGTCGATTCTCCGCGGGTCCAAAACCACTTTCCTCCGTCCAAAGTGCTCCGGGCAGAAAAAAGCTTTTGTTGTGTTGATGGTGGCGGGTTCACTGTAGTTGAGGCTACTGCAGATGGGCAGTCGGCTCCTCATGGGTAAATAACCCACCAGAAGCTCCTTCTCCCTGAGCCCTTGCGCCTCATATCCATTCACCTCCTCCTCACCAGACCCTCCTGCTGTTTCCATCAATTCCCTTGCCCCTCTGCTTGTGCTGAGTCCACCGCTGCTGCTGCTGCCACTGCTGACAATACCACTACCACTGCCACTGCTGCCACTGCTGACAATACCACTACCGCTGCCACTGCTGCCGCTGCTGCCACTGTCAGTGCCAGTGCTGGCACTGCCGGTATCATCAGGCACCTTAACCCGGCAGCGCGTGATGAAGCCCCAGTACGCGCCCATGGACGCCCACGCGCGGCTGGAGCGCGCCAGACCCGCCAGCGCAGAGGAGAGCGACGCGGGGGGCGGAGTGAAGATGTACTCGTCCATGTCCGTGAAGATTAGCCACCTGCAGGGGGATGAGGAGGGAGATGGTGGGCGATGGGAAGTGGTAGGGTAGGGTGCAGAGGGGTCAGACTGCGTAGTGAATGAGTACTCGTCCATGTCCGTGAATATGAGCCACCTGCGGGGGGATGAGGGACGGTGGGAAGGGGTGGAGAGAGGTTAGGTTGGGGAGTGAAGATGTACTCGTCTATGTCTGTGAAGATTAGCGACCAGCGGGGTGATGAGCAGGGAGCGGTGGGAAAGGGTGCAGAGGGGTCTGAGTGTGAAGAGGGGCGTGAAAAATACTCGCCCACCCGCGGGGGAGGAAGGGCCGGAGGGAGCGGAGTGGGTGGAAAAGTTGAAGTGTGAAGTAAAACAAGTGCGATGAGGAGTCTCAGGGAGTGAGAAGCAGAGGGTAATAATCACCTGGCGGTGTAGCGAGCACGGTAGAGGCAGTCGTTCTGGGTGAGGATCTGGTGGTAGTAATGCGACCGGAACCGCTCGTGCCCCAGCAGCCGCGTCACCGTCACCAGCCCTCTCGCCTCAAAGGGTGCTACGGCCTCTGCCAAAGACGGCTCCTCTTCTCTCGTGTCTGCTGCTCTCACTCCGCTCGTTCTGCTCACTCCGCTGGCTCCAATTGCCCCGCTCGCCGCACTCGCTCCTGCCTCTACCCCTGCTGCTGCCCCTGCTGTTGCTGCTGATGGTGCTGCGTTATCTTCTGATGCGGTGGAGTAATCACCGCTAATAGCCCCGAAATCGTGGAGGAAGAAGTGCTGAACTCCCACGGCGTGCGAGTGGTAGTGTAGCCAATCGGAGACGGCACGGGGGCGCAGGTGACCGTAAAGGGGGCCGCTACAGTGCGCCAACTGCAGGATGAATCCGGAGAAGAAGGGGAATCAAGAGAGAAAGGGGAAGAACCGACAATAAGTGGCAAGATTGTGTAGAATGAATGTAGTTGTTAAAAGGGAGCGGGGGCACGAGGAAGAGTAATCTGAGCAGTGGGATGATGAATTGAGATGAGTGCTTTCATGCGATATAGCAGCATTTCATTGATTTGATGTAGTGTAGCACACCTCATATATTGGCGGTCTATTTATAAGCTCAAACGCGCCTGGCTCCTCGCGAAGCACCTCCATTTCCATCTCCTGTATCACCAACGGGAACTTCTTTACAATCGCCCTCGGTTCCTCCGTGCCGCGTCGCCGGAGCAGCAGCGACCCCCCGTTATTGTCACTCCCCACGGGCCGCGCGAACGTGCAGCGAATCATCACCGGCGCCCAGGGCGTGCCGTGATAGTCCTCCTTCCGCAGCTGACGTCAGCGTGACGTGACGGAAGAGGAAGAGGGGGAGGGAGAGGGAGAGGAAGAGGGAGAGGAAGAGGGAGAGAGGAGAGACAGAAGAGGGAACATCAGGAGGGAGACATTGCAGAATTCAGAAACGGCGAGCATGGGTGAAGCGCGGTGAAATGCATGGCTACCCAGAGAGACTCCGCGGCATTGATCGCGCGGGTGAAATGGTGGCAAGGGGAGGGGGGGGGGAAGGAGGGGGTGGAGGGGAGAGGGGGCCGGTAAAGATGGATAGGGGGCTACCCAGAGAAACTCCGCAGCAGCGATCGCGTGCGTGAAATGGGGGGGCAGTGGGTGGTGGAGGGAAGAGTGGGGCGGAAGAGATGGGTAGGGGGCTACCCTGAGAAACTCCGCGGCAGCGATCGCGCGGGTGAGATGTACGGGGGAGAGGAAGTGGCGGGGAGGAAGGAAGGGGGAGAGAGCATACCCAGAGAAACTCCGCCGCAGTCACCGCGCGGTCGCCGGCATCCCCCTCCCACGTGCACTCGTCGACGAGCGCGCGCTTCAGATGATGCCCCAAGACGGGCGTGAGGTACTCGCCCATCACCACGAAGCTTCTCTCCCCCACGCGGTACGCGCTCGCAACCGCCATCGCTTTCACCGTCAGCGGCAGCACGCGGAACTCCCGGTCCGCCGCCCGCATCCCCCCGGTCCGCGCATTCCCTCCGGTCTGCGCATCCCCCCGCGCAAAGCTACGTCCTCTTCCCCCCCACCTGCCGGACGCCGCCGTCTATCCTCGTCACCGGCCTGCTGTCTCTGAATGCCGGCCGGAGTGTTACCCGCTGCTTGCATATTTCGCAGAGGTTCGCCGCTTTTCTCCGACCTAGATAGCTCCGCGTGAGTTCCTAGCGGCGCGGGTAGATTCAGAAGGTGCGAGATGGAATCTAGGGAGTCTCGCTCTTGCGGCCAATGGACGTCAACGCTGACGTGGACGGACGGCAGGGCCGGCCACGTGAGCCAAAGAAGGGTTAGAAGGACAGGCGTGAGGACCAGCGCGCGCCAATGCCACGTGGCGTCCTTCCACGGCTTCGCCATGATTGGCTGCGAAACGTTAACGAGCTCAGCCCGGGTGGTACGAGGCGACCCGGGAAGTGCCGCCGGCTGGATTGGAGGTAGGAGAAACTAACTAGGCGCCATAACTCGAAATGGATTTTGGCTTACGAATGTGCGATGGCGTACCAATATGGTGCAGCATACTACGGCTCATGGGTCACACTAACATGGAAGAAATATGTGTTTAGGGTAGCCTGGCATTGACGGATCGTCTAGCTTTCCCGGCTAAACTATCGTCTAGCGACAGAGTAGATGTAGCGAGGCAGGAACGATTGGAATGTGAAGGTGCGTTGACCTAGACACAGCCGCGATTGGTCTGATCGAGTCTGGGTACTGCGAATACGTTGGTGTGTACTTTCTGCTCCTAAACGAAGCCATCCTTGTTCGTAGTGCTTCTGCTGCTGTAGTGTGACTGGGCGCGGTTAGCAGTTGGACGTGAGTTTCGGCACCACTTGCGGGCAACGAATGCTGCGTTGAGGTTAGGAGAACTGCGAACGGTCGTAAAGGTGCGAACTAGGTTCGGTTTAGGTGGGGTTATGGCTCCGTAGTGATTTGTTTGCGGAAGCTTGAGGTTAGTGGATTGGGACTGGTGAACGCTAGAGCATTACTGCCGGTTTCCTCTCGGACCGCCTTTCGTTGCGCTTCGGATGAACACAATTGCAAGGATTTCAAAGATAGCTTTTCCTCGTATCACTGTGTGGCGAACACATTGACGAACCAATCTGTGACTAGCGACAGCACGCGAATTTTGATGAGAATGGGCAAAAGGGCGCTCGCAAGTCCCTGCTGGTGTGGCATGGTGTGTCGTCGTCGTGGCCCGGCATTCGCGTGAGATGCGGTGAGCCCTCACCACCTCACCACGTCAGCCGCTGGAGGTTGAAGAATTTCGTGAGAAGGAATTGCACGTATCTCGAACGCCTCGATGTCCGCATATGAGTCGCAAAAAGATTGCTACACCACGTAGCAACTCTAGAGGCGATATGGATCTAGCTTGCAACAAACAATCAAGGTTCTTGCACTTACGAAAATTCACTCCCTCCACCCACAACCCCTATACCACCTGTATAAAAGCATAATATTATCTGGCCAGTGATTTTAGACAGCATGTATATGCATGTATTACTCATGCATAAAAAAGGTTTTGTTCAATCTACTGTTATACCACCGTGCCAATGCATCTCTGACGCTAACTCCTTTCACCTTAGTCCCCAACCACCTGTCATCCATTAAAGCCACACCATGCATGCCGTTCGATATAAGAAATATCCCCCTTGTTTGCCGCTCCTTGCTCGCCCTCTCCAACCCCGTATACACCAACTGCGCCATATTATACATCGCGGTCCGCTCTCCAGCCCTGCAGTAATTTGTTTTATATCGAACGTTCCGCCACGTCCCTGACCTCACAAATATGGTAACCGGCATTGGAATATCCAAAAGCTCGTTTACGCACTGTACAGTAGCAGTGTAGTTGTAGAAATTGTGGTCGGGGGTGGTGCGTGTTTGCCCTCCAATGGCCGCCGCAACGACGTCGAAGATCGATTGGATGACGAAAATGGGAGTCTTTATTGCCATTAGGGCTTGCTCGGGAAAGAAACACGCCCAGTGGCGCGAGGGAGGGAGCCCTGTAGGGCAGGTCACAAGTGGCAGGAACAGGAAGAAGGGAGCAGAAGCAGGGAGAGGAAGGGGGGCAAGGAGGAGAAAGGGTCATTTGTTAGTAAATAGCCTGCTCCAGCAGAGAGCAGAGACCATTTCAGCATCCAGAAAAAGCGATTGCTTCTTTGCAAATGCGAGTCGAGCAAAGAGGGGCAACGGAGGCACAACAAGAAAAGGAGGTCGGGAGAGAGTGTGGTGACGGAGGTGCATGAAAGGAGGTGGGCTTGGGGAAGGCAAGGCAATGACGTTTGCGGCAGGTGGGATTGTCGAGCGGATGTGTGACTGAGATGCTCTTTGAGTCAACTAAAAAAACAGAGGCTGCGATGAAAGAGGTGCAATTGGGGGAGAGGGGATGGGGGAGGCACTGACGTTTGCGGCAGGCGGGATTGCTGAGCTGCTGGGTGGTCGAGATGCTCTTTGCCAATCGCTCCCACAGGCGCGTGCCGTTGCGATCTATGGAGTCTGCAGGTGTTGAGAGGGGTTGAGGTGAGGGTGAGAGGAGTGGAAGAGAATATTAGTGGAGTCACAGTAATTTCCTGTTTCTTGTTCCTTGGTTTGTAGACAAGACAATGAACGCTCATGTCGGTTTATACATGCATACATACATGCATATATCATGTTTTTTTTTGGGGCACATCACTCCACATTCTGAAAGAGCAACCAAAAGCTGTATGTGAGAGAACGCAATAGCTTACTGACAAAATAGCCCGAGTCTGCAACGCAGCGGGTGGAGGCGGAGGGGAAGGCAGCAGCCACGCGGTCGCAGAGGTATATCACCGCCTGGCCTCCCGCTGAGCTGCCAGAGAACAGCACCTCTGTGGGCAGCGCAAAGCCCCGCTTCGTCTTCAAGTCTGTAGATAGGGAGGGAGGGGGTGGGCAGCGGGTGGGTGCGGGAAGAGGGGAAGGCAGCAGCCACGCGGTCGCACAGGTATATCACTGCCTGGCCCCCCGCTGAGCTCCCGGAGAAGAGCACCTCTGTGGGCAGCGCAAAGCCCCGCTTCGTCTTGAGGTCTGCGGGGGGAGGGAAGGGGTTGGACAAAGGGAGGCACGAGTGGGGGAGTGCGGGAAGATGGATGAGTGGGGAATGGGGGGTGAAGGAGGCAGAGGTATATCACTGCCTGGCCCCCCGCTG
Organism: Closterium sp. Yama58-4; assembly: GCA_947470075.1. Classification (NCBI taxonomy): domain Eukaryota; kingdom Viridiplantae; phylum Streptophyta; class Zygnematophyceae; order Desmidiales; family Closteriaceae; genus Closterium; species Closterium sp. Yama58-4. The sequence goes on from CANIUD010000933.1 coordinate 142,933, forward strand.
AGCTGCCAGAGAAGAGCACCTATGTGGGCAGCACAAAGCCCCGCTTTGTCTTGAGGTCTGCAGGTAGGGAGAAAGGGGTGGTAAGCGTGGGAGGGGGATGGACGGGGGAGGCAACGGGAGGAATGGGTGGAGGCAGAGGGGAAGGCGGCTGTCACGCGGTCGCAGAGGTGTATCACTGCCTGGTTCTTATTTTGAGTCGACTCAATAATTGACTCATTACACGTGGCAGCAGCCACGCGGTCACAGAGGTATATCATTGCCTGGCCTCCTGCTGAACTGCTAGTCAGCACGACCTGTGTCGCCGGGTTAAAGCCCCGCTTCGACTGGCAGTCTGCAGGGTTAGCGGGGAGAGCGGGTAAGGGGAGGAATGAGTGCTGGGTGGGGGGCGTGGGGGGTGTAGCGGGAGTTAAAGAGAGATGAATGATCACCACACATGCACCATGCACCATGCACCATGCACCATGCACCATGCACCATCTTAACCATCACTTTAGAAAGCAGGCACCACCCGGCATGGCATCGCACCACACGCACCATCGATAATGGACCGAACGATGTTCCACCCGTCCATGTAAAGAGGCACCACCTTCTGCCTCCCCCCCACCGATCCCCCCGGCTTTCCCCCAACCGCTCCCCCCGTTCCCCCGCTTCCCCCGCCCCCCACCGCTCCCCCGCCCGCTCCGCCCCCCGTCGACCCCCCCGGCCCGGGCTTCATCCCGGCCAGCACCCGCCCCTGCCGCCCCGCCCTTCCCCCCCCTTGCGCCCCCCCAACAGGCGCGCTCGGGACGGTGACGTTGATCTGCCCGCGCTGCCCCGCGAAGCCCCCCCCGTCGCAGTAGTTGATGCGCGCGAGCGGCCAGTCCGCGAAGAGCGGATTCACGTCCGGATTGTCGTTTAGAATTCCGCCCATGGGCACGGACTGAGGGAGGATGTGGGGGAAGGGGGAAAGGAGGGGGGAAGAGGGGATGTGCGCTGCCCCGCGAACTTCGGGTTCACGTCCGGATTATTGTTCAGAATGCCGCCCATGGGGAAGGACTGCGGGCGCGGGGAGAGCGGCGGGGGAAAAGGGAGGGTGGGGGGAAAGGGGAGGGGGAAGTAAGGGAGAATGGAGCGATGGGTGCAAGCGGAATGGGGCGAGGAAGGTGAAGGAGCGGTTGAGGCACTCTTGCGCGGAGGGGTAGGGGGAAGGAGGAACGAGAGCGACAGGGGGAAGGCTGAATGGGGATAGGGGGATGGGGGAGAGAAGGATGGGGGAGAGAAGGATGAAGGAGAGGGGCGGAACTCACATCGGGGATAATGGTGGGCCAACCGTCACTGGAACCCAGGAAGGTCAAGGAGCGATTAAGGCACTCCTGCTTGTTGAAGCACCACCCGCCCGCCGGCAGATGGATGTGAATCTTAATCTCCGGGTCTCCCCCGGGCGTTTGCGCTGGCTGCCACGTGTCGCGACTCGCCGTGCCGGCCGCCGGCGGCGACGAGTCCCATTGGTTCGGCTTTTCCGCGACGATTCCGCTGCTTCTGCTGGAGAACCACCGCTGATTGGCGGACTGGCCGCTGCCTGCCACGTGGCCGCCTGCTACTGGAGAAGCGGCCGCGCGCGGGGAGGTTCGTTTGACGGGCGGAGTGGAGGAGGCGCCTGGGCGGAAGTAATACGAGGGGTCACTGGGGAAGGGGGAAGGGAAAGGGGGACGGAGGAAGGGCAAAGGGGGAGCGGGGAGTGGGCAGCTGGGGTTAAGGGTATGGAGGGGGAGGAATGGTGAAGAGAGAGGCGTTGAGAAGGTATGCGAGTCGCCAAGTAACGATAGTCGGGCAGTAAGGAAGACGCGAGGAGGTATGCGATTCATCAAGACTACTTATTCGATACCAAATGTCAGCAAGAATATCGACCTATCAGGGCGTGCCACGTGGTACCTGCCGTCAAGACATCTGGCGCCCAGCGCGTTATTCGGCAGAGTGACGAGCCGCATGGTTCGCAACATGCACTCGCCGCCGCGAATCGCGCCCCCCGCTAATATCACCAGCGCCACCGCGAGGGTTACTAACGACGGCCCTCGCGACACTCGCGACGATCTTGACGATCGTGGCATTACGACGGGCTGCGAACGGCAGTGGCGATGTAGGCGCGCGTTACCCGCTATTCGTTCCGCGGTGGCGCTATGGCACATGCGATCGCGCAGAGACGACCTCCCGGCTATTAAAGGCGTCTCTAAACACGCCAGGCGATGTCGCATACTATTACATATGCCACAGATGCTGCAATTGCGACCTGGTTAGGGACTACACTTCCATCGTCTAGCGCTTCGCCATTTTCGTTCCTACTAGCGGTAACCACACGGAAGTAGTCATGCTGATTCTATTTCAGCATTAGAAGAAGTAATCCATCTATTTTTCAATTCGAATCGATAGGAACCGTCGTCCATGAACAATAACTATTCTAAAGCCCGAGATTTAAAATAATTAGCAGTCGTTACGATGGTTCCATTGACAAACTAGGAGAACGAACGATGCACCCGCGACACGCGCTACGCAGCGAGAGCAAGGCTCGTCCGCTGCAGCAGTCAGTCGGCAGGGTACGATACGGTACTGAACTGTTTAACCAGAGCAATTAATCAGACCAGAGCACTGTGCGGAATGATAGGGCGGAACGAGGTGAAAGGCGGACAAAACTATCGATGACATAGACTGTTGGACGAGACTGTAGAGGCCGAACGCACGGAGCAGTCCGAGGGGTTGAGAGAGGTGACAAGCACATACATTGCATGAATGCTTCATCTGCATTCCGCCTCCATCATTCGCCACCCGGGCATGGTTGTTGGGTGTCACACAGTCGCATTGCTGATGTGCGTACGCCAGTGCACCGACTTTCGTTGGAAGAAAGAAAAGGGATGACTGGAAAGAAAAGGGCAGAAGCCATGATGTTGATGACGTTTCCGAGGGATTTAAAACGATGATGAACGGTAACAGCTGTCAATGTTTGCAGTGCAAGGGGCCAATTTTCGAACAGATGCGGATGCACGAATTTGTGCAGAAAATGGGGAAGGGTGGGTGGGCGGTTGGGGCAGTGAGGAAAATGGTGTGAGCATCCCTTCAGGGTGAATTGGGGAAGTGAAGGGATGCTCTGGCTGGGGGAAATGAACGGAGGGGAAGAGAGAGGGGACAGCGCGGGGGTGGGGGGAACAAAAAGGCGCAGAGGCAGCAGGAGAAAAACGGTGCTCATTTGAACACAGTTGTGGGGGGCGGTTTGGAAGGGGGAAAAACAGATGCAGCGGACATTGTGCGACGGACATGGGGAGATGGGGGAAGGCGCTGGAGATGATTCTGGACCAATCACAGCTGGTCGCGGCTCGGCATCGTTGCAAGAGTTGGTGGTCACTCGTTAGGTCAAACTTACCGCCGCCAGAATCCGAAGCGCGCATCATGAAGCTGTAGCGAGGGGGAGGAGCTGGTGTGCTGTAACGCAACAGACCGACAGCGTTTGTTTCGCATGAGTATGCAAATATACAGCTTCATCAGTGATTGCAACTATGAGCGATTGCTTTACCTCCCCAGCACTAGTTTGTGATGGTTCTTGTATGATTCACGGAGAAGGGCAAGGATTACAACGATGAGAAGAACAATAAAATCAATTATATTATGAGAAGTACCAATTGGCAACAGCATCCCTCATCGTGACCCCATTAACAACACTATTTGTCCAAAGTTCAGATGTAATTACCGCATGCTCATACTCCACGGGCAAGAATGTGTCGAACCCCTTCCGTCTAAGCATTTTTGTGAACCTTGCAACATTATTCGCCACCGTCAATATCGCCACTAACTCATCCGGCTTGCAGAATGATGTTGGCCCTTCCGTTGCATTCACCCCAGCTTGCAATATGACAGCAGCAGCCTCGCTTCCTGCACCTGCCCCTCTTGTCATCAGCGCTTTGTCTGATGCTGCCTCACTTGCTGCCGCTACAGGTGCTTCTCGCGCGTTCGCTTTCGCCCATAAGGAGTACGTAGTGTATCCATCGTCCTCAATCTGCTTCCACCCCTGCAACAACCACTCCTCATTTCCCCCCACAGCTGCTGCCGCTACATCAAACGCTTGGCGAGACATCCCCGGACTCTTCTTTTTCTCGGGCAGGACGGGCAGGGAGAGGAGCGAGCGCAGGCAATTCAGGACGTAACCATAGTCCTCGGGCAGCTGGTTACCGCGCACGAGGGCACGGAAGTCAAAGAGCGGTTGCACGATGAAGACGGGGCGGCGAGTCACAAAGGCGAGTGCGTACTGTGGGAAGAAGCAGCGCCACTTCTTGGCAGGGGGTTGCGCTGGGGGAAGGGGGATGGGGTTGGGGTTGGGAGTTGGGAATTCAGGTTTACGGGGTGAGTTAGTGAGGGGAAAACGGAGCCTTGAGCCTCGAAGGCGAGTGCGTACTGGGGGAAGAAGCAGCGCCAGTGCATGGCAGGGGGTTGCGCTGTGAGAAGGGGGAGGGTCAGGGGGAAAAGCGGGGCAATGAGGTGAGCTGGAGAAGGGACAAGTCATGTGGTGACACGTCATCTGATGACATGGCAACCTCTAAGAACCTATTTGTTCTTGAACAATGCACAGAAGCAATCTTCTAAGGTAGATAGAGTGTGCTCGTGAAGGAAAGCTTGCTTCTTGCATGCCTAGGGTAAATTACCCTTTGCGCATTTGGGGTTGCCCACGGACTCATGAAGTTCAGCCATGCCCTTCACCGTGTGCTGGAAATAGGGGTAGCCGTTGCGATCCGGTGAGTCTGGTGAAAGGGGGAACAAGGGGGAGGAACGGAAAACGCGGGGAGAGGGAAACGGGGGAAGAGGGTAACGAGGGGAGTGCACTAATAGTCGTGAATCTCTGCCATGTCTTTCACCATGTGCTGAAAACAGGGGTAGCCGTTCCGATCCGGTGAGTCTGATGAATTGAACAGGGGACCAACGGGATGGAGTGGGGAATGGGGAATGGGGAATGGGGAATGGGGAATGGGGAATGGGGAATGGGGACAGGGGAAGGGGAAGGGGAAGGTCAAAGGGATGGGAAACCATCAGTTAAACTAGCGATGACAGTCTGGAAGATGAGACAGTGTTGGCTTCACAAGAAGAGATTAGGGCAGTCAACGCATCCACCAGAACGAAGGCAGCGTCCAGCAGGCACTTGACGGCAGAGGGAAATGGGCAGAGTCAACGCCAGTCAACGCCAGTCAACGCCAGTCAACACTCACCCGTGAAGAATGCAGAGTCCAGCAGGCATTTGACAGCAGAGGGGTGGGCGACAGAGTTAGCAAGGAGGCCACAGAATGTGACGACTGCTTGCCCGCCCGCTGATGCCCCAGAGAGCAGCAGCGAGGTGGCTGACTGGAGGCCCCGGTTGGTGAGGAGGTCTGGTGGGCAGCAAGGGAGGAGTGAGGGCAGGGAGCAGCAGTGAAGGGCAGAGGAGTGGGCGACAGAGTTAGCAAGGAGGCCACAGAATGTCACGACAGCTTGCCCGCCCGCTGATGCCCCTGAGAGCAGCAGCGAGGTGGCTGAATGCAGGCCCCGGTTGGTGAGGAGGTCTGATGGGCGGGCGGGCATAGAGGGAGGGAGGAGGAGAGATGGAAACAGTGAGGCAAGGAGGGTTAGGGAGAGAGGGGATCACACACAGGGAGAGGTAAGAGTATGAGCGGAGAGACTGGTTGCAGAGGGAATGTGCGGGGGATGGGGGGGTTGGGCAGAGTGTGAGAAAGCTTCCAGGGCACAACTATCACTGCCTACCGGCCCACACACCCACCCACCATTCAGCACGGCTTTCATGATCTTCCACCCCTCCAGGTTAAGGGTAACGTTGCGGCCATTCACCCTCATGGTCACAGGCCCTCGCCTGCCCCCGCACCCACCCATTCATTCACCCGCCCACCCACCTGTTAGCACGGCTTTCATGATCTTCCATCCCTCCAAGTAAAGGGTAACGTTGCGACCATGCACCCTCACAGGCCCTCGCCTGCCCGAGAACCCCCCTCCGTCACAGTAGGTGGGCACGACCACGTTCCAGTTGTAGAAGCGCGGGTTGACGCTCTTCCTGCTGCTCAGGATTCCCTGATAACCCCACCGCGCCTGGAGTGGAGGGTGAGAGAGAGCTGTGAGAAGAAAAGTTAGAAGAGAAGTTGATGTTGGATTGAGGAGAATGGGGGTTTACATAGGGAATGGGTTGGATCCTAGCCTAGGTGACCATTATTGGACCCCACCCATGAAGTTGGGTTGGGGGATTATTGGTGGGGTCCAATAATGTTGGCCAAGTTGGGGTTGGGCCAACATTATTGGTGTGAACCAATAATTCTACCCAACCCAACCTTTGGGGTCCAATAATTGGACCAAGGTTGGGTTTCCAACCTACAAATTGGGTAACCCCTGCTTGTACACCCAAACTAAGTTTGGGTGCTTATCTCTAGCCTATCCTATAACATCTATGCAGGTTACAAGAGAAGATAGATTCTAACACAACCCCTTAACCTGCAGAGATGTGGAAAGGCTTGAGTGAAGCAACCCCTGAATCAAGGCGCGCCCGGGGGAGCAAGGCCGATGAGGCGGAGAAGAGCAGAGTGCGCAGGGCGAAGAAGTGCTTTGGTGAAGATATCTGCCAGGTTGGCTTCAGCGGCGATCTTGCGAACGGCGATGAGATTCTGTTGGACGAGTTCACGGATGAAGAAATAGCGGAGCTCAATGTGCTTGGAGCGACCGTGAAAAACGGGGTCTTGGGTGAGATGGATGGTGCTGGCATTGTCACACCAGAGGGTGGGGCAGCGCTGGGGAACACCAAGCTCAGCTAGGAGGAAGCAGAGCCAGCGGGACTCTTGCGCGGCCATGGTGCCAGCATAGAGCTCAGCTTCACAGGAGGAGAGGGCGATGGCGGAGGAGCGAGTAGAGCGCCAGCTGATGAGGCCGCTGCCGAGGGTGAAGCCATAGCCTTGGGAGGAGCGGCGGTCTGGCTGGCAGTCTGCCCAGGAGGAGTCGCTGAAGCCAGAGAGAAGGGGGGGGGAAGATCCACCCAGTGTGAGAGCGTGGTCCCTGGTGCCACGAAGATAGCGGAGGACTCGCTTGGCGGCAGTCCAGTGTTCCTCAGTGTGGCGGCCGGGGCCGACGAATCGAGCAAGGACGCTGACAGGGTAGGCGAGGTCGGGACGAGTGCACATCATCGCGTACATCAGCGACCCAACAAGCTCGGCGTAGGGCCGGGAGGAGGTGGAGGGGGAGGTGGGTGGCGCAAGTTGGTGACCGAAGGGGAGGGGGGTGGAGACTGGTTTGGCCTGCGCCATCTCAAACTTCTCCAGGACCTGGCCGATGTAGTGGGACTGGGAGAGGGTGATGGTGCGGGCGGATCGATCACGAGTGATAGCCATGCCGAGGTAGTTCTGCAGCGGACCAAGGTCCTTGCACTTGAGACGTTCCTGAAGAGACCGTTTCACTTGATCCATGTCAGTCCTGGTGTCAGCGAGCAGGATCATGTCATCGACGTAGACCGAGATGAAGAAGCGACTGGGGGAAGAGCGGATGAAGAGGCTGGCGTCGGAGTGGGAGGGGGAGAAGCCAAGGGACTGGAGAGTAGCAGACAGCTTCGCATGCCATTCTCGTGGTGCCTGCTTCAGGCCGTAGACCGGTCGCTTCAGCTGCCAGACGGTGTTGTCGGGGAACGTAGCATGGAACCCGGGAGGTCGGCGGAGAAAGATGCGTTCGTGCAGTTCACCTTGCAGGAAAACGTTAGAGACGTCCATGGAGTCAATCTCCATGTCGTCCCGCGCACCGATATCCATAAGGGTGCGTAGGGTGGCTTGCCTGAGGGTGGGGGCAAATGTGAACCAGTAGTCCTCAGCCCAGGTCTGGGTGAACCCCTTAGCAACATAGCGGGCTTTGTAGACTGGTTCCTCTCCCGGCAGCTGTTTGACTCGAAAGATCCACTTGCCCTCGACAAGGTTGGCGTCAGGGGGAAGGGGAACGTCGATAAAGGAGTCGTTGCGGATGAACGCCTCACATTCCAGGAAGATAGCGGCTATCCACTTGTCAGCGTCAGGGCAGGTGATAGCCTCCTGGAAGGTGGTGGGGACGAAGATGGTGGGAGCGGAGATCGCGCTAAGGAGTAGAGCGCCGAAGAGGTCAGGGTAGAGGGTGGAGAGAGAGGGAGTGTGGCGCTGGACCATGGCGAACTCCTCATGGGAGTCCTCGAGCTGGCTGAGGGAGGAAGGTGGCGGAGTGCCAAGGATGGGATCAAGAGAGCGGGTGTGCATGCGAGGGAGGAGGAAAGGTGAGGAGCGGGCAGTTGCCCTCCGCCGCTGTTGCTGCTGGTGCTGCTGGAACCCCTGCTGCTGCTGCGGCTGCTGCCCCTCCTGGTGCTGCTGCCCCTGCGGCTGTTGCTGCTGCTGCTGCTGTGGCTGCTGCTGCTGCCCCTGCGGCTGCTGCTGCTGCTGCTGTTGCTGCTGCCGCTGCTGCTGCCCCTGCGGCTGCTGCTGCTGCTGCTGCCCCTGCGGCTGCTGCTGCTGCTGCGGCTGCTGCTGCTGCCCCCGCTGCTGCTGCCCCTGTGGCTGCTGCTGCTGCTGCTGCTGTTGCGGCTGCTGCTGCTGCCCCTGCTGCTGCTGCTGCTGCTGCTGCTGCTGCTGCTGCTGCTGCTGCCCCTGCTGCTGCTGCTGCTGCTGCTGCCCCTGCGGCTGCTGCTGCTGCTGCTGGGATGGATGAGAAGGAAAGTGGGAAGGAGAGGAGGGAGGGGGAGCTGCGGAGTGTGCAGGGGATGTTGGAGCAGTGGGATCGTAGATATCGGCAGATGAAGGTGGCGGAAGCCGGGTGGGGAGGGGTGGGAGAAGAGGTGCTGGAGGGAGGAGGGGAGGGAGGACAGTGTCGGTCCAAGCGAGAGGACGTGTAGGAGGAGGGAGGGGGTCTGGTGGTGGAGAGGAGTAGTATGGGGTCATCGAACACAACGTCGATGCTGCGGATGAGGCGACCAGAGGGAGGGTGGAGGAAAAGGTAACCAGGCGAGTCGCGGTTGTGGCCAATGTAGACACACTCGAGGGCACGAGGAGCGAGCTTGCCGTGGGTCCGTTCAGATGGAGGGATGAGCACATATGCCTTGCAACCCCAGACACGGAGTCCAGCAGCGTCAGGTTTGGACCCTGACCAGAGCTCCGTGGGGGTAGTGGCAGTGTGTTGAGGATGGGAGTGAAGGTTGAGGAGGAGGGAAGCATGAAGGAGGGCATAGCCCCAGAGAGAAGGGGGTGTGGAGGCGTGAGCGAGGAGACAGCGGGCGATCTTGGTAATTTCGCGGATGCGGCTTTCTGCGATGCCGTTCTGCTGTGGGGAGTGGGGAAGAGTGTGGGTCTGTTGGATGCCATGAGTGGTGCAGTAGTGAGAGAGAGTGCGATTGAGGAATTCGCCTCCCCCATCAGAGTGGAGGCGGCCGATGGGACGTTTGAAGTGGGTGCGGCATTGTTCTGCCCAGTGAATGATCATGGTCGGCGCCTGATCTTTTGTGTGGAGGAGGAAAACGGTGGAGTAGCGGCTATGATCGTCAACAAGAACCAGCATGTAGCGATGGCCTTGGCGTGAGCGGGTGGGAGAGGGCCCCCAGAGGTCCATATGGACAAGGTCAATGGGTGCAGGAGCAAAGGAGGGGTGGCTGTGATGAGGGGATTGTTTGAGTTTGCCGTGGATGCAGGAGGGGCATGGGGGGGCCGAGGAGGAGGGAAGGGGAGGAAGGGTGGGAGGGAGTCTGTGAAGGAGTCGTGAGGTGACGGCAGTGCGGAGAGCGGCGAAATTGGGATGACCGAGTCGGTGATGTAGGAGAACAGCGGGGTGGGAGAGATGGTCGGAGGTGGAGGGGGCTGGAACGAGTGAGGGCGGGATGAAGGAGTGGGGGGATGGTGGAGTGGGAGGGGAGGGAGGGAGATGGGGAGGGCTAGAGGAGGTACCCGCACGAGTGGTGACATGACAGGAGGATGGCCACGGAGTGCGGAGAGTGTAGAGGCGAGTGCGGGGGCAGAGGGGTATGCGGAGGAGGAAGCGGCCGGAGGCAGTGTGGTAAAGGTCACAGTAGGTGGCATTACCAGGATAGACCGCAGTGATACCTGCACCTTGGATTTCACGGTGGGAGAGGAGGTTGTTTCGGAGAGTGGGGATGTGGAGACCAGTTACCTTACCAGAGGGGAAGAGTGAGCAGGGGAGAGTGGAGAGGTGTGTGCATGGGATGGTGAAGCTGCTGTCAGCGCCGTGAACGTGAGTGGGAGGGGAGAGGGGTGTGAGTGTACCAGCATCTTTGAGAGCAGTTTCAGTGGCCCCACTGTCTAGGACAAAGTCCAGAGTGGGCGAGGAGGAGGAAGACACGGAGTACTGGAAAGTGGTTTCATTAATGTTGGATGGGTACATGGAAGGAAGAGAGGGTGAGACAGAAATGTTGCCAAGAAAGCTTTCCTGAGTGAGAGGGGTGGCAGTGCCACTGGGGGGGGGTGGAGCACCCCAAAAGGGAGCCGGGGAGGCCTGGGCGGCCATGGCTGCTGTGCCAAAGTTTAGCTGCTGCTGCTGCCAGGGAGGAGGGCTGGGTCCCCACTGGGGCTGGGGCCCTGATCCCCATGGGTGCTGCTGCTGCGGCTGTGGGTAAAACAGCTGCTGTAACTGCTGCTGCGGCTGCTGCTGCGGCGGCTGCTGCTGCTGCTGCTGCTGCTGCTGCTGCTGCTGCTGCTGCTGCTGCTGCTGCTGCTGCTGCTGCTGCTGTGCTGCTGCTGCTGCTGCTGCTGCTGCTGCTGCTGCTGCTGCTGCTGCTGCTGCTGCTGCTGCTGCTGCTGCTGCTGCTGCTGCTGCTGCTGCTGCTGCTGCTGCTGCTGCTGCTGCTGCTGCTGCTGCTGCTGCTGCTGCTGCTGCTGCTGCTGCTGCTGCTGCTGCTGCTGCTGCTGCTGCTGCTGCTGCTGCTGCTGCTGCTGCTGCTGCTGCTGCTGCTGCTGCTGCTGCTGCTGCTGCTGCTGCTGCTGCTGCTGCTGCTGCTGCTGCTGCTGCTGCTGCTGCTGCTGCTGCTGCTGCTGCTGCTGCTGCTGCTGCTGCTGCTGCTGCTGCTGCTGCTGCTGCTGCTGCTGCTGCTGCTGCTGCTGCTGCTGCTGCTGCTGCTGCTGCTGCTGCTGCTGCTGCTGCTGCTGCTGCTGCTGCTGCTGCTGCTGCTGCTGCTGCTGCTGCTGCTGCTGCTGCTGCTGCTGCTGCTGCTGCTGCTGCTGCTGCTGCTGCTGCTGCTGCTGCTGCTGCTGCTGCTGCTGCTGCTGCTGCTGCTGCTGCTGCTGCTGCTGCTGCTGCTGCTGCTGCTGCTGCTGCTGCTGCTGCTGCTGCTGCTGCTGCTGCTGCTGCTGCTGCTGCTGCTGCTGCTGCTGCTGCTGCTGCTGCTGCTGCTGCTGCTGCTGCTGCTGCTGCTGCTGCTGCTGCTGCTGCTGCTGCTGCTGCTGCTGCTGCTGCTGCTGCTGCTGCTGCTGCTGCTGCTGCTGCTGCTGCTGCTGCTGCTGCTGCTGCTGCTGCTGCTGCTGCTGCTGCTGCTGCTGCTGCTGCTGCTGCTGCTGCTGCTGCTGCTGCTGCTGCTGCTGCTGCTGCTGCTGCTGCTGCTGCTGCTGCTGCTGCTGCTGCTGCTGCTGCTGCTGCTGCTGCTGCTGCTGCTGCTGCTGCTGCTGCTGCTGCTGCTGCTGCTGCTGCTGCTGCTGCTGCTGCTGCTGCTGCTGCTGCTGCTGCTGCTGCTGCTGCTGCTGCTGCTGCTGCTGCTGCTGCTGCTGCTGCTGCTGCTGCTGCTGCTGCTGCTGCTGCTGCTGCTGCTGCTGCTGCTGCTGCTGCTGCTGCTGCTGCTGCTGCTGCTGCTGCTGCTGCTGCTGCTGCTGCTGCTGCTGCTGCTGCTGCTGCTGCTGCTGCTGCTGCTGCTGCTGCTGCTGCTGCTGCTGCTGCTGCTGCTGCTGCTGCTGCTGCTGCTGCTGCTGCTGCTGCTGCTGCTGCTGCTGCTGCTGCTGCTGCTGCTGCTGCTGCTGCTGCTGCTGCTGCTGCTGCTGCTGCTGCTGCTGCTGCTGCTGCTGCTGCTGCTGCTGCTGCTGCTGCTGCTGCTGCTGCTGCTGCTGCTGCTGCTGCTGCTGCTGCTGCTGCTGCTGCTGCTGCTGCTGCTGCTGCTGCTGCTGCTGCTGCTGCTGCTGCTGCTGCTGCTGCTGCTGCTGCTGCTGCTGCTGCTGCTGCTGCTGCTGCTGCTGCTGCTGCTGCTGCTGCTGCTGCTGCTGCTGCTGCTGCTGCTGCTGCTGCTGCTGCTGCTGCTGCTGCTGCTGCTGCTGCTGCTGCTGCTGCTGCTGCTGCTGCTGCTGCTGCTGCTGCTGCTGCTGCTGCTGCTGCTGCTGCTGCTGCTGCTGCTGCTGCTGCTGCTGCTGCTGCTGCTGCTGCTGCTGCTGCTGCTGCTGCTGCTGCTGCTGCTGCTGCTGCTGCTGCTGCTGCTGCTGCTGCTGCTGCTGCTGCTGCTGCTGCTGCTGCTGCTGCTGCTGCTGCTGCTGCTGCTGCTGCTGCTGCTGCTGCTGCTGCTGCTGCTGCTGCTGCTGGAGGTGCTGCTGCTGGAGGTTGAGGAAGGGCGCGGGGGGAGCAAGGAGGCGGAGGTGGCGGGGAGGTAAGCGGGGTTGGTTTGGATGTCAGTGGGGGAGGGACGTGGGGAGATTGTTGCCCACTTAGGAGGATTGCCCAGGGTGCAAAATTTCGCCGAAATTTTCATTTTTTGGGCGAAATTTCGCTATCGAAATTTTCGAACGTATCTTCCGATAATTTCGGTCCCCCTTTCCAAAAACAAATTGGTGGAAAATTTCGCCCGAATTTTTCAGGAATTTTTTTAGAAAAACGTGTGTAAATTTATAATATTCTATGGGTGGATATTTTAATGGCATTTCGCTGCTAGATCTAGGCAGATCAGGCATTTCGCCGTAAGATCTACGGCAGATCTGGCATTTCGCCATCAGATTTAGGGCGGATCCGGCATTTTGCCATCCACTATAGGGCGGGTCTAGCATTTCGCCATAAAATTAAGGGCAGATATGGCATTTCGCCTCCAGGTAAATTTAGAAAAATTCTTTTCTTTTTTTTTGGTATATTAAAATTTCGCCGAAATATTCAAAAAACGGCCGAAATTTTCGATCGAAACTTTCGGCTCGAAAATTTTGCTTAGCGTAATTTTCCACCTTGGGATTGCCAACGTTGCCTCGTGCGTACCATGCATCATCGAGGGCCTTGAAGCAGGTGGCAGGAGGGTGGTTGGTCTGTCCGCAGGGGGTGCCAGCCCGGGGACCATAGTGGCGGACATAGGTGCAGGGCGGAAGAGTACCAGGGCAAGTCCCACTGATTGCAGGGGCTCCGCCTGTATTGGGGGTGCCATGCTCGTCTCCAGTGGTGCCGCTGCGTCTGTTCGCATTGCTGCTGCCTTGGCCGCTACCTCCCTTGCCTCCACCACCCCCCTTGCCGTTGTTCTTGCCCTGCTTGCGGGGCTGAGTAGCGTTGAGGGAGGAGGAGGAGGGTGGGGAGGAGGCGAGGTTGACGATGGGGGTGTGAAGTTTGACTTCGGTGTCTATGATTTACTGTTCAACGGAGGCGAGATCGGCTAGGGGATTGGCCTCGGTAAAGGCGTGAAGGCGGGATTCATAGTCGGGAGTGAGGTTAAACAGGAGGCGATGGATTTGGAGAGGTTCGGAGAGGCCGGCTTGGCGGGCTTCGAGACGATCAGCTACCTCCCGCATGCGTCCGATGTAGTCGACCGCTCCGTCACAGGTAGCAAGGGTGATTGAGAAGTATTCTTGGAACAGGATACCGACCGAGCTGATGTCGCGGCGTTCGAACATCGCATGGAGTTCTGCCCAGATGACCGAGGCCCGAAGCTCTCGAGCCTGGAAGCGGCGCATGAGGGAGTCAGGGAGAGCCCCAAGGAGAACGGTGCAGGCACGAGTGTCAGCAGTTGTCCAGGCGATAAGTTTCGGGATGTGGGTGGCCATGTCGTCTTTGTATTTGGCGACGACGGCGAGGTGAGCGTTGCGGCCAGCAACCGCCTGGTCATAGGCTTCGACTGCTGCATCGTACTCTGCTTTCTTGATAAGGTACGCACGGCGGCGTAAGATGAAGTCTGCATCAGCGGTGGCTTGGTCGCCTGTGCGTTGGAGGTCGGGTTCAAGAGGAGGATCGCCGGAAGAGGGAGGGAGAGGAGGAGTCTCGCCTGGGTGTTCAGGTTCGGTGGGGGGGAGTGCCTGGGGACGGCGGAGGAGGACATCAAGGACACGGTAGGGGGGAACCCATGCGTCGGAGAGAACTCGTCGGATGCTGCCGACGAAGGAGTGCCAATTGACGGTGGATTTGTCTGCGGCAAGCTGCAGCTTATCGACGGAGGACGTATCAATAGGAGGAGGGAGGGGGGCGGGGGAAGGTGCGGCGGTAGCCATGAAGGACGGCCGCGGGGGGACCCGCAGTGGTCACGGAGGAGAGGGAGGTGAGGCGGCGACGAGGCCGCAGAGGGGAGCGGCGCGGACGGCGGCGGCTAGTGGGGCCGCGGTGGCGTTGGCGCGGAGGCGGCGATGAGGCCGTGAGGGGAGCGGTGCTGGCGGCGGCGGCTGACGAGGCCGCGGCGGCGCTAGCGTGGAGGCGGCGATGGGGCCGCGGAGAGGCGCAGGCGGCGGCGGCAGCTGGCTCAGCCGCGGCGGTACAAGCGCGGAGGCGGCAACAAGGCCGCGGGAGGGAGCGGCGCGAGCGGCGGCGGCTGGCGAAGCCGCGGCAGTGCAGGCGCGGAGGCGGCGACGAGGCCGCGAGAGGGAGCGGCGCGAACTGCGGCGCTGGCGAGGCCGCGGCAGCGTAGGCGCGGGGGCAGCAACGAGGCCGCGGGAGGGAGCGGCGCGGACGGCGGCGGCTGGCGAGGCCGCGGCAGTGCAGGCGCGGAAGCGGCGACGGGGTCGCGGGAGGGAGCGGCGCGAGCGGCGGCGGCTGGCGAAGCCGCGGCAGTGCAGGCGCGGAGGCGGCGACGAGGCCGCGGAAGGGAGCGGCGGCGGCGACGGCGGCTGGTGGAGCCGCAGTGGCGTTGGCGCGGAGGCGGCGTCGAGGCCGCGGAATGGGGCGGGCGGTGGCGGTCGGCGGGACCGCGACAAGGCGAGCGCGGAAGCGGCGGTGGGGCCGGGGAAGGGAGCGGCGCGGGCCGTGATGGCGTGGGAGGCCGCGGGGCTGCGAGGAAGGGAGTGCTTGAGGAGAGGGGGAGGGTGGCGAGATAGCCGCGGAAAAATGAGAAAGGAGGCCGGGGGTTGCGGCGGCCTTTGAAAAAAAAAAAAAAAACTAGGAGCGTAGGCCTAGGATTTTTAAGAGCTCTATACCATGTGAGAAGAAAAGTTAGAAGAGAAGTTGATGTTGGATTGAGGAGAATGGGGGTTTACATAGGGAATGGGTTGGATCCTAGCCTAGGTGACCATTATTGGACCCCACCCATGAAGTTGGGTTGGGGGATTATTGGTGGGGTCCAATAATGTTGGCCAAGTTGGGGTTGGGCCAACATTATTGGTGTGAACCAATAATTCTACCCAACCCAACCTTTGGGGTCCAATAATTGGACCAAGGTTGGGTTTCCAACCTACAAATTGGGTAACCCCTGCTTGTACACCCAAACTAAGTTTGGGTGCTTATCTCTAGCCTATCCTATAACATCTATGCAGGTTACAAGAGAAGATAGATTCTAACAAGAGCGGCATGAGACAGAGAGAGCAGAAGGTGGGGACGAGCACGTTCCAGTTGTAGAAGCGCGGGATCACGCTCTTCCTGCTGCTCAGGATTCCCTGATAGCCCCACCGCGCCTGCAGTGGGGGGCGGAGGGATCAACGCGGCACAGAGCAAGGAGGGCACAAGAGGGAGCGGCGTGGGACAGTGAGAGATGGAAGGACATGGGATAGAGAGAGCAGCAGGTGAGCACGACAACGTTCCAGTTGTAGAAGCGCGGGTTGACGCTCTTCCTGCTGCTCAGGATTCCCTGATAGCCCCACTGCGCTTGCAGTGAGGAGGAATGAGGGAGGCAGCAGCGTGCAAGGAGAGAGGGTGCACAGAGGGATGAAAGGAGAGGATCAGGTAAGGTTTGGAGCCTTTCCTGCTGCTCAATATGCCCTGATCCTCTCCTTTCCTCCCGCTTACTCCCGCTTCCCCCCGCTTACTCCCGCTCCCCCCCGCTTACTCCCGCTCCCCGCTCTCCCTCCCATCCCTCTCCCACCCACCCCCCATCTCCCCCCCGTCCCCCTTTCCCCCCTTCCAACCTCACATGGCAGGACAGGTTCTCTTCATCCAGATTGGCTCAACTATGGAGATGTCTAGATAACATCTCCACTCCTCACTCCCTCCTTCCCTCCCACCGTACCTGGCGGTACGGCTTCTCTTCTTGCAAGTTGGCTCGCTTAAGGAGACGTCTAAAAGCTCTTCCCCTCCCCTTCTCCCCCCCCCCCCCCCCCTCTCCCTCTAGCTCACATGGCGGTAGGGGTTCTCTTCTTGCAAGTCGGCTCGGGACGAACCCAGGAAGGTCTTAGTGCGGTCCGCGCAGCTGCTGAGGTTGAAGCACCATCCGCCCATGGGCAGTTGCACGCGCTTCCACCCCAAGACCCTCCCCTCGCACCCCCTTTTCCCCCCAACCCAACCCCCTTTCCCCATTTTCCCAAGCTTACATGGCGGTATGGGTTCTCTTCCTGCAGGTCGGCCCGTGACGAACCCAGGAAGGTCTTAGCGCGGTCCGCGCAGCTGCTGAGGTTGAAGCACCACCCGCCCATGGGCAGGTGCACGCGCTTCCACCCCAAGGCCCTCCCCTCGCACCCCCTTTCCCCATTTTCCCAAGCTTACATGTCTGTACGGGTTCTCGTCTTGCAGATCAGCTCGGGACGAACCCAGGAAGGTCTTAGTGTGACCACTCAGGCAGGTGCACGCGCTTCCACCCCAAGACACCTTCAACCCCCCTCTCCTCTCCACCGCACTTCCCCTCCTCCTCTCCACCGCACTTCCCCTCCTCCTCTCCCCCCCCCCCCAAGCTCACATGGCGGTACGGGTTCTCTTCTTGCAGATCTGCTCGGGACGAACCCAGGAAGGTTTTAGCGCGGTCCGCGCAGCTGCTGAGGTTGAAGCACCACCCGCCCATGGGCAGGTGCACGTGCCACGCGTCCGCGCCCTCCCCCGAACCCGGGCGGAAGTAGTACCCCGGGGGGCTGTCAGGGGTGGGAGGGGGAGGGGTGGGTTTGGGGGGGAAGAGAGGGGGAGGTGGGGGGAAGGGTGGAAGTGGGGGACGGAAGGGGAGGGAGGGGAGGGGAGCGGGTTTATTATTATTTTAATTATAAAAAAGCAACCCCATCGTGACGCTAATGCCATGACTATGTTACCGTTGGGCTGCCGCACCTGCCGTCCAGGCAACGCGCGCCATAAGAATTGTTCGCGAGGAGCGTCAGCTCAGGCTGCCACGAATCGCTGGGCTGCTGCCACGTGGCGGTTCCCCCAGCCGCGCCGTTTCCGCCGCCAGAGGTGCGCCCCGCGGGGAGAGGCGGCGGAACCTTTGGCGAAGTAGTGGTTACCACTGCGGCGGACCCTGCGGAGCCTCGATAGTGGCAGCTGCTCGTTAGAAGCAGCGCGAGTATACACGACGCCGCCGTGCGACGATACGATGCGATTACACCCGACGCCATGCGACGATCATGCGACGTAACCCGACAGGAGGAGATTTCGTTGTTGGACACTAATCGCCTCACTAGCAACAGTCATGATGGACGTGACGTATTTGCCCTTCCGCGATCCGCTTATCTGCGACACGACCTTAAAGCGGTTCAACACACGGCGACGCTGTGTGACGGTAACCTGCTCCCAGTGGTCGGGTTACATGCACGGACTTCACTCATCCGCACTGGCGCCCTGCTCTAAGGCGATCGCGGCCGTCGCGTCCTTGTCGAAATCTAATCACGTCGGTCGGGATGAAGAATGCGATTTCCGGCCCTGACACCACGAAATAAGCCCGCTTTGGTTGCTAACGCGGTCTGGTGAAGCTGGTCCCTTGTGACACTGGTCTGGTCCCTGGAACCATGCCCCTGTGAATGGATGCTTCCACAAGCGGAGTTTCGATGCCCTTGGGTCACAAACTATGTTTTCGGGTGACGATGGGGTGACGATGTTTTTGAGCGATGATGTATTTTTCGCGAAGATGTTATAAATGAGGATGGAAGTTCGGTGATCAGCTCTGTAATTGGTGGATGTGTGGTCCGGAAGTCCCTTGGGCGCCTCACACTTTCAGGCTCGGGTGGCGGGAGTTTTTGTGATTGCACGCCGAGCCTGCTCTTGCCAGGCACGGTCAGGCAAGAGCAAGCCCAACAACCACCCAACCAACCACCCAACCACCCACTCTCCTCCCGACCCATACATAGGTATTTGCGGCTGCAGATTTGCAGTCTATTTTCTCAAGTGCTCAATGAGACGACGAGGGACGTTCCTTATCACCGCGTCGCGTCGCGCGTCGTCCCTATTTTCCTGACCACGCACACTGTAGTTCAAGCCATGCTCGCGCCAGGTCAGCTGGGCTTCAATCGCCCTTTTCTTCCCTTCTGTCTGCGTATCCAGCACGAGTGGTACAGTGGTTGAAACTGCCGTGTCATGTCGGCGTGAGACGTTTTTTGCGATGCATCGGTCCGAATTGATGGGGACAAAAGCGAATTGTAGTGGGCGCATTCAACTAACCACATCGACGGATTGACTAAGTTCATAGTACCATCAAGCCCCTTCTCCTACTCGCTTTAGCCATGCCTGTCCGGAAGTGCCTTATCATATCTCTCATAGGGGTCTGTGCGCTGATTGCGTTAGCAGTGGGGATAGTTCTCTGTTCAAAGCGGCCTCCTGAAAAGACTAATAATACCAGTAGTGGTAACTCCACGCTTATTCCGCTTATTCTTCTATCCAATAATTCGCTTCGTGCCAAGTGCCTGGACGGAAGGTGAGCCAGGTGACTTCGGAGTTGACTTAAAGTCAATCCGTCTCCCTGCGTGCCTTCCCTTCCCATCAGTACCCTGGCTGGCGCACGATTCATTACCACTTTTCCCACGACCCCGTCCCCATGTCATCTTTCTTGCTCCAGCCCTCCAGGGTACTATTTCCGCGCCCGCACCAGGGCGCCAGAAGTGGCACATATACCTGCCTGCAGGGTGGTGGTGCGTCACTGTCGCTGCATGCACACAGACACGCTTCATTGCCGTCTGTCCCATACCCTTTTCCCTGTTCCCCCCCCACACCATCTCCCCTGCGCCAGCCCCCCAGGGTACTATTTCCGCCCCGGCAGCGGTTCAGGGCGTCAGAACTGGCACATATACCTGCCTGCAGGGGGGTGGTGTTTCACTGTCTCTGCATGCGCGGAACGGGCGCGCACATGGTTCATTACCATCTTCCCATACCCTCTTCCCCGTTCTCCCCCATGCCATCTCCCCTGCGCCAGCCCCCCAGGGTACTATTTCCGCCCCGGCACTGGCTCAGGGCGCCAGAACTGGCACATATACCTGCCTGCAGGCGGGTGGTGCGTCACTGTCGCTGCATGCGCACAGCGGGCGCGCACACTGCTTGGGACGACAAGAGGATACCCCAAGCAACTCAACGACTCTGTAAGGCTGTTGTTTACCTTTGAGAGTTTCAAGTGAGACACAACTGGGACAAAACTGGGACACCGTGCTGCACAGAAAACGTTTGACGGTGTTCTGAGCTCCAATGAAAAAGTGAACTCCCTCTTTTCTACGCACCTCAGGAACAGTTCAACCCAATCCACATCCTTTTCTTGCACCATGTCAATGCCCTGCCTTGCACCGGAAATGTTTGACGGTGTACTGAGCTCCTACGAGAGAGTGAATTCCCTCTTTTTCACGCACCTCAAGAATAGTTCAACCCAATCCACATTCTTTTCTTGCACCATGGCATTGCCTTGAACAGAAAACGTTTGGCGGTGTGCTGAGCTCGAACGAGCGAGTGAATCCCCTCTTCCACAACTGGAACCTCGTGAGACTCATGTACGAACACTCAATCCGATCCCACATTCTATGCCGGCGTACGAACACTCAATCCAATCCCACATTCTCTGCTTGCGCCATGGCATCGCATCGCATTGCACAGAAAACGTTTGGCGGTGTACTGAGCTCGAACGAGCGAGTGAACCCCCTCTTCCACAACTGGAACCTTGTGCGACTCATCTACTGTGACGGGGGCGGTTATGCCGGCACAAGAGGGTGGATCAACCTTACTGACACAAGGGGCTACCCTCATCCGAGCGCCGCTGGCACCTTGCCGCAATCAGTGAGGGTCGCCCCGGCAACGAATGTGAGCTTGGAGGCGGATGGGTCAACGGAGTCAATGAGGTCAACGGGGTCAACCGGGTCAACGGGGTCAACGGGGCAAAACTTGCTGCTGAATCATCATTCGGCCATCTACCTGGACGGGTGGAACATCATTCGGGCTGTGCTGCAAGGTGTGCGTGCCATTTCTCCCCCTCTCCTGTACCTCGTAGGATAGATGCTTTTCCCAAATTTGCCTTCTCTCATCACAAGACATGCATCTGAACTATCGCCACCTCCTTTCCCTCTGTAAGATGGTCCTGTCGCATCCTCTCTTTATTTTCCTCAGCTATTTTTCTCTGCCATTTTTCTCTACTCTCTTCCTATTTCCCCTTCCTATCCATCCACCTCTCCCTCACCCCCCACACCACTCGCCCCCAATTCCCCCATTCCCCTCATCAGACCTCCAGCTACAGCGTAGCTTTGGCTCTGCCTCGCAAATTTTGCTTTCGGGCAGCTCGGCCGGCGGGCAGGCCGCGGCAAACCTCTGTGATTGGCTGGCCTCTTTGTTTCCGTCCGCATCCACCCGGTGCCTTGTAGATGCTGGCTTCTTCCTGGGTATGTACGCCCTGTTCTAGTAGTATTTCGACCCACCCTTGCTTACCATGCCTTGTTTGGGCAAAGCAAGTGTTGAGTCGACTCATCTCAGAGCCCCCCTAGTATTGGCCTACTAAAGGGTGACTTGTCTCCCAACCTTGATTTGAATGATCCCCTGTCTCTCTTTTCCTAACATTGTAAATTCCAGACACAAGGGATCGCTTTTCAAGGCGCACCTTCCGTGCTTTGGCGCAGAAGTTGACATCGCTGCATCGTCCAGTCAACCCGACCTGGTCCTATGGTACCCCCACCCACCACTCTATCCACCACTCTATGCATGTATTATCCCGTCACCTTTTCTAACCCTTTATCACCTTTGTCTGTTTTTATCGCCTTTGTCTCTTTATATCGCCTTCGCCGTTTCCTCTTTTGATCGCCTTTGACCCTCTCATATCCAGCCGTCAGGCAATCCGATCGGAGCAATGGAAGTGCTTCTTCCTGCAGCACACCCTTGTCCACATTTCCACCCCAATCTTCCTCTTCCAAGCCCCCTGTGACTGCGCTGCTGCCATGATTAACTCCTCTTCACCATTCTCCACCCCATTCAATCCAGCCGTCAGGCGATCGGAGCATTGGAAGTGCTTCTTCCTACAGCACACCCTTCTCGACTTCTCCACCCCAATCTGCCTCTTCCAAGCCTTCTTTGACTGCCCTGCTGCCATGATTGGTAACCTCTTGCCTGACAACTTGACTCACGCATATTCTTGCGTGAAGGAAATACTCCATGCCCGGAAACATATCACAAGTATTGTGAGAGCCGGAACCTGGGGCGCATTGAGGTGGGGCTCGTTGTGTTCAAAGGAGGAGCGCGAATCTTTATTCTGGAGGGCGAGGACTCTTTACGTTCAGGTAAAGAATCTAATCGTACTGAAAAAAATGTCACTTGGAATTTATATTCCTGCATCATACATACATACGAGCGTTACCACCGGCTCGTGTTGGAACAAACCCTGGATGGGCCACCATGGATCTATTGCGGATGTGGTTAGCTTCTGGGACCGGAATGCTACTCAAAATTCCTCTATCATATGTGTTGCATGATAATTATGCATGTGGAAATAAGAATGAAGCTGTGTTTTATGGTGGTTGCTGGTCCCATTTGGTTGGAAATCTAAGCTTTGCTTCCTTGTTCAACACGGGTACCGATTTACTGTATTTGAACTTATTTCGCTGCGCAATCTCGAGGCTACTTACTTTGCTTGCTTGTTCAATACACGCCGACGCTGTGTGACGCTAACCTGCTCCCAGTGATCACTGTTACCCAGTAACCTGTTACATGCACGGACTTCACTCATCCGCTTTGGCGCCCTACTCTAAGGCGATCGCGGCCGTCGCGTCCTTATCCAAATCTTATCACGTCGGTCGGGACGAAGAATGCGATTTCCAGCCTTTTCACCGCGAGATAAGGGCGCGTGTCTTTTGGTGTAGATTGTCAAAGTTCGAGCCTAGTACCGCTTTGTAACGTGGCGACACGTCTCTCAACTGTATCCTACCGCGTACAACCTTTCTAAAAGTTCAACTTTTGGCCAAAGTTCAACCTCAAGGACACGCGCCCTAAGCCCGCTTCGGCTGCAAGGGGGAGGTCTGGTCTCTGGAAGGAACCCCTTGTGGCATGGATGGATACACAAGCAATGTTTTCGGGTGACGATGGGGTGACGTGACGATGTTTTTGAGCGACGATGTGTTTCTCGTGAAGATGTTATAAAAGAGGATGGAAGTTCGGTGAGCAGCTCTGCAATTGGTGGATGTGTAAGCCGGAAGTCCCTTGGGCGCCTCACACTTTCAGGCTCGGGTGGAGGGAGTTCGTGGTTACGCTGCACGCCGAGCCTGCTCGTTCCAGCCACGGTCAGGCAAGAGCAAGCCCAACCAACCACCCAACCAACCACCCAACCACCCACTCTCATCCCCAACCATACATAGGTATTTGCGGCTGCAGATTTGCAGCTCAACGAGAAAACGAGGGACGTTCCTTATCACCGCGTCGCGTCGCGCGTCGTCCCTATTATTCTGACCACGCACACTGTAATTCATGCTACACATGTTTTTCTGCACATGTGTGGATCCTTCCTCTTTTTGGGGGTGGGAGGCTCGTTACGAGCGTTTTTCTTCCGCCGGGTCACGTGGCTGCGCTATATGGTATTCATTGTATTTGAACAAAGAGAAAAATGTGTCGGTCGATTTAGTCAGAATGCATACATGTGTGTAGCTACAAGGCGGAGCTAGACATCCTAAATCTCTCAAATTATGTGGATCGGAAAGGTTATAAGCTAGTGTTATTGAAGTAGAAGACTTAATCTAGTGGACTGATAAGAATATGGTACTAACTGCATCTCTAAAAATATCAGTAATGCGCTCGTCAGTTTGGTCAGTATGCACGCCTGTAGTGCATGTACCATGTACGACTGAAATGTCTATATCTGCTAAATTACATAGATCCGATACTTTAAAACATGGTCGAGGAGTGAGGAATGGTATAATTTAAAAGAAATGGGAATACATATGGTATTCATTGTATTTGTACAAAGAGAATAATGCGTCGGTCGGTTCGGTCAGAATGCACACTTGTGTGTAGGTACAAGGCGGAGTTCGAGCTCTGAAATCTCCCAAATTATGTGGATCGGAAAGGTTATAAGCTAGTGTTGTTTTGTAGTAAAAGCCTAATCTAGTGGACTGGTAAGAATATGGTACTAACTGCATCTCTAAATACATTAGTAATGCGCTCGTCAGTTTGGTCGGTATGCGCGCCTGTAGTGCATGTACCATGTACGACTGAAATGTCTATATCTGCTAAATTACATAGATCCGATAGGTTAAAACATGGTCGAGGGGTGAGGAATGGTATAAGGAAATGGGAAAATATATGGTATTCATTGTAGTTGTACAAAGAGAATAATGCGTCGGTCGGTTCGGTCAGAATGCACACTTGTGTGTAGGTACAAGGCGGAGCTCGAACTCTGAAATCTCCCAAATTATGTGAATCAAAAAGGTTATAAGCTAGTGTTATTGAAGTAGAAGGCCTAATCTAGTGGACTGATAAGAATATGGTACTAGCAGCATCTCTAAAACCGTCAGTAATGCGCTCGTCAGTTTGGTCGGTATGCGCGCCTGTAGTGCATGTACCATGTACGACTGAAATGTCTATATCTGCTAAATTGGTCATCGGCCCTTGAGAATGAAGAGCGCCCGATGCACTTCCTCCACATGTGCGGATCCTAGCGCGTTTTGAGGCTAGAAGCGCTCGCAGTGAGCGTTTTTCTTCTACCAGGTCACGTGGCTGCGCTTGTCTAGGCCCCTTGCCAAGCCAGCAAGGGTGTGGAAGGGTTGCGAGCATCATTGGTCGTCGGCCCTTGAGAATGAAGAGCGCCCGCTGCACTTCCTCCACATGTGCAGATCCTAGCGCGTTTTGAGGCTAGAAGCGCTCGCAGTGAGCGTTTTTCTTCTACCAGGTCAGGTGGCTGCGCTTGTCTAGGCCTCTTGCCAAGCCAGCAAGGGTGTGGAAGGGTTGCGAGCATCATTGGTCATCGGCCCTTGATAATGAAGTGCGCCCGCTGCACTTCTTGCACATGTGCGGATCCTAGCGCGTTTTGAGGCTAGAAGCGCTTGCAGTGAGCGTTTTTCTTCTACTAGGTCACGTGGCTGTGCTTGTCTAGGCCTCTTGCCAAGCCAGCAAGGGCGTGGAAGGGTTGCGAGCATCATTGGTCATCGGCCCTTGAGAATGAAGAGCGCCCGCTGCACTTCCTCCACATCTGCGGATCCTAGCGCGTTTTGAGGCTTGAAACGCTCGTTCTGGGCATTTTTCTTCTACCAGGTCACGTGGCTGCGCTTGTCTAGGCCTCTTGCCAAGCCAGCAAGGGCGTGGAAGGGTTGCGAGCATCATTGGTCATCGGCCCTTGAGAATGAAGAGCGCCAGCTGCACTTCCTGCACATGTGCGGATCCTAGCGCGTTTTTAGGCTAGAAGCGCTCACAGTGAGCGTTTTTCTTCTACCAAGTCACGTGGCTGCGCTTGTCTAGGCCTCTTGCCAAGCCAGCAAGGGCGTGGAAGGGTTGCGAGCATCATCGGTCATCGGCCCTTGAGAATGAAGAGCGCCCGCTGCACTTCCTCCACATGTGCGGATACTAGCGCGTTTTGAGGCTAGAAGCGCTCGCAGTGAGCGTTTTTCTTCTACCAGGTCACGTGGCTGCACTTGTCTAGGCCTCTTGCCAAGCTAGCAAGGGCGTGGAAGTGTTGCGAGCATCATTGGTCATCGTCCCTTGAGAATGAAGAGCGTCCGCTGCACTTCCTCCACATGTGCAGATCCTAGCGCGTTTTGAGGCTAGAAGCGCTCACAGTGAGCGTTTTTCTTCTATCAGGTCACGTGGCTGCGCTTGTCTAGGCCTCTTTCCAAGCCAGCAAGGGCGTGGAAGGGTTGCAAGCATCATTGGTCATTGGCCCTTGAGAATGAAGAGCGCCCGCTGCACTTCCTCCACATGTGCGGATCCTAGCTCGTTTTGAGGCTAGAAGCGCTCGTTTTGAGCGTTTTTCTTCTACCAGGTCATGTGGCTGCGCTTGACTAGGCCTCTTGCCAAGCCAGCAAGGGCATGGAAGGGTTGCGAGCATCATTGGTCATCGGCCCTTGAGAATGAAGAGCGCGCGCTGCACTTCCTGCACATGTGCGGATCCTAGCGCGTTTTGAGGCTAGAAGCGCTCACAGTGAGCGTTTTTCTTCTACCAAGTCACGTGGCTACGCTTGTCTAGGCCTCTTGCCAAGCCAGCAAGGGCGTGGAAGGGTTGCGAGCATCATCGGTCATCGGCCCTTGAGAATGAAGAGCGCCCGCCGCACTTCCTCCACATGTGCGGATACGAGCGCGTTTTGAGGCTAGTAGCGCTCGCAGTGAGCGTTTTTCTTCTACCAGGTCACGTGGCTGCACTTGTCTAGGCCTCTTGCCAAGCCAGCAAGGGTGTGGAAGGGTTGCGAGCATCACTGGTCATCGGCCCTTGAGAATGAAGAGCGACCGCTGCACTTCCTCCACATGTGCAGATCCTAGCGCGTTTTGAGGCTAGAAGCGCTCGCAGTGAGCATTTTTCTTCTACCAGGTCACGTGGCTGCGCTTTTGTCGGCCTCTTGCCAAGCCAGCAAGGGCGTGGAAGGGTTGCGAGCATTATTGGTCATCGGCCCTTGAGAATGAAGAGCGCCCGCTGCACTTCCTCCACATGTGCGGATCCTAGCGCGTTTTGAGGCTAGAAGTGCTCGTTCTGAGCGTTTTTCTTCTACCAGGTTACGTGGCTGCACTTGTCTAGGCCTCTTGCCAAGCCAGCAAGGGCGTGGAGGGGTTGCGAGCATCATTGGTCATCGGCCCTTGAGAATGAAGAGCGCCCGCTGCACTTCCTGCACATGTGCGGATCCTAGCGCGTTTTGAGGCTAGAAGCGCTCGCAGTGAGCGTTTTTCTTTCTTTCAGATCACGTGGCTGCGCTTGTCTAGACCTCTTGCCAAGCCAGCAAGGGTGTGGAAGGGTTGCGAGCATCATTGGTCATCGGCCCTTGAGAATGAAGAGCGCACGCTGCACTTCCTCAACATGTGCGGATCCTAGCGCGTTTTGAGGCTAGAAGCGCTCGTTCTGAGCGTTACATAGATCCGATAGGTTAAAACATGGTCGAGGGGTGAGGAATGGAATAAGGAAATAGGAATACATATGGTATTCATTGTATTTGTACAATAATGCGTCGGTCGATTTGGTCAGAATGCACACTTGTGTGTGGGTACAAGGCGGAGCTCAAACTCTGAAATCTCCCAAATTATGTGGATTGGAAAGGTTATAAGCTAGTGTTGTTGAAGTAGATGTCAAACATTATATATGTTGTGTTTGTTTAGGCTACAGTGGGTTAGCCTATAGGGGGTACACAATTCTAGGGTTTGGTACTTGTACTGCTTTCACTCATAGTTCAATCATTCCAGTCCGTTATTACTGACATGGTTTCAGAGCAGGTCCTTCGCTAGGACCGTTCTTAGGGCCCACCGTTACCTACATACCTACCTACCTACTGTGCGCCTCGTGCGCCTACGCGCCCTCGTGCGCCTCCTACCTACCGCGCGCGCGCAGCCCGCCAGCCGCCCGCGCGCGACTCGACTTTTTTTTTTTAGCGCGCGTATCCCGCTACCCGCCCGCGCGCGGTCGATTTCGCTGCGCGCGCCCCGCTAGCCGCACGCGCGCGGCTGTTTTTCTTTACGCGCGGCCCCGCACGCTGCCCGCGCGCTGCCTGTGCGCCTCGCTGACGCGCCCGCTGCTGCAGCCGCCCGTCGCCCGCTCGCGCACACCCCGCCGTGGCCCCGCAGGCCCGCAGCTCGCCGCCGCAGCTGCCGCACGCCCGTTGCCCGCAGCCGCCCGTCCGCCGACGCCGCTGCCGCCCGTGCACCGACGCCGCTGCCACCCGTGCGCTGCTGCCGCTGCTGCTTGCGCACCGCTCGCTGCTGCAGCCGCCCGTGCGCTGTCGGCGCTGCTGCCCGTGCGCCTCTGCAGCCGCCGCCCGCGAGTCGCCCGCTACCGCTAGTGCGCCGCAGGCCCGCAGCCCGCCGTCGCAGCGGCCGCCCGCCCGCAGCCGCTCGTCGCCTGCTCGCAGACGCCCCGCTGCCCGCAACCGCTTGTACGCCGCTGCTTCCGCTGCTGCTTGCGCACCGCTGCCTCCCGAGCGCCACCGCTGCCCGTGCGCCGCCGCTGCCCGTGCACTGCCGTTCCCCGTGCGCCGCTGCCGCCCGTGCGCTTCTGCAGCCGCTGCCCGCGAGGCACTCGATCTCACTGCTGTTTATTTTCTACCTACCGCGCACACTGCTACCACTGCAGCTGCCACCAGTGCACCGTTGCAGCTCCTGCTGCCACGCTTCCTACTACTACTGTTACTACTGCCACTACTACTACTGCTACTGTCACTATGGCTAGTCCGCCAGTTCTAGCTTTCGATGCCGAGGGCCGTCCAGTGAAGTTCGAAACCTGGCTCGATGACCTGCACCTGTTCCTACAGCTCACTGCCAAGGAAGATATCTCACTGTACGACCATGCCCTAGGCCATGCCACTGCCCCTGACTCGTCTGCTGACAGCACTCTGCGTTCCCAGTGGCAGACCCGTGATGCGCACGCTCGCTTTGCTATTCGCAACTCCCTGCCGCTAGACGAGCGCGAGCACTTCGGCCAGTGCAAGACTGCTAAGGACCTCTACACCGCTGTAGTTGCCCGCTACTCCTCACCCGCTTCTGCCACGCTAGGCCGCCTCACTCTCCCCTACCTGTTCCCCGACCTAGCCTCCTTTCACACTGTCGCAGACCTCATCACCCACCTTAAGACTAGTGAGGCCCGCTTTCGCGCTGCTATGCCTGCCGAGTTTCTCACTAGCAACCCCCCCCCGCTCTGGATCACTCTCTACCACATCGTCACCCGCCTCCCTGACTCTCTGCACGCAGTCAGGGACCACTTCCTCTCTCGCTCCCCCACTGAGCTCACTGTTGCCCTCCTCGAGAAGGAACTGCTTGCAGCTGAGGCGAGCATCGTCGCTGTAGGCACCTCTCGTGGCGACCCCCGCACCCCGTTCTTTGAGGGGTGTTCCCCTTCCCCCCTCCTCCCCTCTGTCGCCTCTGCTGCTGCTGTCGACCTTCTTGGTGCTGAGAAGGTCGGGACCGCGTCTGCTTCGAGCGGGCGCCGCAGGAACAAGGGGGGCAGGGGTGGGGGTGGTGGCGGAGGAGGTGGGGGTGGAGGCGGTGGGAGTGGAGGCGCGGCTGGGGAGACTAGTGGCGGCAGTGGGGGAGGAGACAGCAGCGGTGGGAGTGGTGGTGGAGGCGGCAGCGGAGGCGGAGGTGGTCGTGGCGGCGGCAGGGGTGGAGGTGGCCGGGGTGGCGGCGGTGGGGGTGGTGGTCGTGGAGGCACTGGCGGAGGGCAGAGTCAGCAGCCCGCCCCGACGCTTCAGGCCGCCCGTGAGTGGTATGCGCAGCGTAGCGTTACCTGCACGTACGTCATTCGCACAGGTGACCGCAGCGGCCAGCAGTGTGGGAGGCCGCACCCTACGCAGCGCTGCTTCGCGCGCCTTAACGACGCGTGGCGCACTCAGTTTCCTGCTGCCACTGAGCTGCCGCGCTGGGCTGATCTGGAAAAGAGGGGTGTTGATATTTGGGCTTTAGACTTTGATGCTATTCTCACTGCCATGTATGCGATGTCTATTAGTGGAGAGGGTGCTCAGTACTTGCGTGTTCCGCCCGACCCGGGCATTCAGGCCAGTCCGGCTGCCGCTCTAGGTGCTAGTGCGTCTGCTCCCACAGGTCCTGGTGAGGCTGCAGCCCTAGGTGCTCGTGCGTCCGTGCCCCCTGGTACTGAGTCGACTGCAGCACTGCACACCTTCACCCTGGACTCAGGTGCTTCTCGCTCTTTCTTTCGTGACCGCACTGTCCTTGAGCCACTCACTCGGCCAGTTGCTGTCTCCCTTGCTGACCCCTCTGGGGGTCCGGTCATTGCGACCTCCTCCACTGTCCTTCCTTGTCCGGCGGTCCCGTCCGGCACGCTGTCAGGTCTCTACCTCCCCTCGTTCTCTACGAACTTGGTGGCAGGTAGTGCGCTCCAGGACGGGGGTGTTCACCAGTTCACCCCTGCCTACGAGCGCGTGACACACTGCACGTGTGCTCGGACGGGTCGCCACCTGGCTACCTTCACTCGGGAGCCGGGGTCGGACCTTTACACACTGACCACTGAGTCCCCTCAGGTAGCTGCGTCCGCGTCTGCGTCAGCGTCAGGTCAGCTGTCCGCCCCCTGCTCGTGTCGCTCTCTGGCGCATGAGACTGTCCTTTGGCACCACCGCCTTGGTCACCCGTCTGTGCAGCGCCTTCGGGCCATGCACAAACGGGACCTTGTTGCTGGTCTTCCCAGGGTGCTCCCTCCCCTTCCAGCCTCGCCTGCTCCTCCCTGTCTTCCCTGTGTCGAGGGGCGGCAGCGCGCCGCTCCTCACTCCTCCTCCTTTCCCCCGACGACTGCTCCTTTGCAGACGCTCCACATGGACGTGTGGGGCCCAGCCCGCGTCCGTGGCCAGGGTCAGGAGAGGTACTTCCTGATTGTTGTTGACGACTTCTCGCGCTACACCACGGTCTTCCCCTTGCGCACCAAGGGTGACGTCCCTGATGTCTTGATCCCTTGGATCCGCAGATCTCGTCTCCAGCTCAGTGAGCGTTTCCGCTCCGACTTCCCTGTCCTGCGTCTGCACTCTGACAGAGGTGGAGAGTTTTCCTCTGGCCTCTTGGAGGCCTTCTGTCAGCAGGAGGGCATTGAGCAGTCGTTCACGCTTCCGGCCTCTCCACAGCAGAATGGGGTTGCTGAGCGCCGCATTGGCTTGGTCATGGAGGTCGCTCGTACCTCCTTGAGTCATGCGGCTGCCCCCCACTTTCTGTGGCCGTTTGCAGTCCGATACGCTGCACATCAGCTCAACCTCTGGCCCCGTGTCTCCTTGCCCGAGACTTCTCCGACACTGCGTTGGACGGGAGAGGCTGGCGATGCGTCGCGTTTTCGGGTCTGGGGATCCCGAGCTTTTGTCCGCGACACGTCCGCGGACAAGCTCTCCCGTCGCGCTGTCCCCTGCGTCTTTCTTGGCTTTGTCCCGGACGCCCCTGGTTGGCAGTTCTACCACCCCACCTCGCGGCGTGTCCTGGCCTCTCAGGACGTCACTTTTGACAAGTCCGTCCCCTACTACCGCCTCTTCCCCTACCGCACTGCCCCGCTCCCCCCCCCCCGCCTCTCTTCCTCGCTCCAGGTGCTGAGGTCCCAGACCCCCTCCCCCCTCAGGGTGCCGCTCCCTCAGGTGTGTCCCAGGTAGACCCGGGTGAGCCTGTCGAGGTAGCTGTTGACTCGCGTGCTGCGTCTGGGGGTGCTGAGCCTGGGGGTGCTGCGTCTGGGGGTGCTGAGCCTGGGAGTGCTGAGTCTGGGGGTGCGGAGCCTGGAGGTGCTGAGCCTGGAGGTGCGGAGTCTGGAGGTGCGGAGCCTGGAGGTGCTGAGCCTGGGGGTGCTGAGTCTGGGGGTGCTGAGTCTGGGGGTGCTGAGCCTGCGCGTGCTACACCTGGAGGAGCCCTCTCCTCCCAGCAGCTGCAGGAGAGGTACCTCGAGTACTGCCGCCTCCGGAGAGGTGCTGCTGGAGCTCGTCCCGGTATTTCCCTTCCTACCCAGGAGCTCCCCCCCATTCAGCAGATCCGCGAGTGGTACACACGGCGCTGCAGTCTTCGGAGTGGTGCTCCTGGTGCTGCGGACCCTGGGGGTGGCGCTGCTGCTGGTGCTGAGGACCCGGACGTTGGAGCTGCTGCTGGAGCTGCGGACCCGGGCGGTGGCGCTGCTGCTGGTGCTGAGGACCCGGACGGTGGAGCTGCTGCTGGTGCTGAGGACTCGGACGGTGGAGCTGCTGCTGGAGCTGAGGACCCGAGCGGTGGCGCTGCTGCTGCTGCTGAGGACCCGGGCGTTGGAGCTACTACTGGTGCTGAGGACCCGGACGGTGGAGCTGCTGCTGGTGCTGAGGACTCGGACGGTGGAGCTGCTGCTGGAGCTGAGGACCCGAGTGGTAACGCTGCTGCTGCTGCTGCTGAGGACCCGGGCGTTGGAGCTTGGAGCTACTACTGGTGCTGAGGACCCGGCCGCTGGAGTCTCCTCTGCTTCTGGAGACGCTGCGCGGCCGCGACCGTACTTCGTACCGCTCCTTCAGCAGGTTCTTGGGCAGGCTCCTCCTCCTTGTCCTCCTCCCTCCGTAGAGTGTCCTCCGCCTGTCCAGCCGCAGTCACAGTTACCGCCTACCTCGCCTCTCCCTGCTCCCTCTCCTTACACTGGTCCCACAGGAGGTCTTACAGAGCGTCGTGAGCCTGAGTCTCGTCCTGCGTCGCCTGTTCGTCCTCCTCGCACTGGTAGTCGTGTCCGTCGTGAGCGTCCTCCTCCTGTCCCAGGCACTCACTACATGACTCTGCATCCCTCTACTGCTCCTCAGCGTGTCCCTCTGCCGTCTCCTCCTGCGTCCTCCCTACCTACTCTTCCTGACCCGGAGTCTGACCGGTATCGTGCTGAGCACCCTACTGTCACGCGTCTCCTTGCTACTGTTGTCACTGACCCTACCTTTGAGTCATCGGCTGCGTCTGCTCTGGTCGCTGAGTTGGTTGACTTTGCTGCTGCCTGTCGTCTAGACTACGCTGCTAGCCTTGTTGCTGAGTCTGAGTCTGAGTCTGTCTGTCCTCCGTCCGTCGGGGGTGAGTGTGCTCTTGGCACGGACGTCCTTGAGGACAGACAGGAGGAGTTCCAGTGTCTTGCTGCTGCTTTGCCCCGTCTCGTGTCCTTGCTAGTTGCCCCTGAGGGAGACCCGGATGCACCAGACATCCCGACCCCGCGCACTTACGCTGAGGCGATGGCGGGTCCCTACTCCTCTCAGTGGCAGACAGCCATGGACGCCGAGATGGCTTCCTGGAAGTCCACACGCACCTACGTCGACGAGGTTCCCCCTCCTGGGGCGAACATCGTCAGTGGCATGTGGATTTTCAGGGTGAAGCGGCCGCCGGGTTCTCCGCCTGTCTTCAAGGCGCGTTACGTGGCTCGAGGCTTCAGTCAGCGAGAGGGAGTTGACTTCTTCCAGACCTTCTCCCCCACCCCGAAGATGACTACTCTTCGGGTGCTGCTGCACATAGCCGCTCACCGCGACTACGAGCTTCACTCACTTGACTTCAGCACTGCTTTCTTGCAGGGCAGCCTGCACGAGGAGATCCGGCTGCGCCGCCCACCTGACTTCACTGGGTCGTTTCCTCCTGGTACCCAGTGGAGGCTTCAGCGGCCGGTCTACGGTCTCCGCCAGGCTCTGCGTGAGTGGCACGACACACTGAGGACTACACTTGCGGCTCTTGGGTTCGCACCTTCTACAGCTGACCCGTCGCTGTTCCTGCGCACCGACACTTCGCTGCCGCCGTTCTACATCCTCGTGTACATCGACGACTTGGTCTTTGCCACTGCTGACACTGCAGGACTCGCCTACGTGAAGTCGGAGCTGCAGAGGAGACACACGTGCACAGACCTGGGTGAGCTGACAAGCTATCTTGGCTTGCGGATCACCCGGGACAGAGCACGGCGCACCATCACCCTGACTCAGTCACACATGGTGCAGCAGGTTCTCCAGCGCTTCC
Source organism: Closterium sp. Yama58-4 (assembly GCA_947470075.1). NCBI lineage: Eukaryota > Viridiplantae > Streptophyta > Zygnematophyceae > Desmidiales > Closteriaceae > Closterium > Closterium sp. Yama58-4. The sequence continues at coordinate 176,011 of CANIUD010000933.1, forward strand.
GCTTCACGTACTCCTCGCCTCAGTCCACTCCTCTGCCTACCGGTCACTCGCTCTCAGCTCTGCCTTCGGATGAGTCCGTAGAGCCGAGTGGCCCGTATCCAGAGCTTGTGGGCTGCCTCATGTACCTGATGACCTGCACTCGACCTGACCTTGCATACCCTCTTAGCATCCTTGCACGCTATGTCGCTCCTGGCCGTCACAGGAAGGAGCACATGGATGCCGCTAAGAGGGTGTTGCGCTACTTGTACAGTACGTCGGGCATGGGGCTTGTGCTTGGAGGGCGAGACCGAGTTGTTCTCACAGGGCACTCAGACGCTTCTTGGGCAGACGACCAGGCCACTCAGCGGTCGTCTCAGGGTTACACCTTCAGTCTTGGCTCTGGCTCAGTTTCTTGGCGCTCTACACGCTCTTCTTCTGTTCTCGGCTCCAGTTGCGAGGCTGAGATCTACGCTACAGCCATGGCTGCCCAGGAGCTACGCTGGCTGACCTACCTGCTGACCGACCTCGGAGAGCCGCCTCGTTCTCCTCCAGTACTGTACGTCGACAACAAGGCTGCCATTGCCTTGTGTGAGGAGCACAGACTGGAGCACAGAACAAAGCACATCGCCCTGCGGTACTTCCTTGCTCGTGAGCTGCAGCAGCGCGGTCAGCTTTGTATTCGCTACGTGGCCACTGAGGCCAACACTGCTGATGTGTTCACCAAGGCACTTCAGCCTCGTGACCATCAGCGCTTCTGCACTCTACTAGGCCTTGTGCCTACTGGACCTCACTTACTTACCTCTTGACTTTGCTTGTACTGTGATCACTATATATATCTATACCTGCATGTTTACTCTTGCTAGGTTGTGATCACTGTATCTCTTGCTCTGTTATAAACCTGCATGTGAACTGGTCTTGTGACCGCTTGCTTGTGCTCAGAATTTGTGTGGTATCCTTGAGATCCACCCTGAGCTTGTTGTTGCCTTGCTTTGCTTTGACTGGTCTTGTGACCCCTTGCTCTCCCCCACTTTGCCTATGGGGGTGTGTCAAACATTATATATGTTGTGTTTGTTTAGGCTACAGTGGGTTAGCCTATAGGGGGTACACAATTCTAGGGTTTGGTACTTGTACTGCTTTCACTCATAGTTCAATCATTCCAGTCCGTTATTACTGACAGTAGAAAGCCTAATCTAGTGGACTGGTAAGAATATGGTACTAACTGCATCTCTAAAAACATCAGTAATGCGCTCGTCAGTTTGGTCGGTATGCGCGCCTGTAGTGCATGTACCATGTACGACTGAAATGTCTATATATGCTGAATTACATAGATCCGATAGGTTAAAACATGGTCGAGGGGTGAAGAATGGAATAAAGAAATAGGAATATATTTGGTATTTATTGTATTTGTACAAAGAGAATAATGTGTCGGTCAATTTGGTCAGAATGCACACTTGTGAGTAGCAAAAAGGCGGAGCTCGAACTCTGAAATCTCCCAAATTATGTGGATCTGAAAGGTTATAAGCTAGTGTTATTGAAGTAGAAGGCCTAATCTAGTGGAATGGCAAGAAATATGGTACTAACTGAATCTTTAAAAACATCAGTAATGCGCTCGTCAGTTTGGTCGGTATGCGCGTCTGTAGTGCATGTACCATGTACGACTGAAATGTCTATATCTGCTAAATTACATAGATCCGATAGGTTAAAACATGGTCGAGGGGTGAGGAATGGAATAAGGAAATAGGAATACATATGGTATTCATTGTATTTGTACAAAGAGAATAATGATTCGATCGATTTGGTCAGAATGCACACTTGTGAGTAGCAACAAGGCGGAGCTCGAACTCTGAAATCTCCCAAATTATGTGGATCGAAAAGGTTATAAGCTAGCGTTATTGAAGTAGAAGGCCTAATCTAGTGGACTGGTAAGAATATGGTACTAACTACATCTCCTAAAACATCAGTTATGCGCTCGTCAGTTTGGTCGGTATGCGCGTCTGTAGTGCATGTACCATGTACGACTGAAATGTCTGTATCTGTTAAATTACATAGATCCAATAGGTTAAAACATGGTCGAGGGGTGAGGAATGGAATAAGGAAATAGGAATACATATGGTATTCATTGTATTTGTACAGAGAGAATAATGCGTCGGTCGATTTGGTCAGAATGCACACTTGTGTGTAGCAACAAGGCGGAGCTCGAACTCTGAAATCTCCCAAATTATGTGGATCGGAAAGGTTATAAGCTAGTGTTATTGAAGTAGAAGGCCTAATCTTATGGACTGGTAAGAATATCGTACTAACTGCATCTCTAAAAAATCAGTAATGTGATTGTCAGTTTGGTCGGTATGGGCGTCTGTAGAGCATGTACTATGTATGACTGAAATGTCTATATCTGCTAAATTACATAGATCCGATAGGTTAAAACATGGTTGAGGGGTGAGGAATGGTATAAGGAAATGGGAATATATATTGTATTCTTTGTATTGGTACAAAGAGAATAATGCGTCGGTCGATTTGGTCAGAATGCACACTTGTGAGTAGCAACAAGGCGGAGCTCGAACTCTGAAATCTCCCAAATTATGTGGATCGAAAAGGTTATAAGCTAGTGTTTTTGAAGTAGAAGGCCTAATCTAGTGGACTGGTAAGAATATGGTACTAACTGCATCTCTAAAAATATCAGTAATGTGCTCGTCAGTTTGGTCGGTATGGGCGTCTGTAGTGCATGTACTATGTACGACTGAAATGTCTATATCTGCTAAATTACATAGATCCGATAGGTTAAAACATGGTCGAGGGGTGAGGAATGGTATAAGGAAATGGGAATATATATTGTATTCTTTGTATTGGTACAAAGAGAATAATGTGTCGGTCGATTTGGTCAGAATGCACACTTGTGAGTAGCAACAAGGCGGAGCTCGAACTCTGAAATCTCCCAAATTATGTGGATCGGAAAGGTTATAAGCTAGTGTTATTGAAGTAGAAGGCCTTATATAGTGGACTGGTAAGAAAATGGTACTAACTGCATCTCTAAAAACATCAGTAATGCGCTCGTCAGTTTGGTCGGTATGCGCGTCTGTAGTGCATGTACCATGTACGACTGAAATGTCTACATATGCTAAATTACATAGATCCGATAGGTTAAAACATGGTCGAGGGGTGAGGAATGGAATAAGGAAATAGGAATACATATGGTATTCATTGTATTTGTACAAAGAGAATAATGCGTCGGTCGATTTGGTCAGAATGCACACTTGTGTGTAGCAACAAGGCGGAGCTCCAACTCTGAGATCTCCCAAATTATGTGGATTGGAAAGGTTATAAGCTAATTTTATTGAATTAGAAGGCCTAATCTATTTGACTGGTAAGAATATGGTACTAACTGCATCTTTAAAACATCCGTAATGCGCTCGTCAGTGTGGTCGGTATGCGCGCCTGTAGTGCATGTACCATGTACGACTGAAATGTCTATATCTGCTAAATTACATAGATCCGATAGGTTAAAACATGCTTGAGGGGTGAGGAATGGAATAAAGAAATAGGAATAGATATGGTATTCACTGTATTTGTACAAAGAGAATAATGATTCGATCGATTCGGTCAGAATGCACACTTGTGAGTAGCAACAAGGCGGAGCCCGAACTTTGAAATCTCCCAAATTATGTGGATCGGAAAGGTTATAAGCTAGTGTTATTGAAGTAGAAGGCCTAATCTAGTGGACTGGCAAGAATATGGTACTAACTGCATCTCTAAAAACATCAGTAATGCGCTCGTCAGTTTGGTCGGTATGCGCGTCTGTAGTGCATGTACCATGTACGACTGAAATGTCTATATCTGCTAAATTACATAGATCCGATAGGTTAAAACATGGTCGAGGGGTGAGGAATGGAATAAGGAAATAGGAATACATATGGTATTCATTGTATTTGTACAAAGAGAATAATGCGTCGGTCGATTTGGTCAGAATGCACACTTGTGAGTAGCAACAAGGCGGAGCTCGAACTCTGAAATCTCCCAAATTATGTGGATTGGAAAGGTTATAAGCTAGTGTTATTGAAGTAGAAGGCCTAATCTAGTAGACTGGTAAGAATATGGTACTAACTGCATCTCTAAAAACATGAGTAGTGCGCTTGTAAGTTTGGTCGGTATGCGCGTCTGTAGTGCATGTACCATGTACGACTGAAATGTCTATATCTGCTAAATTACATAGTTCCGTTAGGTTAAAACATGCTCGAAGGGTGAGGAATGGAAAAAGGAAATAGGAAAGCATATGGTATTCACTGTATTTGTACAAAGAGAATAATGATTCGATCGATTTGGTCAGAATGCACACTTGTGAGTAGCAACAAGGCGGAGCTCGAACTCTGAAATCTCCCAAATTATGTGGATCGGAAAGGTTATAAGCTAGTGTTATTGAAGTAGAAGGCCTAATCTAGTGGACTGGCAAGAATATGGTACTAACTGCATCTCTAAAAACATCAGTAATGCGCTCGTCAGTTTGGTCGGTATGCGCGTCTGTAGTGCATGTACCATGTACGACTGAAATGTCTATTTCTGCTCAATTACATAGATCCGATAGGTTAAAACATGGTCGAGGGGTGAGGAATGGAATAAGGAAATGGGGGTACATATGGTATTCATTGTATTTGTACAAAGAGAATAATGCGTCGGTCGATTTGGTCAGAATGCACACTTGTGTGTAGCAACAAGGCGGAGCTCGAACTCTGAAATCTCCCAAATTATGTGGATCGGAAAGGTTATAAGCTAGTGTTATTGAAGTAGAAGGCCTAATCTAGTGGACTGGTAAGAATATGGTACTAACTGCATCTCTAAAAACATCAGTAATGCGCTCGTCAGTTTGGTCGGTATGCGCGTCTGTAGTGCATGTACCATGTACGACTGAAATGTCTATATCTGCTAAATTACATAGATCCGATAGGTTAAAACATGATCAAGGGGTGAGGAATGGAATAAGGAAATAGGAATGCATATGTTATTTGTTGTATTTGTACAAAGAGAATAATGCGTCGGTCGATTTGGTCAGAATGCACACTTGTGAGTAGCAACAAGGCGGAGCTCGAACTCTGAAATCTCCCAAATTATGTGGATCGGAAAGGTTATAGGCTAGTTTTATTGAAGTAGAAGGCCTAATCTAGTGGACTGGTAAGAATATGGTACTAACTGCATCTCTACAAACATAAGTAATGCGCTCGGCAGTTTGGTCGGTATGCGCGTCTGTAGTGCATGTACCATGTACGACTGAAATGTCTATATCTGCTAAATTACATAGATCCGATAGGTTAAAACATGCTTGAGGGGTGAGGAATGGAATAAGGAAATAGGAAAAGATATGGTATTCACTGTATTTGTACAAAGAGAATAATGATTCGATCGATTCGGTCAGAATGCACACTTGTGAGTAGCAACAAGGCGGAGCTCGAACTCTGAAATCTCCCAAATTATGTGGATCGGAAAGGTTATAAGCTAGTGTTATTGAAGTAGAAGGCCTAATCTAGTGGACTGGCAAGAATATGGTACTAACTGCATCTCTAAAAACATCAGTAATGCGCTCATCAGTTCGGTCGGTATGTGCGTCTGTAGTGCATGTACCATGTACGACTGAAATGTCTATATCTGCTAAATTACATAGATCCGATAGGTTAAAACATGGTCGAGGGGTGAGGAATGGAATAAGGAAATAGGAATACATATGGTATTCATTGTATTTGTACAAAGAGAATAATGCGTCGGTCGATTTGGTCAGAATGCACACTTGTGAGTAGCAACAAGGCGGAGCTCGAACTCTGAAATCTCCCAAATTATGTGGATTGGAAAGGTTATAAGCTAGTGTTATTGAAGTAGAAGGCCTAATCTAGTAGACTGGTAAGAATATGGTACTAACTGCATCTCTAAAAACATGAGTAGTGCGCTTGTAAGTTTGGTCGGTATGCGCGTCTGTAGTGCATGTACCATGTACGACTGAAATGTCTATATCTGCTAAATTACATAGTTCCGTTAGGTTAAAACATGGTGAGGAATGGAAAAAGGAAATAGGAATACATATGGTATTCATTGTATTTGTACAAAGAGAATAATGATTCGATCGATTTGGTCAGAATGAACACTTGTGAGTAGCAACAAGGCGGAGCTCGAACTCTGAAATCTCCCAAATTATGTGGATCGGAAAGGTTATAAGCTAGTGTTATTGAAGTAGAAGGCCTAATCTAGTGGACTGGCAAGAATATGGTACTAACTGCATCTCTAAAAACATCAGTAATGCGCTCGTCAGTTTGGTCGGTATGCGCGTCTGTAGTGCATGTACCATGTACGACTGAAATGTCTATATCTGCTAAATTACATAGATCCGATAGGTTAAAACATGGTCGAGGGGTGAGGAATGGAATAAGGAAATAGGAATACATATGGTATTCATTGTATTTGTACAAAACGAATAATGCGTCGGTCGATTTGGTCAGAATGCACACTTGTGAGTAGCAACAAGGCGGAGCTCGAACTCTGAAATCTCCCAAATTATGTGGATTGGAAAGGTTATAAGCTAGTGTTATTGAAGTAGAAGGCCTAATCTAGTGGACTGGTAAGAATATGGTACTAACTGCATCTCTAAAAACATCAGTAATGCGCTCGTCAGTTTGGTCGGTATGCGCGCCTGTAGTGCATGTACCATGTACGACTGAAATGTCTATATCTGCTAAATTAAGTAGATCCGATATGTTAAAACATGGTCGAGGAGTGAGGAATGGTATAAGGAAATGGGAATATATATAGTATTCATTGTATTTGTACAAAGAGAATAATGCGTCGGTCTGTTTGGTTAGAATGCACACTTGTGTGTAGCTACAAGGCGGAGCTCGAACTCTGAAATCTCCCAAATTATGTGGATCGGAAAGGTTATAAGCTAGTGTTATTGAAGTAGAAGGCCTAATCTAGTGGACTGGTAAGAATATGGTACTAACTGCATCTCTACAAGCATCAGTAATGCGCTCGTCGGTTTGGTCGGTATGCGCGCCAGTAGTGCATGTACCATGTGCGACCTAAATATCTATATCTGCTAAATTACATAGTGTCAGAACAACTGAAGCAGGAATGTATGAACTAGCAGAAAGTTTGGTACAAGTAGGAAACCCTAACTTTGTGTACCCCCTAAGGTGTAACCCACTACAGCCTACACAACATAAACATACAATGTTTGACACACCCCCATAGGCGCAGTGGGAGACAACCACAGGGTCATGAGACCAGTCAAAGCAAAGCAAAGCAAGCTCAGGGTGGATCTCAAGGATACCACACAAATTCCGAGCACAAGCAAGTGGTCACAAGACCAGTTCACATGCAGGTTGATAATATAACAAGAGATACAGCAATCACAACCTAGCAAGAGTACACATGCAGGTATATATATAGAGATCACAGTACAAGCAGAGTCAAGCAGTAAGCAAGTGAGGTCCAACAGGCACAAGGCCTAGAAGAGTACAGAAACGCTGATGATCACAAGGCTGAAGCGCCTTGGTGAACACATCGGCAGTGTTGGCCTGAGTGGCCACGTAACGCAGACGAAGCTGACCGCGCTGCTGCAGCTCTCTAACATGGAAGTAGCGCAGAGCGATGTGCTTCGTTCTGTGCTCCAGTCTGTGCTCCTCACACAAGGCAATGGCAGCCTTGTTGTCGACGTACAGCACTGGAGGAGAACAAGGCCGCTCTCCCAAGTCGGTCAGCAGGTAGGTCAGCCAGCGTAGCTCCTGGGCAGCCATGGCTGTGGCGTAGATCTCAGCCTTACAACTGGAGCTGAGAACAGAAGAAGAGCGGGTAGACCGCCAAGAAACTGAACCAGAGCCAAGACTGAAGGTGTAACCCTGAGACGACCGCTGAGTAGCCTGGTCGTCCGCCCAAGAAGCGTCTGAGTGTCCAGTGAGTACAACTCGGTCTCGCCCTCCAAGCACTAGCCCCATGCCTGACGTACTGCACAAGTAGCGCAACACCCTCTTAGCGGCATCCATGTGCTCCTTCCTGTGACGGCCAGGAGCGACATAGCGTGCAAGGATGCTAAGAGGGTATGCAAGGTCAGGTCGAGTGCAGGTCATCAGGTACATGAGGCAGCCCACAAGCTCTGGATACGGGCCACTCGACTCTACGGACTCATCCGAAGGCAGAGCTGAGAGCGAGTGACCGGTAGGCAGAGGAGTGGACTGAGGCGAGGAGTACGTGAAGCGGAAGCGCTGAAGGACCTGCTGCACCATGTGTGACTGAGTCAAGGTGATGGTGCGCCGTGCTCTGTCCCGGGTGATCCGCAAGCTAAGATAGCTTGTCAGTTCACCCAGGTCTGTGCACGTGTGTCTCTTCTGCAGCTCCGACTTCACGTGGGCGAGTGCCGCAGTGTCAGCAGTGGCAAAGACCAAGTCGTCGACATACACGAGGATGTAGAACGGCGGCAGCGAGGTGTCGGTGCGTAGAAACAGCGACGGGTCAGCAGTAGAGGGAGCGAACCCAAGAGCCGCAAGTGTCGTCCTCAGTGTGTCGTGCCACTCACGTGGCGCCTGGCGGAGACCGTAGACCGGCCGCCGGAGGCTCCACTGGGTACCAGGAGGAAACGACCCAGTAAAGCCAGGAGGGCGGCGCAGCCAGATCTCCTCGTGCAGGCTGCCCTGTAAGAAAGCAGTGCTGAAGTCAAGTGAGTGAAGCTCGTAGTCGCGCTGAGCGGCTATGTGCAGCAACACCCGAAGAGTGGTCATCTTCGGGGTGGGGGAGAAGGTCTGGAAGAAGTCTACTCCCTCTCGCTGACTGAAGCCTCGAGCAATGTAGCGCGCCTTGAAGACAGCAGGAGAACCCGGCGGCCGCTTCACCCTGAAAATCCACATGCCACTGACGATGTTCGCCCCAGGTGGGGGAACCTCGTCGACGTAGGTGCCTGTGGACTTCCAGGAAGCCATCTCTGTGTCCATGGCTGTCTGCCACTGAGAGGAGTAGGGACCCGCCATCGCCTCTGCGTAAGAGCGCGGAGTCGGGATGTCTGGTGCATCCGGGTCTCCCTCAGGGGCGACTAGCATGGACACGAGATGGGGCAAAGCAGCAGCAAAGCACTGGAACTCCTCCTGTCTGTCCTCAAGGACGTCCGTGCCAAGAGCACACTCACCCCCGACGGACGGAGGACAGACAGACTCAGACTCAGCAACAAGGCTAGCGGCGTAGTCTAGACGACACCTGGCAGCAAAGTCAACCAACTCAGCGACCAGAGCAGACGCAGCAGAGGACTCAAAGGTAGGGTCAGTGACAACAGTGGCGAGGAGACGTGTGACAGTGGGACTGGCAGCCCGAAGGGAGTCAGACTCCGGGTCAGGAAGAGTAGGAAGAGAGGACGCAGGAGGAGACGGTAGAGGACACGCTGGGGAGCACTGGAGCGACGGAGCACCATCTGGTGAGTGCCTGGGACAGCAGGAGGACGCTGACGTGGGACACGACGACCAGTGCGAGCAGCACTAACAGGTGACGCAGAGCGAGACTCAGGCGACACAGGACAAGACTCAGGCTCACGACGCTCCGTAAGACCTCCTGTGGGACCAGTGTAAGGAGAAGGACCAGGGAGAGGCGAGGCAGGCGGTAACTGTGACTGCGACTGGACAGGTGGAGGACACTCTAAGGAGGGAGAAGGACAAGGAGGAGGAGTCTGACCAAGAACCTGCTGAAGGAGCGGCACGAAGTACGGTCGCGGCCGCGCAGTGTCTCCAGAACCAGCAGAGACACCAGCGGCAGGGTCCTCAGCACCAGCAGCAGCTCCAACTCCAGGGTCCGCAGCACCAGCAGCAGCTCCAACGCCGCGTCCTCAACACCAGCCACAGCGCCAACTCCAGGGTCCGCAGCACCAGTAGCAGCTCCAACGCCCGGGTCCTCAGCACCAGTCACAGCGCCAACTCCAGGGTCCGCAGCACCAGTAGCAGCTCCAACGCCCGGGTCCTCAGCACCAGCCACAGCGCCAACTCCAGGGTCGTCAGCACCAGTAGCAGCTCCAACGCCCGTGTCCTCAGCACCAGCCACAGTGCCAACTCCAGGGTCCACAGCACCAGCAGCAGCTCCAACGCCCGGGTCCTCAGCACCAGTCACAGCGCCAACTCCAGGGTCCGCGACAGCAAGAGCGCCACTCCGAAGGCTACAGCGCCGCGTGTACCACTCTCGGATCCGCTGAAGGGAGGGGAGCTCCTGGCCAGGAGGGAAAGCACTAGTACCTCTCCTGAGGCTGCAGTACTGTAAGTACTGTAGCTGCTGCGAGGAGAGGGCTCCTCCAGGTGGAGCACTCCCAGGCTCAGCACCTCCAGACTCAGCACCCCCAGACTCAGCACCCCCAGGCTCAGCACCTCCAGGCTCAGCACCCCCAGACTCAGCACCCCCAGACTCCGCACCCCCAGGCTCCGCACCCCCAGGCTCCGCACCCCCAGGCTCCGCACCCCCAGGCTCCGCACCCCCAGGCTCCGCACCCTCACGCTCAGCACCCGCAGGCTCAGTACCCCAAGCAGGACGAGAGTCGACAGCTACCTCGACAGGCTCAACCGGGTCTACCTGGGACACACCTGAGGGAGCGGCACCCTGAGGGGGGAGGGGGTCTAGTACAGCAGCACCTGGAGCGAGGAAGAGAGGTGGGGGGGGGAGCGGGGCAGTGCGGTAGGGGAAGAGGCGGTAGTAGGGGACGGACTCGTCGAAAGTGACGTCCTGAGAGGACAGGACACGGCGCGAGGTGACGTGGTAAAACTGCCAACCAGGCGCGTCTGGGACAAAGCCAAGGAAGACACAAGGAACAGCGCGAGAGGAGAGCTTGTCCGCGGACGTATCGCGAACAAAAGCTCGGGATCCCTAGACCCGAAAACGCGACGCATCGCCAACCTCTCCCGTCCAACGCAGTGTCGGGGAAGTTTCTGGCAAGGAGACCGGGGCCAGAGGTTGAGCTGATGCGCAGCGTATCGGACCGCAAACGGCCACAGAAAGTGGGGGGCAGCCGCATGGATCAAGGAGGTACGAGCGACCTCCATGACCAAACCAATGCGGCGCTCAGCAACCCCATTCTGCTGTGGAGAGGCCGGAAGCGTGAACGACTGCTCAATGCCGTGCTCCGCACAGTAGGCTGCCAGGAGGTCGGAGGAGAACTCACCACCTCTGTCAGAGTGCAAACGCAGGACAGGAAAGTCCGAGCGGAAACGCTCGCTGAGCTGGAGACGAGCTCTGCTGATCCAAGGGATCAAGACATCAGGGACCTCACCCTTGGTGCGCAAGGGGAAGACCGTGGTGTAGCGCGAGTAGTCGTCAACAACAATCAGGAAGTACCTCTCCTGACCCTGTCCACGGACGCGGGCTGGGCCCCACACGTCCATGTGGAGCGTCTGCAAGGGAGCAGTCGTCGGGGGAAACGAGGAGGAGTGAGGAGCGGCGCGCTGCCGTCCCTCGACACAGGGAAGACAGGGAGGAGCAGGCGAGGGTGGGAGGGGAGGGAGAACCCTGGGAAGACCAGAGACAAGGTACCGTTTGTGCATGGCCCGAAGGCGCTGCACAGACGGGTGACCAAGTCGGTGGTGCCAGAGGACGGTCTCGTGCGCCAGAGAGCGACACGAGCAGGGGGCCGACAGCTGACCTGACGCAGACGCAGACGCAGCTACCTGAGGGGACTCAGTGGTCAGTGTGTACAGGTCCGACCCTGGCTGCCGAGTGAAGGTAGCCAGGTGACGGCCCATCCGAGCACACGTGCAGTGTGTCACGCGCTCGTAGGCAGGGGTGAACTGGTGAACACCCCCGTCCTGGAGCGCACAACCCGCCACCAAGTTCGTAGAGAATGAGGGGAGGTGGAGACCCGACAGTGTGCCCGACGGGACCGCAGGACAAGGAAGGACAGTGGAGGAGGTCGCAATGACCGGACCCCCAGAGGGGTCAGCGAGGGAGACAGCAACTGGCTGAGCGAGTGGCTCAAGGACAGTGCGGTCACGAAAGAAACAGCGAGAAGCACCTGAGTCCAGTGTGAAGGTGTGCAGTGCCGCAGTCGACTCAGTACCAGGGGGCACAGACTCACTAGCACCTAGAGCAGCAGCCTCACCATCACCTGAGGTAGCAGACACGCGAGTACCTGGAGTGGCAGTCTCACTAGCACCTAGAGCGGCAGCCTCACTGGTCCGAATGCCCGGGTCGGGCGGAACACGCAGGTACTGAGCACCCTCTCCACTAGTAAACATCACATACATGGCAGTGAGAATAGCATCAAAGTCTAGTGCATAGATATCAACTCCCTTCCTCATCAGATCAGCCCAGCGGGGCAGCTCAGTGGCATCAGGGAACTGAGTGCGCCAAGCGTCGTCAAGGCGAGAGAAACAGCGCTGCGTGGGGTGCGGCCTCCCACACGTCTGACCAGTGCGGTCACCAGTGCGAATGACGTACGTGCAGCTAAAGCCACCCGCCCCCCCGCGCTGCGAATACCACTCACGGGCCTCCTGGAGCGACGGAGTGTGCTGCTGGCTCAGACCACCGCCAGCGCCTCCACGACCACCACCGCCGCCGCCACCTCCTCGACCACCCCCTCCCCTGCCGCTGCCACGACCACCGCCGCCCCCGCCACCGCCCCCGCCCCTGCCACCGCCCCCGCCGCTGCCGTCACCACCCCCACCGCTGCCACTAGTCTCTCCAGCCCCACCACCATTCCCACCGCCTCCACCCCCGCCTCCCCCGCCGCCACCTCCACCCTTGCCCCCTCTGTTCCTGCGGCGCCCGCTCGGAGCAGACGCAGTCCCGACCTTCTCAGCACCAAGGAGGTCGACAGCAGAAGCAGAGGCTACAGAGGGAAGAAGGGGGGAAGGGGAACACCCCTCAAAGAAAGGGGTGCGGGGGTCGCCACGAGAGGCACCTACAGCGACGATGCTCGCCTCAGCTGCAAGTAGTTCCTTCTCGAGGAGGGCAATGGTGAGCTCAGTGGGGCAGCGAGCTAGGAAGTGATCCCTGACTGCGCGCAGAGAGTCAGGGAGGCGGGTGACGATGTGGTAGAGAGTGAGCCAGAGCGGGGGGGGGTTCCTAGCAAGGAACTCATCGGGCATAGCAGCACGGAAGCGGGCCTCACTAGTCTTGAGGTGGGTGATGAGGTCAGCAACTGTGTGAAAGGAGGCCAGGTCGGGGAACAGGTAGGGGAGTGAGAGGCGGCCTAGTGCGGCAGAAGCAGGTGAGGAGTAGCGAGCAACGACAGCAGTGTACAGTTCCTTAGCAGTCTTGTGCTGGCCAAAGTGCTCGCGCTCATCTATCGGCAGGGAGTTGCGAATAGCAAAGCGAGCGTGGGCGTCACGAGTCTGCCACTGTGAGCGGGCAGTGCTGTCAGCAGTAGTAGGAGGGGCAGTAGTATGGCCGAGGGCATGATCGTACAGTGAGACGTCCTCCTTGGCAGTGAGCTGTAGGAAGAGGTGCAGGTCATCTAGCCAGGTGTCAAATTTCACTGGGCGGCCCTCAGCATCGAAAGCTAGCACAGGAGGACTAGCCATAGTAGCAGTAGTAGTAGCAGTAGGTGCACCCTAAACGCAGTAGGCAGCGCGACTCAGGTAGGGCGGCTCGTTTCTGGCGGGGCCGTGGCTGTCGAGTGCGGGGCGTTAAGGGGCGGCAGGTAGGATCGACGGGGCCGCTAAGGGGCGGTGCGCGGGGTCGACGGGGCCAGAGGGGGCGGCGCGCGGGGTCGACGGGGCCGCTAGGGCCTCTAGGCGGGGCGCACGCTAGGTCGACGGGGCCGGCGGGGCCTCTAGGCGGGTCGCGAGCGGGGTCGACGGGGCCGGCGGGGCCTCTAGGCGGGGCGCGAGCGGGGTCGACGGGGTCGGCGGGGCCTCTAGGCGGGTCGCGAGCGAGGTCGACGGGGCCGGCGGGGCCTCTAGGCGGGCCGCGAGCGGGGTCGACGGGGCCGGCGGGGCCTCTAGGCGGGTCGCGAGCGGGGTCGACGGGGCCGGCGGGGCCTCTAGGCGGGGCGCGAGTGGGGTCGACGGGGCCGGCGGGGCCTCTAGGCGGGTCGCGAGCGGGGTCGACGGGGCCGGCGGGGCCTCTAGGCGGGGCGCGCGCGGGGTCGACGGGGCCAGCGGGGCCTCTAGGCAGGTCGCGAGCAGGGTCGACGGGGCCAGCGGGGCCGAGAAAAACAAAAAAAAAAAAGAGAGAAGCGCGCGAGGGCGCTGGGGGGAGGCGCTAAGGCGCGCTCCGACAGTAGGGCGCACGAGGGCGCTAGTAGACAGTCAGTAGTGGTGGGCCCGGAAAAAATTAGGTCCTAGCGAAGGACAGGCTCTGAAACCATGTCAGAATAACTGAAGCAGGAATGAATGAACTAGCAGAAAGTTTGGTACAAGTAGGAAACCCTAAGTTTGTGTACCCCCTAAGGTGTAACCCACTACAGCCTACACAACATAAACATACAATGTTTGACACATAGATCCGATAGGTTAAAACAGGGTAGAGGGGTGAGGAATGGAATAAGGAAATAGGAATACATATGGTATTCATTGTATTTGTACAAAGAGAATAATGCGTCGGTCGATTTGGTCAGAATGCACACTTGTGTGTAGCAACAAGGCGGAGCTCGAACTCTGAAATCTCCCAAATTATGTGGATCGGAAAGGTTATAAGCTAGTGTTATTGAAGTAGAAGGCCTAATCTAGTGGACTGGTAAGAATATGGTACTAACTGCATCTCTACAAACATAAGTAATGCGCTGGTCAGTTTGGTCGGCATGCGCGCCTGTAGTGCATGTACCATGTACGACTGAAATGTCTGTATCCGATAAATTACATAGATCTGAAAGGTCAAAACATGGTCGAGGGGTGAGGAATGGTATAAGGAAATGGGAATATATATGGTATTCATTGTATTTGTACAAAGAGAATAATGCGTCGGTCGGTTCGGTCAGAATGCACACTTGTGTGTAGCTACAAGGCGGAGCTCGAACTCTGAAATCTCCCAAATTATGTGGATCGGAAAGGTTATAAGCTAGTGTTGTTGAAAAAGAAGGCCAGATCTAGTGGACTGTTAAGTATATGGTACTAACTGCATCTCTAAAAACATCAGTAATGTGCTCGTCAGTTTGGTCAGTATGCGCGCTTGTAGTTCATATACCATGTACGACTGAAATGTCTATATCTGCTAAATTAAGTAGATCCTATAGGCTAAAACATGGTCGAGGGTTGAGGAATGGTATAAGGAAATGGGAATATATATAGTATTCATTGTATTTGTACAACGATAATAATGCGTCGGTCTGTTCGGTCAAAATGCACACTTGTGTGTAGCTACAAGGCGGAGCTCGAACTCTGAAATCTCCCAAATTATGTGGATCAGAAAGGTTATAAGCTAGTGTTATTGAAGTAGAAGGCCTAATCTAGTGGACTGGCAAGAATATGGTACTAGCTGCATCTCTACAAGCATCAGTAATGCGCTCGTCAGTTTGGTCGGTATGCGCGCCTGTAGTGCATGTACCATGTACGACTGAAATGTCTATATCTGCTAAATTACATGGACCTGATAGGTTAAAACATGGTCGAAGGGTGAGGAATGGAATAATGAAATAGGAATACATATGGTATTCATTGTATTTGTACAAAGAGAATAATGCGTCGGTCGATTTGGTCAGAATGCACACTTGTGTGTAGCAACAAGGCGGAGCTCGAACTCTGAAATCTCCCAAATTATGTGGATCAGAAAGGTTATAAGCTAGTGTTATTGAAGTAGAAGGCCTAATCTAGTGGACTGGTAAGAATATGGTATTAACTACATCTCTAAAAACAACAGTAATGCGCTCATCAGTTTGGTCGGTATCTTGCATCATACATACATACGTGCGTTACTACCGGTTCGTGCTAGAATAAACCCTGGATGGGCCACCGTGGATCTATTGCGGATGCGGTTAGCTTCTAGGACAAGAATGCTATTCAAAATTACTCTATTGTACGTATTGCATGATAATCATGCCACTGGGAATAAAACGGTTGTCAGGCTCAATTGGTTCGATATATAATTTCAAAACTACCTGCATGTACTTATACAACCATAAACTGTAATGGTTGGTGCCACACCGTGCCAGGGAAGCAGTTGAGCTATCTAAGTGTACCGATCTTCTGTACACTGTATTTCAAAGATGACAGCTTATACTGAAGCTTGTTCTTGACGCATACGGTAGTAATCATCAAGCCGCGACCCTAGTGGCAATTGGTGCGTGTGATTCGTCATTCGTGAAAGTTGTTCGGTTTTAGTCTGTGTAGATTTCGAGCGCAGGTAGTTAGAAAGCTTCAGGAAGAAATCAGGGGTTCTGTATGCGCTTCCCATTGTCCCTGCATGTATTTTGAGACGACTCACATCTGTGACCTTGATATCTCCGTCAATGTGGCTTGTACAGAACTCCTCGACAATACCTAATCACCGCTTCATAATGTAGCTACCTACCTCGTTCTAACCGTTGAAGTGTATTTCATTTTGCTCTTAAAGTGTACATTCATGCCGCACTGCGGGCCGAGGTCGCGAAATGGACACGCAGGGAGTTTTGGAACTTCATGAACTGCGGGGAGTCGAGGGATCAGAGGGAGTTGAGGTGTCAGAGGGGATCGAGGGATCAGAGGGGGTTGAGGAATCACGGAACGCGAAAGACCTACGGTACAGCTTAACGCATGGCAGCAATCCAGATGGCGGGGAGAGGGAGACTACGATCGCAGAGGCACCTCAGAAGCAACCTAGTCCCAGCCACGCGAATGGCGGCGTTTTAGACGCGCCTCAGAAGCAACCTAGTCCTAGTCACGCAAATGACGATGGTGTGGAGAGGGGGGAGGGTGAGAAGCAACAGCAGCATGCCTTCGCTCCCTCCGCTCCCTCCCCCTCCTCCCCGCCTCCCCCTGTCCGCTGGTCCGTTGCGCCGTGCACGGAGGGGAGGCTTGAGGGGCCGCCGCCGCTCGAGATCGCGCCCGTGCCGGGGGAAGCGGAAGGGTGGGGGGGCGCGCCGAGTCCGGGGAAGGCGCGGGCGTGGGGGGAGTGGGGGGAGTCGGCGGAGTGGGCGGAGGTGGATTTGAAAGGCATTACGCTGACCAAGGAGATTGCGCGGGGGTCGTCCAGCGTGGTGTACAGAGGCGTGTACCGCAAGCAAAACGTTGCTGGTGGGTGCAGTGCGGTGAGGAGGGATGGGAGAGAGGAGTGGGACGGGGAAGAGGGTGTGGGTGAGGGGTCAAGGAGGAAGTGGTTGGTGGGGGTTGAGAGTGGTTGATGCTGAAAAGGTGGAGTGTTTTCCTTTGTACCACTTTTGAGAACTCTCACAGGAAGGGAAGACTTGCAGAGGGGACTTGTTTCCCCAGACCTCCCCTCCCTTCCTCGTGCTTTGCAGGGGCTATAGCTGCTTGCGTGCTTTCCCCAACCCTCCCCGCTCTCCACTCCCCATACCCGCCCTCCTCCCCTTGTGCGTGCGTCGCAGTGAAGGTGGTTGACCTAGGCAGTGACGACGGGTCATCGCTGCACGAGGTGCAGGACAGGAGGGCGGCCTTCTCTCCCCAACCCTACTCCCCTCTCCCCGCTCCCTACTCCCCACTCCCTACCCCGCTCCCTTGCCCCTCCCCGTGTGCGTGCGTCACAGTGAAAGTGGTTGACCTAGGCAGTGACGATGGCTCGTCGCTGCACGAGGTGCAGGACAGGAGGGCGGCGCTCATACGGGAGGTGATTATATGGAGCCGCCTCTCGCACCCCCACATTGTGCCGGTGAGTGTAAGGGGGGCAGCTTATAAGGAGGACGGCTCATACGGGAGGTGATTGTATGGAGCCGACTCTCGCACCCCCACATTGTGCCGGTGAGTGTGAGGTGTAAACGTAATCACCTCCCTGTCTGTCTGTTTGTGTCGGCTTATAAGGAGGATGGTTCGTACGGAAAGTGATTATATGGAGCCGCCTCACGCATGCATCCCCTCCCCATGTGCGTGTGCATCCCTCCCCCTCCAGGTGATAGGAGCACATATCCCCCTGCTCCCCCCCGAGGCCCACCCGTCCCCATCCCCCCCGAAAGCCAGGCAGCAGAGGGTGGACTCGCGCCTGCGGGGCGAGCAGGCGTGCGTTGTGAGGGGACTCGCGCCTGCGGGATGAGCAGGCGCTCATCCCGCCCTCCCCTCCTCACCCCCCTCTCCCTCTCCTCCCCCCAACAGGTGATAGGAGCGCATATCCCCCTTCTCTCCCCCGAGGCCCACCCATCCCCGTCCCCCCGAAAGCCGGGGCAGCAGAGGGTGGACTCGCGCCTGCGGGGCGAGCAGGCGTGCGTTGTCAGTCAGTTGATTGGCACGGGAGTGACTCTCAAGGAGTATTTGGCTCGCACTGCCAGGGAGAAGAGGAAACTGCCGCTGCACATGCTGGTGGATTTAGCCATGCAGCTCGCCAAGAGGTGAGGGAGGGTGGGAGAAGAGGGTGAGGGGGGGTTGATGTGCTTGTGGGCATGGGGATGTGTGCCCCGACCACGTGCTGCTCGACTCCTTACGTTCTTTTCACTCCTTTACCCCCTTGTCCCCCGACAATCCTCGTGCTGCGGGTGGGGCACGGGCATGGGGATGTGTGCCCCGACCACGTGCTGCTCGACTCGACTCCTCCTTGCGCCTGCACCTTAAGTACTGGCGCAACTCCTCTTGATTCTCCTCCTCTCCCTCCCGTCCCTACTCCTCTCCCCACTCGTACGGGTGGTGCACGGGGGGATGTGTGCCCCGCCCACGTGCTGCTCGACTCGACTCCTCCTTGCGCCTGCACCTCATTGCTGTTACCTTTTCCATTCTCCCATCCACCGTCCCTCCGCAACACCACACCAGCCTCGCCTTCCTACACTCCTTGAAGGTGGTGCACGGCGATGTGTGTCCCGATCACGTGCTTCTCGACTCCACCTTGTGCTTGCACCTCACCCGCCCATCCGTCCTCCTCTCCCCCAACCCAACCCACTCCCCTCTCACTCACAGCCTCGCCTTCCTACACTCCTTGAAGGTGGTGTATGGCCATGTGTGCCCCGATCACGTGCTGCTTGACTCCTCCCTGCACCTCACCCGCCCTCCCTCTCCCCAACTCCCCACCCAGCCTCGCCTTCCTACACTCGTTGAAGGTGGTGCATGGCGACGTGTGTCCCGATCACGTGCTGCTCGACTCCACCTTACGTCTGCACCTCGCGGGCTTCGCGTGTGCTTCTATCGAGGGCGACCTCGCATACAGTCACGCGGGCAGAGGGGAGGAGCGAGGCAATCCGAACTACATGGCTCCTGAGGTGAGTGGGACTGAGGTGAGCGAGCATGTGCCTGTTGTCCATGCTATCCCATCCCCATCCCCATCCCCAACCCTCCCAACCTCACTTCTTTTCTCCCTTCTCTCTCTCATTGCCCTCACCTCCTCTCCCTCCCCGTCAGGTGCTCAACTCCCTCCCATACGATTGCCAGGCAGACGTGTTTGCTTTTGGCATGTGCCTGATGTCCATGCTCTCCTGTGAGCCACCCTTCCCGAACCCTCTGCCTCCTCCACCCCTCCCCACCCCTCTCGTCCCCCATCAGGTGCTCAACTCCCTCCCATACGACCGTCAGGCGGACGTGTTCAGCTTCGGCATGTGCCTCTGGTCCATGCTCTCCTGTGAGCCGCCCTTTCCCAAGTGTGATTACAACGAGATCTCCGACCTTCTGCAGCAGGTATGGAACAAATGGTGACTATAACGAGACTGACCATTACAATTACCATTACCATTACCGTTACCGTTACCATTACCATTACCATTACCATTACCATTACAATTACCATTACCATTACCATTACCATCACCATCAGAACTACCATAACCATTACCATTATCATTACCACTACCATTACCATTACCATTACCGTTACGATTACCGCTACGATTAATGTTACGATTATCGTTACCATTATCGTTACCATTACCATTACCCTTACCATTCTCATTACCATTACTATACCCATTACCATTACAACTACCATTACCCATTACCCATTACCACTACCATTACCATTACCATTACCATTACCATTACCATTGCCATTACCATTACCATTACCATTACCGTTACCATTACCATTACCATTACCATTACCATTACCGTTACCATTACCGTTACCATTACCATTACCATTACCATTATCATTACCATTTCAATTACGATTACCATTACCATTACCATTACAATTACCATTACCATTACCATTACCATTACCATTACTATTACCATTATTAGACCTCTTGCTTGTTGCAGTTCGCGGACAGGTTCGAAAAGTGACATCTTGCGATTGAATTTACATCTGATTTCCGTTGAACTCAGCTTTCCTTCATCTCTCCCTTCCCTTCCATGTCTCCATCATTTCCCCCTAGTGTTGCTCACTCAGCCCCTCCTCCTCCTATCTCCTCCCATATCCGCATCCCCCAGGGCGTGCGCCCCAGTGCCCGCCCGACTTGGCGCATGTGCTGCGCTGCTGCAGGCCCTTGCTTACCCCCTCTTCCTCCATTCTCCCCTCTTCCCCCTCTCCACCCTCTCCCCCAACCCCAAGGGCGTGCGCCCCATCATCTCCCCCAAGTGCCCGCCCGACTTGGCGCATGTGCTGCGCTGCTGCAGGGAAGGCGCTTGCTCACCGCTCTCCCTTTCTTCCCCACTCTTCCCGCCTCTCTCCCCCCATCCCATCCCTCAGGGCGTGCGCCCCATCATCTCCCCCAAGTGCCCCCCCGACTTGGCGCATGTGCTGCGCTGCTGCTGGGAGGGCACCCCTTCATCCCGCCCCTCCATGCCGCAACTCATCGCCATGCTGCGCTCACTCAACGTCTTTGCCTCCCGCCAAGACGACCCTGCCAGGGACGCCAGGCTGGGAGCATCTGGTTCAGGGGATGCTGGCTTTCCCAGCAGCACCAGCAGCACTGGCAGGAGGAGTAGCAGCACCAGCAGCAGCAGCAGCAGCAGCAGCAGCAGCAAGCAGGCTGGTGGGGCAAGGAGTGGTGCGGATGAGAGAAGTAGCAGCAGCACTGCTGTGGGAGGCAGCATGAGTGATAACCGCCCGCAGAAAGGAGCCAAGCCGTCGCTCTTCACCTCACTCAGCTCTTCCATTGGCCGCTTCAGCTTCTCACGTGGTAGATCCCCGCAAGTGACCCTCCCTCCAGCATTCTCAACACCCTCACCAGCAGCATCACCATCAGCAGCACAATCAGCAACATCGCCTATGCCACTACCAACGTCGGCATCCGAGTCTGCTGCTGTCTCAGTGGCACGACCATCATCGGCAGTAGCGCCTTCAGCAGCGGCAGCAGCAGCAGCAGCAGCAGCTGCTGCTGTGACAGTGGCACGGGACGGAGAGGCGGTGAGAGAACCAGCTGGAAACATTGCTTTAAACGGCACGCTTGGTACAGTAACGACAAAGGGTCGCTCTGTAGAGAGTGCAGCTCAATCTGGCTGTCTAGGCCATGATTCTGCTGCCGAAAGTAGTGAAGTGACTGTCGAGGGCAACAGCGACATACAGCAACAACTAGCCTCCTCTGAGCCAACCCCCTCTGACCCAATTTCCTCTTCTCCCCACCTAAACACTCCCCCTCTCCCTCTCATACCTTCCTCCTCTCTTCCAAACAATCCACCCTCTCCTATACCTCCCGCATTCCTCCCCTCCCACACTACCACCCCCGCCTTCCTGCCTTCCCCTCCCTCCTCCCCTCTGCACTCCTCCCTCCCGCCCCCCTCTCCACACCCCTCCTCCCCCTCTCGCTCCTCTCACCCCTCCCCTTCCCCCTCCTCCTTCCCCCCTTCCTCGCCCTCTCCTGCCGCTTCTACCAGCCCAGCCGTATCAGCAGCAACAGCTGCAGGTGCTGCTGCTATCAGCACAGGAGGTGTGGGGGGCAGAGGGTACGCTATAGCAGGTCGGGTGGCTGGTGCTAGCCCTGCTGCTGCTGCCGCCACTGCCGCTGCGAATCCCGAGGCGGACCCTGAGGCTAGTGCCGGAGCTAGTCCCGAGGCTAGCACCGAAGATAGCACCGGGTGTGTGAAATGGGAAGGCGGATCGGCAGCAGAGAGCATTAGCCCTGTCGGCAGTACTAGGAGCATTGGGTGGGATGCAGGGGGGGGCATAACTGCACCTGCTGGGAATGCTAGCCCTGCAGGGAGCATTGGGAGCATGAGGAGTGTGGGGTGGGAGGGGGAGCTAGTGTCGCCTGCATGGAGTGGGGAGGCGGGGCAGGCATGGGTGGGGGAGCGACCGGTGTGGGAAATAAAGCTGAGGGACGTGGTTCTGAAGAGGGAGATTGCTAAAGGGTCGACAGGGACTGTGTACAAGGGCAAATACAAGGACTCCACTGTTGCAGGTATGGTCTTCTGAGTACGAAATTGACTTTCATTCACCGTCTAAGTATCAGCCCTCTCACTCTCTACTAGTGAATCCGTTCAGTTCAAAAAGCGACTGGGACTGTGCACAAGGGCGAGTACAAGGCTGCCCTGTTGCACAGTCCCAATCGCCAAGTCGGACAGTCCCAGTCCGTACGGACTGGTTCTCTCACATTCACCTTCTGAGTGTGAGCACTCTTGCGTTCACCATTTGACTACAGTACATCCCCTCTCACACACTCACCTGCACGGATCATCAGTGCTCGCGCCTGGTGCATTAGCGACGTCTCAAAAATCTTCTCCCCTCTTTCCTCCCACCCCCCACACTCACCTGCACCCACCACCAGTGCGCGTGGTGCCTTGGAGCGAGGTCGAAGGGGAGATGTCCGAAGGGGAGCAGTGGGAGCAAAGGCGGGCCAAGTTCTTAAGAGAAGTGACTATATGGAGACGACTCAAGCACCCCAATATAGTCAAGGTGAGATGTAATGCACCTCAAAACTCCTGGCACAGGAGGGCCAAGTTCCTAAGAGAAGTGACTATATGGAGACGGCTCAAACACCCCAATATAGTCAAGGTGATATTCTTTCGTCCCTGAACTCGTCTCATTTCGAGGCGCCTCAAAACTCGGAGCAGAGAAGGGCCAAGTTAGTAAGGAGTGGCTATATGGAGACGGCTCAAACACCCCAAAACAGTCAAGGTCAGCTCCACACGGCGCATCTTTTGACACGTCTCAAAATACCTGGACGCCCCACCTCCCTTGTCTTGCGCTATACCTTTTTCCCTTCAATTCAAGCAATACTTTTTTTCAGTCGTCTATCCCTCCCATCCCCGTGTTCCTTCCTTTCAGTTCATTGGAGCATCTATTCCCGAGCACCCTCAATTAGCGACCACCCCCACCACCACTGCCAGCACCAGCGCTGGTAGAGACGACGGAAAAGACAGGGAAAAAGAGGCAGACAGGGAAGATGGGGCAGGCAGGGAGAAAGGGGAGGAGAGAGAGAAAGGTGCGGAGAGGGATAAAGGGGCGGAGAGGGATAAAGGGGCAGAGAGGAATAAAGGGGCGGACAAGGAGAAGGGGCCACCAGACACGCGGTTCAAGGGCCATGCGTTGTGTGTGGTGATGGAGCATGTGGATTTCTGTAGCCTCAAGGAGTATCTTTTCCGGGCAGCCCGGGAACGGAGGAAGCTACCGATGCCGTTCATTGTGCATGTGGCGTTTGATCTGGCCAAGGGGTGAGTGAGTGAATGGGTGGGTGAGCAGGTGAGTGAGTAGCTGGGTGAGTGAGTAGGCGAGCGAGTGAGTGAATGAGTGAGCAAGAATGAGTGAGTGACATTTGTCCTGAGAATCTACTCACAACCGTCCCCCTGTTCCCCCACCCTTCCCTCTCGCGCTCCCCAACACGCTGTACCGGCCAGTCTGGCGTATCTGCACTCCCTGGGCGTGGTGCACGGCGACATTTGTCCCGAGAACCTGCTTCTGAGCAGCAAGCGCCGCCTCAAGATCGCAAGATTCGGGGCGGCACGAGTGGAGTCATCCCACCCGGTCAGCACCGCCACTGGCAGCTGCCGACGCACCCTCAGCTACAGCGCCCCTGAGGTATGCTTGATTTTCTTTAAGAACTCTTCTAGCGCCTCTGGGGTAGGTATATTGTCTCTTTAAGGGGCCTCAAATCTGCCAGCGCAGCCTTAGCTTAGCTACCACGCCCCGGAGTTGGTCCTGCCCTTCTGTCTGTCGCCTCTAGCTCTGCCATCTGTGTATAAGTGCAATGAAATCCCCCCCCCCCCCACCCCCCCCGCCCCCACCTCTCCCCGCACAACCCACCACCCCTCAGGTCCTTTTCTCCCAGCCCTACAACCACCCTGCTGACATGTACAGCTTTGGCTGCTGTCCCAGATGCAAACGCATGTCCTTCCTCCCTTCTCCCCTCACTTCCCCTCCCTCCTTCATCCCCTCACCATGCCTCCCTAGGTCCTCTTCCCCCAGCCCTACGACCGCACTGCTGATGTCTACAGCTTTGGCTGCTGTCCCAAATGCAAACGCATGTCCCTCCTCCCTCCTCCCCCTTCTTTTCCTCCCCCCTTCACCCCCCTCTCACTCACCCACCTCCCCCTTAGGTGCTCTTCTCCCAGCCCTACGACCGCTCTGCTGACGTCTACAGCTTCGGCATCTGCCTGTGGGAGCTCTACGCTCGGGAGGCCCCGTTCCCGAACCTAGACTTTGGGGAAGTTGCCGATGCTGTCAAGGAGGTGAGGGGTCAATGGGATGCTAAGGGGCAGGCAGGATCAGATGGAAAGGGGTGGGGATGAGGGTGATTTGCTACCTTTTGTTGTGGGAGGAGTCTTCTTTTCCGAACCTAAACATTGGGGGGGCGGGCCACGCATGGCGCCATACGTTTTGCCATCCCTCCTGTGCTACTCTGGTGCGCTTTCATTCCCCCCAGAGCTTCCATTCGCCACTGCCACGTGTGCGATCCCCTTTTTCACTCCCACCCTCCCCTCCCCTCTGCAGGGTGTGCGCCCCATTATTTCCCCCAAGTGCCCCCCTGACTTGGCCAATGTTATGCGCTGCTGCTGGGAGAACCTCCCTGCTGCACGCCCCTCGATTCCCCAAGTCCTTGAAATGCTGAAGAAGGTGAATGTCTTCGCAGGTAAATGAATCATGTTTTATATTATTTGTATCATTGTTCCTATATCTAGCTGCTCACCGCAAAGGTGGAAAGCTCACTAAGATGTGCATATTTTTTTTATTGTGGTGTAAAAAGCATGCATAATATGCCACAATTTCTCAAAACATTATGACTTGATTTGCTAGTTACGCTAATAGAGCTAACGAGCTGCACTGGTCTCGTGATTTCCACCAGTGCTGACCTCCAGCCAGAATGCGGCGCTTTTTCCTCGCCTCCCTGGACGCGGAAGATGTTTTTTGCGTGCATTCCAAGGGGCACCCCTCCCCCGCTTCCTCCCCCTGCCTGACATCAAACCTGCCTTGGGGGTTGGCGTCCCGTCCAGTCAAGCTGTCCGCTGAGCGTCCGTTGCGGTTCAGTAAGATTCGACACGGTGAACGCAACTTTGCGTTCGTAGACCCCAGGGACCGCGGCGCACCGTACGAAACCGAGGTGTGCAACAAAACCCGGGGGTTAGCGCGCGTGAGGGGGGGTCCATATCAAGCCTGCGTTCCCAAGGTTCATGCGGCGCATCGCCCCGCCAGTCTCGTGAAAGGTATTCCCTGTGTGCAAGTGCATTGCATTTTGCTGTCATGAAATCTTGGGTTGGGTGGGGTGGGGAACATGCAGTTGTGTTGATATATTGTTCAGGCTCTCCGTAGCTGTCTCTTTGGTGTTGACTTGGTTATTTAGTGAATCTCGAGCATCAGAGTCCGAACCACGATAATGCTATCGCGATTCGCGTCTTATCAACGGGGGAGTAACACGCGATTCGCGTCTTATCAACGGGGGAGTAACAAAATTGATCCTCTTGACATACATTTCCCAGAATAATTTCGGAGGGTATTTCCAGGTTTCGCATCTTAGCACTGGGTCTAGGAGAAGTCTAGAGTAGACGACAGGGAGACACCCTTACATCGAGACACCCTCGACTACGGTATTGTTAGGTGGTACCTCTCGCGGCGTGGATTACTTTAATTTCGTCGCCGGGAAGAGCCGAGCCTTGACAACGTAACGCTAACAATAACTATCCACCCAAGTACACTTAACTCGGCTAGTGGTTGGTGCCGCGGTCAAACTATTTGTAACATTCACGGCACCGCGATACCTGCACATTTGGAACACAGACTCTAAATTTGAAAGCGTCTCTTTGAAACTTGTAAACGCGGACACGCGCGCGAGCGATGGCTTGACTGCACGGGCTTCGTCCCTAAGCGCAGGCCGCGCGTTTCGATCACAACAATCAGAACCAAATTTTTTGCTCAACCATCAGACATGGCCACAGGAACCGCGGAATCTGACGGGGTGCTGCAACGCGTGCGAACCGATCCCTCCAATCGAGTCAAAGACGAAACAACCGAATTCGGAACTGGGGATTCCTGGCTGGGTAGGTCGTATTCGGTGCAGGTGGGACGCGGCAGCGATGCAGACTCAGGGGAAGCAGCGGAAGCAGCGGAAGCAGGGGGAGCGGGGGGAGCGGGGGGAGCGGGGGGAGCAGGCGGAAGGAGGCGGCGGTCGGAGAGTTCCCTGGGGGTGAACATCGCAGCGCTGGATAAGGCGTTGGACCGAGTCATGTCCATGCCCTGGCGCCGCGAGAAGAAGGCGGGCGACGGCGACGGAGGCCTAGGATTGGGAGCCGCATGGCAGGAGAAAGCGGAGCAGAACGGGAAGCATGTGCTGGGTAGGGCGCGTTCACATGGAAACGGGGAGGGGAGTTCCGTTCTGGCGGCTGCTGCGGCCGCCGTTGCAGCCGTTCGCAGTGACGGTGACGCGGTGGGCTTAACGACGGGTTTGCCACTAACCAAATGCGGTAAAGAGACGTGCGCGAAGGACGCGACGAGTAAGGAGCGGTGCGCGGAGGTGGAAGAGGGTGCGGATGGGCGCCGGGGCGAAGGCGACGTTGCTGTAGCGTCGTGGCAGGTTGATTTACGGCGAGTGACTATAAAGAAGGAGATTTTCAGGGGCGCGTACAGCACGGTGTACAAGGGCACCTTCAGGGACATGGATGTTGCAGGTACGCCCTCTTTCTCCTCACGTAAGCCCTCTTTCTCCTCTCCTCTGTTGTCCCTTCGCCACCCCCTTCTTTGTCGAATCACTTCGTTTCTCCCCCTGTCTCACGTACTTCGTCTGTCCACCCCATATCTTCGCTGTTGGAAGTAAACAAATCGCAATTCTCACTGCCACCCCCTGGCCCCTGCTTCCTGCCTGTTCTCTCACCCTCTCTCTGTCTTTCACCCCTCTCACTCACCCCCCTCTTCCTCCCCTCTCGCTCAACCACTCTCTCGTTCTACCGAGTTCTCTCACCCGTGGCCGCCTTTCGTCATGCCGTCACTCCCTTACGCCCTCCCTCTCTCCGCTACCCTCCCCGCGAGTGCGTGCAGTGAAGGCCATCGACTGGGGGGAAGCAGGGTCGTTCTCGCCCGTGCTGCGCGCCAAGCAGAGAGCCGCGCTGCTGCGCCAGGTGCACGTGTGGCGGGGCCTCAAGCACCCCTACGTGACTCAGGTGAGACAGAGGTCGACGCTCAAGTCGGCTTGTGAGAGGTCGAAGCACACGCACACACATACGTACACACATGGGAGAGGAGAGGATTCATGTATTCCTGTTCTTGCCCCACGCTCAGGAGCGCGCTCAGGGCCCGTCTCATCCTGACACCTGACTAAGAGGGGTGTGGTGAGGTGTCTGCACGATGACTTAATGACCCTCAAGAATCTTACCACTGCAGCGTATTTCCCTTGCCGAAGCCCTCTCCTTATTGAATTAGCTCTTCTGCGTCGCCCTTCCCCCATTCCCTCACGCCCTCCCTCCCACGCAGCTGGGGCCAGCAAGTGTGTCCGCGGACTCTACTCGCTGCACCACTCCCCGCGGCGTGGATGCGCGCCTGAGGGGCGCGGCGGGGTGCCTAATCATGGAATACGTGGGGGACCTGACTCTCAGAGTGTAACCCCCACTCCCTCCCCCCATCCCCATGTTTGCACATCCAGCTTCTAGCAGCGAGTGTGTCAGCGTACGCTGCCCGCTGCACCACCGTTGAATCTCCCCCCCCCCTTGCTCCACTCCACGCCCACCCTCCCGCACAGCTGCTAGCAGCGAGTGTGTCTGCGGACTCTACCCGCTGCACCACGCCCCGTGGTGTGGATGCGCGTTTGAGGAGCGTGGCGGGGTGTTTGATCATGGAATACGTGGGCGACCTGACCCTCAAGGAGTATGTGGCTCGCGCTGCCAGGGAGAGGAGGAAGCTGCCGCTGCATATGGTCGTGGAGCTGGCTTTGCAGCTCGCCAAGGGGTGAGTGTGGGAGTGGGTTGAGGGGAGTGGCGGGGTGACTTAAACTGGAGCTCGTGGGAGGTCTGACGCTCAAGGAGTATCTCTCTCGCGCTGCCAGGGAGCATCGCAAGCTGCCGCTGCACATGGTCGTGGAGCTGGCTTTGCAACTCGCCAAGGGGTGAGTGATGGGAGGGAGGGAAGGGGGTTTGGAGCGTGGCGGGGTTCGTCATATTGGAATATGTGGGCGACCACGGAGTATCTCGCTCGTGCTGCCAGGGAGAGGAGGAAGCTGCCACTGCACATGGTGGTAGAGCTAGCATTGCATTGCAACTCGCCAAGGGGTGAGTGAGGGCGGGAGGTGTGGGGCGTGGCAGGGTGTAATGCCAGCTTGTTACGGGGTGCTTCGTGATGGAGTTCCTGGAAGGCTTGACCCTATCTATCTCGCTGTGCTTCCAAGGAGAGAAGGAAGCTGCCTCTGCACATGATGGTTGAACTTGCCTCGCAACTCGCCAAGGGGTGAGTGAGGGAGGGAGGGAGGGAGAGGGGTGTGGGGCGTGGCAGGGTGCCTCGTGATGGAGTTCCTGGGAGGCTTGACCCTATCTATCTCGCCGTGCTGCCAGGGAGTGGCGCAAGCTGCGCTGCACATGCTGGTAGATGCAGCAGAGCAGCTCGCTAAGGGGTGAGTGAAGGGAGGAGACGGGGTGAAAGGGGACTGTGGTGAAAGTGTGTGATTCACTTGAGTAAGCCGGTATCCCGGTATCCCAGCTTTCACGGTATCCCGGTATCCCGGTTTCCCGGTTTCCCAGTTTCCCGGTTTCCCGGTTTCCCGGTTTCCGGTTTCCCGGTTTCCCGGTTTCCCGGTTTCCCGGTATCCCGGTTTCCCGGTTTCCCGGTTTCCCGGTTTCCCGGTATCGTGGTTTCCCGGTATCGTGGTTTCCCGGTTTCCCGGTATCCCGGTATCCCGGTATCCCGGTTTCCCGGATTCCCGGTTTCCCGGTTTCCCGGTTTCCCGGTTTCCCGGTTTCCCGGTATCGTGGTTTCCCGGTTTCCCGGTATCCCGGTTTCCCGGTTTCCCGGTTTCCCGGTATCCCGGTTTCCCGGTTTCCCGGTATCCCGGTATCCCGGTTTCCCGGTTTCCCGGTATCCCGGTTTCCCGGTATCCCGGTATCCCGGTTTCCCGGTTTCCCGGTTTCCCGGTTTCCCGGTATCCCGGTTTCCCGGTTTCCCGGTTTCCCGGTTTCCCGGTTTCCCGGTTTCCCGGTTTCCCGGTTTCCCGGTTCCCGGTTTCCCGTATCCCGGTTTCCCGGTATCCCGGTATCCCGGTTTCCCGGTATCCCGGTATCCCGGTATCCCGGTATCCCGGTTTCCCGGTTTCCCGGTATCCCGGTTTCCCGGTATCCCGGTATCCCGGTTTCCCGGTTTCCCGGTTTCCCGGTATCCCGGTATCCCGGTTTCCCGGTATCCCGGTTTCCCGGTATCCCGGTATCCCGGTTTCCCGGTTTCCCGGTATCCCGGTTTCCCGGTTTCCCGGTTTCCCGGTTTCCCGGTTTCCCGGTTTCCCGGTTTCCCGGTTTCCCGGTTTCCCGGTTTCCCGGTATCCCGGTTTCCCGGTATCCCGGTTTCCCGGTATCCCGGTATCCCGGTTTCCCGGTATCCCGGTATCCCGGTATCCCGGTATCCCGGTTTCCCGGTTTCCCGGTATCCCGGTTTCCCGGTATCCCGGTATCCCGGTTTCCCGGTTTCCCGGTTTCCCGGTTTCCCGGTTTCCCGGTTTCCCGGTATCCCGGTATCCCGGTATCCCGGTATCCCGGTTTCCCGGTTTCCCGGTTTCCCGGTATCCCGGTTTCCCGGTTTCCCGGTTTCCCGGTTTCCCGGTTTCCCGGTTTCCCGGTATCCCGGTTTCCCGGTTTCCCGGTTTCCCGGTTTCTCGGTTTCCCGGTTTCCCGGTTTCCCGGTTTCCCGGTTTCCCGGTTTCCCGGTTTCCCGGTTTCCCTGTTTCCCGTTTTCTCGGTTTCCCGGTTTCCCGGTTTCCCGGTTTCCCGGTTTCCCGGTTTCCCGGTTTCCCGGTTTCCCGGTATCCCGGTTTCCCGGTTTCCCGGTTTCCCGGTTTCTCGGTTTCCCGGTTTCCCGGTTTCCCGGTTTCCCGGTTTCCCGGTTTCCCGGTTTCCCTGTTTCCCGTTTTCTCGGTTTCCCGGTATCCCGGTTTCCCGGTTTCCCGGTTTCCCGGTTTCCCGGTTTCCCGGTATCCCGGTATCCCGGTTTCCCGGTATCCCGGTTTCCCGGTTTCCCGGTTTCCCGGTTTCCCGGTTTCCCGGTTTCCCGGTTTCCCGGTATCCCGGTATCCCTGCATCCAGGTATTCCATTGACCACCTAGTCACCCCTAGCCCCACATACAAAGCCTTCCTACATCCTCTTCTCCCCCCTTCAGCCTGGCCTACATCCACAGCGGCGGCGTGGTGCACGGGGGCGTGTGCCCCAGACAACCTGCTGCTCACGGATCACGTCATCTCTTCCCGTCCCCCCTCCCCTCTCCTTCCCTGGCTGGCCTACATCCACAGCAGCGGCGTGGTGCATGGAGACGTGTGCCCCGACAACCTGCTGCTCACAGATCGCAGGCGCCTCAAGATCGCCCCTTTCACCCCCAACCCCACACCCACCCACCCTTCCGCTCCCCTTCTTCTGGCCCCTCCAGTCTGGCCTACATCCACAGCAGCGGTGTGGTGCAAGGGGACGTGTGCCCGGACAACCTGCTCCTCCCTTTCCCCATTCACCCCTACCCCACACCCTTTTTACCCCTCCTCCTGCCTTCTCAGTCTGGCCTACATCCACAGCAGCGGTGTGGTGCATGGGGACGTGTGCCCCGACAATCTCCTCCTGACGGACCGCAGGCGACTCAAGATCTCCGGCTTTGGCGTCGCGCGCTTCGAAGCAGAGTGCAAGGCGCGTGGCCGCGGTGGCACACAGTGCATTGATAACTCTGGGGCTGCTGGGGATAGCTGTGGGAGTGAGGCAGGCAGCTCTGGCAGTGCTGGAGTGAATGGGGATTCTCAAAAGGGAGCTGGGGTGGCTGGGAGCGAGGCAGAGGGGGAGGCAGGGGCACAGGCAGAGGCAGAGGCAGGGGCAGGGGCAGGGGCAGGGGCAGGGGCAGGGGCAGGGGCAGGGGCAGGGGCAGGGGCAGGGGCAGGGGCAGGGGCAGGGGCAGGGGCAGGGGCAGGGGCAGGGGCAGGGGTAGAGGCAGGGGCAAGGATACTGAGGGATTTGCAGGATGTGACTCGGGATGGACAACGGGCGGAGAGGCGTGAAGTAGGGCAAGATGCGGAGGTGGTGAGAGGACAGGTAGAAGAGGCTGGGGAGGCGAGAGAGGGGAATGGGGGAGGAGAGGGAGGAAGGGGAGAGGAGGCAGAGGAGGGTGTGGTGGGAGGGGGTGGGGAAGGAGGGGAGGCAGGGGGAGTGCAGCAGGGGGACGGATGGTTGCCTCATGACGCCAGTGGGGAGACAGGTTCAGTGGGGTACATGGCTCCTGAGGTGCGTTGCTTTGGCTGAGGCGATTAACAAGTGGAGAGGGTTTAGATGGTCAGATTGTTGCCCCATAACGCCAGTGGGAACACGGGGTCCGTGGGATACATGGCTACTGAGGTGCGTTGCTTGTGTGTGCTGATAACGGTGGGGAGGGTTCAGATAGCCAAACTGGTTCCTCATGACGCCAGTGGGAACACGGGGTCCGTGGGATACATGGCTCCTGAGGTGCGTTGCTTTCGCTGTTACACAAGCTAGATTCAGGCAGATACCACCGTGCTGACACTTACAGATTTACCATGTGCCTGTGCGCGGTGAGAGAGCATCCAGAGGCAGAGGCAGAGGCAGAGGCAGAGGCAGAGGCAGAGGCAGAGTGATGCTCTCTCACTCACTGCCTTGTGCTCCCCCTCAGGTGCAACCCCTCCTTTCTGAATTCCACCCTCTCAGGTGCTAGCTGGTCTGCCATACGACCGCCGTGCTGACGTGTACAGCTTTGGCATCTGCCTGTGGGAGCTGCTGACGTGTGAGACCCCGTTTGACTCGTTTGACTTCAGCGAGATGGCCTCCGCCATCAGTGAGGTGAGTCTTTCTGCACTGCTGGCATGAGGTGAAACCTGAGTCAATGATAAAAGACCCCGTTTGACTCGTTTGACTTCAGCGAAATGGCTTCCGCAATCAGGGAGGCGAGCGCCTTTCCTCAACTCCTCCTCCCTCTCCACAGTTACCCCGAGCGTGTGCCTCACCTTCCCCTCAACTGCCCCAACACAGGGAAAGCCAGGACAGAGTCTTGTTGTTCACTCCCCCCACCTCCTCCTTGTCTTCCCCACACCTATCCTCCAAGGCTTGTGCCCCATCATCCTCCCCTCCTTTTCCCCAGCTATCTGGCGTGTGTCATGTGCTGCTGAAAAGGTCCTTGTTCCTTTCCGCACTCCCGCTCTTCCCTCCTCCCCGCCTCCTCTTACCCCATCTCATCCTGCCCCACAAGTGCCCTCTTGACTTGGCACACACGTCATGAGGTACTGCTGGGAGGGCACCCCTGTTCACTTCCCACTCTCTCCCTACTCCCCTCCTCTCTAACGTTCTCCCTCCTCCACCCTATGCCACAGGGCGTGCGCCCCATCCTGCACCACAAGTGCCCCCATGACATCGCACGAGTGATGCGGTGCTGCTGGGAGGGCTCCTCTGCTGCTCGCCCCTGTTCCCCACCGTCCCCACTTCCCCCCTTTTCCTCCCACCATCCCATCCCACAGGGTGTGCGACCCATCCTGCCCCACAAGTGCCCCCTTGACTTGGCACGTGTCATGCGGTGCTGCTGGGAAGGCTCCTCTGCTGCACGCCCCTCCATGCCGCAAGTCATTGCCATGCTGGACAAGGTCAATGTGTTCAGTGGGAAAGAAATCCCTGTATACAACATCTGAGCTGCTTCTGAGAGGTCTTACACTCGAATGCCCCTCCATGCCGCAAGTCTTAGCCGTGCTTCAGAAGGTCAATGTGTTCAGCGGGGAAGAGATATGGTACCTGTATACAACATCTGAGTTGTGTTTTGGAAGGTGCTCGTCATGTGAGCTGCTGTTGACAATGCTAGAACACCCCTCCATGCCGCAAGTCATTGCCATGCTTGACAAGGTCAATGTCTTCAGTGGGAAAGAAATCCCTGTATACAACATCCGATCCGAGCCGCTTTTCAGCAGTGCGCCTCCATGTTGCAAGTCAAATTTGTTTAGTGGGAAGTGGATTCCTGTGCACATTTAGCAGCTACACTCGATGAGGGTTATGATATACATAATTTGCTGAATTGTGTTCATAACATAACTACAGAGGACATATTGAGTGTAGGCGCAATTTTGCAGAACTTTCTTGTGCTGACATGCTGCTTAATCAATAAATTACCAACCTAAAACGTCAGTCAGACACAAACAATCCCCGCTTTCTACCAGTGTGACTGTACCAAATTTCGAACAAACTGCTCAGCTTTATCCCGTTCACCTTCCTTAAGAACCAAGCGACACTAAACAGTGTAGTGTGCACTGATCTTGGCGCTAAAAACACTCCCAGGTTCCTGTTACTGCGCGCTGCTACCACCAAACGGTTATACACAGTATAACCCACGGAAAAAACAGCATCCAGCTCTCGTTGCGAGCAGTAGTGGTGCCTCCACCTCACATTGTCCCACGCCCGCTCCCGTGCCAGTACACTTGCTCTTTTTTGCAAAATCTGCCCGTCAAGGCACCTTTGCGAGTACACTTGATCCTCGCTAGGGAGCTGCTGCTCGTACTGTATGAAGCGCCAGTCGAAGAAGGAATGGAAGAGGAAGAGGGGCGTGGAGACCTGTGCGAGGGTGTGCTCGGGGAAGAAACAGACCCAGTAGTCTCTCACT
Organism: Closterium sp. Yama58-4; assembly: GCA_947470075.1. Taxonomy (NCBI): domain Eukaryota; kingdom Viridiplantae; phylum Streptophyta; class Zygnematophyceae; order Desmidiales; family Closteriaceae; genus Closterium; species Closterium sp. Yama58-4. The sequence continues at coordinate 210,152 of CANIUD010000933.1, forward strand.
GGTGCTCCTGAGGGGCGTGGAAGCAGGGGGAGAGGGAAGGAATGGAAGAGGAAAAGGGGCGTGAAGACCTGTGCGAGGGTGTGTTGGGGGAAAAAGCACATCCAGTAGTCCCTCACTGGTGCTCCTGAAGAAAGTTGGAGCAGAGGAAAGGTGGGGGGCGGGTGTGCGGGAGAGGGAGTAGGGAAGCAAGATTATGACTGAGTGTTTGGGGAATAGCAGACCCAGTTGTCCCTCACTCATGCTCCTGCTTGGGAGGGAACGGAGGAGAGAGAAAGGGAGCCTTGTGTTGCCTCAGGAGGAAGCTCAGGAGAAATGCTTACTGAGGCATGCTGCTTTTATGTAAGACTTCCTTGTGTTCCTTAACTTGCGTTGCTTCAGGAAGCTAAGGAGGAATGCTTACTGAGACGTGCCGCTTTTATGTAAGAACCAGAGAAGCCGTCAAGGAATTGGGGAAGTCAACCACCAACCACCTCCCGTATGGGATTTTTCAAAAGTGGTTTCATTTCTTGAAAAGAAACATGTTCTTCACGCATTTTTTCACTTGGTGGAGTGCCATTTTCTGTTTTCACCTGGTGGGGTGCCATTTCTGTTTTCACCTGGTAAGTAGTATGCTCGTGCTGTTTTCACCTGCAGGACATCTGGGGACTTCAATGCGGTGCAGAGCGGTGACCTGCCGAATGTATTCCCGCCATGAGTACACCCCAAAGCGGTCCTTAGCGTCTGCAGGGGAGGAAAAGGGGAGGAAAGTGGGAGGGGAGAAAGGGGAGGAAAGGGGGAGGGGGAAGGGGTGACATGGGGAGAGGGGGGAAAAGGGAGGAAGAGGAAGAGGGAGGGAAGGGGCACCCTGTCGGCCTAGGCTACATATTTATGCGACATGCTCACCAACAAAGAAGCACGAGTCAGCAAGACACTATGTTGAGTCAGCACCAACATTTGCGCTGCGCTCACCAGCAAAGAAGCCGGAGTCGGCGAGGCACTACACCAGAGAAAGCTCACCAATAAACCACAGCGCTCACCAACGAAGAAGCCCGAGTCGGCAAGGCACTTGGAGGAGGCGCGGGGGAAGGCAGCAGCGAGGCGGTCGCAGTGCATGATGATGGCATGGCCGCCCGCTGAGCTGCCCGAGAAGAGCACGTGTGACGCCGCCCCCATGCCCCTCCGCGTGCGCAGGTCTGAGGGATGAATGGTGAGAGGGGAATGGCGACATACTTCACATCACATCACATCACATCACATCACATCACATCACATCACATCACATCACATCACATCACATCACATCGCATCGCATCGCATCGCATCGCATCGCATCGCATCGCATCGCATCGCATCGCATCGCATCACATCACATCACATCACAGAATCTGCTACCCCTGCATGTACACAGTCCCGCCCCTTCCTTTACCTCCCCGCTTCTCACCAGTGATAATATTATCCAGAATTTGCCGCCCCTGGACAGTTACGCCCCCACCCCCCGCAGGTCTGCCTTCCCCATTCCACTCTCCCCCTTCTCACCAGTGATAATATCATCCAAAATCTGCCGCCCCTGCATGTAGACAACGGCGCCCTCCCCCAGGTCCGCCCTCCCCCGCGTGCTGCTGTAGGCGCCACCATCACAGTACACCACCCACACCAGGTTCCACGAGTAAAACGCGGGGTTGGCTGTGCTATCGTGGGATAACAATCCGCCTAACTGGGGATAGGACTCCGATGCCTGGTGGGGGAGAAGAGAGAGGAGAGGGAGAGCGGAAGTTGACTTTTGAGTCAACTCACCACCCACACCAGGTTCCACGAGTACAACGCGGGGTTGGCTGTGCTATCGTGGGATAACAGCCCGCCCAGCTGTGGGTAGGACTCGGTTGCCTGGTGACAGGGTACGGTGGGGAGGGGTGAGGTGGAGTTGGGTGAGGTGCAATGCGGTGGAATGAGATTCTCAGGCGCCACCATCACAGTACACCACCCACACCACAGAACGACTCTTCTGGGATGAGTGAGTGAGGGGGAGAGCGGAGGGGGAGAGCGGAGGGGGAGAGCGGAGGGGGAGAGCGGAGGGGGAGAGCGGAGGGGGAGAGCGGAGTGAGAGCGCACGCATGCTTGAGTTGTCCAGTCGTCCAGTGTTGGGAGGGCACGGATGCACTCACGCATGCACTCACGCATGCACTCACGCACGCACTCACGCATGGACTCACGCATGTAGACGGGTGTTGAGGGGGAGAACGAGTGAGAGGGGGACCGGCGCGAGAGCGCACGCACGCATGCACTCACGTTGTTGATTTTTCCGCCGTTTTCAATGACGGCGGGGAGGCGCGTGGCCCAGAAGCGCGAGGAACCGAGCGGGGAGTTGGCGCGGTCGCGGCACTCTTCCGGGGAGAAGCACCATCCGCCCGTGGGGAGATGCACGTGCCACTTGCGCCTCCCCGCGCCCGCGCCCGCGCGGAAGTAGTACGCGGGGGAACTGGGCGGCGGGAAGTGGATGGGAGGGAGGGGGAGAGAAGAGGGGTTGGGAAACGGAGGGTACGGGAGGTGAGTGGAAGAAACGAAGGACGAGGGGATGAATCAGAAGACAGAGGGGAAGTTCGTTGATGGAGAGAGCGACTACACGACCTAGAAGTTCCAATCACCGTCCGAAAGCATGGTGCGCAATGTATACGTAACGGGTAAAAAAATATACACACCTCCCGTCGAGGCATTTTGAGTTGTACGCGTTACTAGGCAGGAAGACGAGGCGAGTGGCGGATTTGAACCGATTCGCTGGCTGCACCCCGCCAATGGAGAGAGGTAACGCGAGGAGCAGCGCGAGCAACAGCGGGAGGACTCTTCGTAAGGGGGAGAAATCGGGGACAGCGGCGAGCAACATGACCGCCGCAGAAATTGGCGAAGAGATCGCCAAAGACGTTTTTTACGTGAGAGATCGTTGATTAATTTATGGTTTTCTAGCCTCCGGAGTTCCGACGTTCAACCCGACACGTGCCTGGTCGCAAAAGTCAAGCGGGTCAAATCAGGTCAAGCGGGTCAAGCGAGGAACTCCGTCGCGTCGGCCGATGCGAGTGGTGAAGTTGCCAATGGCTCTTTTATGGCGTTCATGCCGATCCGGCGTTCCCGCTGCGCAACTTAGTCTGGCCGAGTGTGGTTGAGTGAAATGTTCCGCGTTCTAGCGCGGATCGATGCTTTGCGTTTCAGAAAATCTAGGAATAAAGGGTAACGCTATCGATAACTACGATCGCCGCAGCTACCGTGCCGCTGTATGGCAAGTAATCCGGCGAACCGGCGAAATAGCAATAGAGGATGGAGCAGCGGAAGCAGAATCAGTTGGGTGGGTGGGCGGCGAACGAAAGTCGCGACGTTGAAGCGGAAGTGGAGTGGAAGGCAGGGGAGGAAGGGAGACGAATAAGATGGTACAGAAGGGCTAAGCTCAATAACACCAGAACTCCTCCAGGTTTTGTTGGTTTGAGAAGGGTAGGGCTGGGTATTATTGTCGCTGAACGCGGGCCAAGTGGAATGCGCACAGATGCGAACAGGGACCTATGTGCATTCTGTACATTTGCAGGCGAGGGCGGCGCGACAAAAGTTCGCTTCGCTACTGGCGCATAGTGACTAAACACGCTGACGCTGTACTAAAGGCCTCGATCAGGCTTCATACGTGTAAACGTACAAGCTGAGTATAAATGAACACAAAGGACTAAAATCAACTTTTGACTAGTGAAAACCAGGTTAACAACTACAAATCCTATTCGTGCAGGAAAAATCCCTTATCTCTGGCTAGGAACCATCTATTGAATATCCTGTTCAGTTTTGGCGATCCAATGTAAGCCCTGAACCAGCTCAAATACACCATCACCGTATGCCCCGTTCCCGGCACTAGCATCACCCCCAAATTCCTCTTTCTCCGCGTCGCTCCCGCCAAACACCTATACGCCACAGCAGCCATCGAGAATACTGCGTCGACCTCCTGAGGCAAACAGAAAGCCGGGTTTGGCGGGAGGAGTCCCCCCCACGCATTCTTGCGTGCCACGGCACTGGCGTTTGGCAGGAGAATTTGCTTGCTCAGACAGTTTGCGGCGTACAGGAAATTGGTTGGCAGCTGATTTTCCAGGCGAGCTAAGCCACTGTCGAAGTGAAACTGGAAGAGGAAGAGGGGTGTGGTGACATGAGGGAGGGTGTGTTCGGGGAAGAAGCAGACCCAGTTGTGTCTTGCTCCTGAAAGGTGGGGGGAAGAGAGGGTGCGTTGAGTCGTCCTGAAGTCACCCTGAGTCAACTCAAAAGTCAACCAGATGATTTTCGTTTACACCAGAGACATACATGGTAGTGTTATTTTCACCTGAGAACCACCAGCTAGCCCCAGTTTCAGCTTAGGAATCGCCTCATCCGTTGCTTTCACCTGCTGGGCAGTTCCGGACGTTGATGTGGTGCAGAGCGGTGAACGCCCGAATTTTCTTTCGCCAATAGTGCTGTCCAAAGCGGTCCTTGGCATCTGGCAGGCGGTAGCAGGAAAGGAGGGATAATCGTGAAGTCCTCGAATCATTATAGAGGCTACGTCTTCCCAGTCACAAATCAGTCAAGATAGGGCAATCGGAACCTATCACAGCGCTGCGCTCACTGACCAACAAAGAAGCCCGAATCAACGAGGCAGGTGGCTTGGGCGCGGGGGAAGGCAGCAGCGAGGCGGTTGCAGTGCATGATGATGGCATGGCCGCCCGCTGAGCTGCCCGAGAAGAGCACGTGTGACGCCGCCCCCATGCCCCGCCGCGTGCGCAGGTCTGCCATGGTGGGGGTGAAAGAGAGAGAGAGAGCGGAGAGGAGAATTTAGAATCGAGTTGTAATACACGAGAATGTGGGAGGTCGCCCCCATGCCCTGCGTGCACAGGTTTGGATTGGAATGCGAGGGTGAATGAAAGAGAGAGAGAAAGGAGAAGGAGCTCTGATAATCAACATCAAATTTCTCCCTCTTCCCTTCTAACTCCTCCATACGCAGATATGTCCGCCCCTGAGTCCGATGTCTCCTCTATTCCCTCCTTAGCCATTCTCTCAGCCATTTAATTTCCCCATAGTACATCATTTTCCCTCCCTGTCACCCTTCCCCAGCGAACCATGAAAAATTGCGGCCAATATCGCCTGCCCCTGCATGTACACAGATGCGCCCTCCCCCAAATCCGCCCTCCCCCGCGTGCTGCTGTAGGCGCCACCATCACAGTACACCACCCACACCAGGTTCCACGAGTAAAACACGGGGTTAAATAGCTTGCTCCGCGATAGCAGGCCCCCCAGTTGAGGGTAGGCGACCTTAGCCTGGTGAAAAGGTAGGGTACGGTTGGGTGGGGTGGGGGGTGGTGGGGAGGGGTGGGGTGTGGTTGGGTGGGGTGGGGTGTTTCTCCAGGTGTCTCAGACATTGCCTTTTGAGGCAGGGAACAATGGGTTTCGGTGTGGAGGGAAGGGAAGGGGCCGACACAAGAATGTTTGGCCCTTCGTACTATGAACCTGTAGGTTTTGCTACAATCAATTTACTCTATATCGCTTTGTATCTACAATGTAGCAAAACCTATAGGTACATAGTACGAGAGCCAAACAATTTTGGGATGCCGCAAGGAGCAGCAGTGAGGAAACAGAAGGCATGACATGAGAAAGAAGGCATGATATGAGAAAGAAGGCATGATATGACGCATGCAAGAGGCATGGGATACGAAATGGGGGCAAGTGAGGAAGCGGGGAACTCGCATTTCTCACTGCTCCACCGTTTTCAACAGCCGCAGAAATTTGTGTGGCCCAGAAGCGCGAGGAGCCGAGGGGGGAGTTGGCGGTGTGAGCGGGAGAGGCTGGAGGGAGGGAAAGAGCACACTCAACTCACAGTTGGCATCTCTCGGCCGTTCTGGCCCAGAAGCGCGAGGAACCGAGAGGGGAGTTGGCGCAATCGTGGCAGTCCCCCAGGGAAGGGGAGCGGGGGAGTGCGAAGCGGAGAGAGAGGGGGGCTATGCTTACGTGGCTCTAGAGATTCAGATGCCACTCACGTTGTTGATCCCCCCGCCGTTTTCGACAACGGCGGGGAGGCGTCGTGCCCAGAAGCTCGAGGAGCCAAGGGAGGAATTGGCGGAGTGAGCGGGAGTGGCGGAGGGAAAGGGCACCCAACTCACATTTGCCACTGCTCCACCGTTTTCAACGATGGCGGGGAGGCGTGTGGCCCAGAAGCGCGAGGAGCCAAAGGAGGAATTGGCGCGCTCGAGGCATTCCCCCGGGGAGAAGCACCATCCTCCCCGGGGGAGATTCACGTGCCACTTGCGCTTCCCCGCGCCCGCGCCCGCGCGGAAGTAGTACGCGGGGGGGCTTTGGGGGGGAAAGGGGGGGCGGGGTAAAGAACATGGGCAAGGGGGGAGGTGGAGGAGGCACACTGGGTTGACCTTCCATGGATTAAACTTCGGGAATCGTGGGGGGAAGAACATTCATGCATCATGGTTTGAATGAAGGGAGCGAACGACCTTCATTGACGTTCACGTTGACTCTATGTGCGAATGGATGGGTTGATCATGCCACGAGAAGGCATTTCCGCGAGGCGCCTCGCGGCGTGCTGTCGTGATAGCGAAGCATTGTGAAGCACCCGCGCCCGCACCTGCCGTCGAGGCATTTTGCGCCGTACGCGTTATTGCGCAGGAGGACGAGGCGCGTCGCGGCGGCAACGGATTTGACTCGATTCACTCGTCCCGCCGCGCACAGGGAGCGGGGCAGCGCCGCGAGGAGCAGCGCGAGCAGGGGGAGGAGGAGCGCGGGCAAGGAGGGGAATCGGGAGCACGTGCGGCGGGAGGAGGCAAGCAGCGGGACTCGCAGCGCGACTCGCAGCGCGATGACTGCCATTGGCAAATTGGGACCCGCGACGGGGAATTCTCCGAGAAGCAAGTTCTAACTCCGAGACGCATTACCAAGTCCAAATCGCTTGACAAGCCATAATTCGCTTTACCGCTCGCCAAACCGCTAGAGACTCTCGAAACCGGAAGATAGCCAGAGCCGTAGCATGAACTCCGAACCGCGCCGTGTCAAGCGATGACAAAATGCTATTCGAGCAACTCGAGCACCAAGCGACGGCAGATTTGCGGTACCCTTTTTCGCGCAGTGGCATGGATACCAATCAACTAGAGCACCAAGCGCTGGCTCCTAGTGACTGAACATTAGACAGACAGCCTAAGCAGCTTTGGCTTTCTGTGCCATAAAAATGTTCTGTCGATAAAAACATTCCCGTCGGCTCGACTCGAGGAATGATATTCCCCTCCGAGCAGTTGTTTGCCATGCCAATGCCAACTCGACACGAGGGGCTCCCGTTTCCCGTTTCGCGACGGAGACAGTCCCCGCTCCCCGCCGGCTTTTTTGCTGACTGCCAATTCCCTAAGAGGCGGCTCCGCGACATGCCGTGGTGGAGCACAGGGTCAACTTGCAGCAAGTCATGACGTTTAGTGAGGTGCAGTGCGATGCGGTAAGGTGCGTCGTCGAAATGGAAATGGAAGCTTGGTTCTACTAACGAACGGGGAATACATCTATTGACGATGACTCTCTAGCCCGTACGTTTGGCAAATGTACAGACTAGAGAGTCATAGTCTGTACGTTTTGCAATGAGTCAGATCACAGTGAGCCATCGCATTGATTGTTCGATTCAGAAGCACCTCGCTTATGTTTTAAGATTATTCATGCCTGAAAACACCTCTTCTTCTGGTACGGTACCATCGATTAAATATCCTGTTCAATCTCCCCCCTCCAATGGACGTACGAAACCAGGCTCCATAAAAGAGCGCCGTGTGCCCCAATCCCGGTGCCAGAACCACCCCCAGGTTTTTCTTCCTCTCCGTTGCCCCCGCCAGGGACTGATACGACGTATACGCCATCGAAAACACCGCGTCGACCTCCTGAGCCAGGCAGAACGTGGGGTTCCAGTTGAGCCCTCCCCACGTGTGCTTGCGAGCCACGGCACTGGCGGTTGAAAGGAGAATCTGCATGGTGAGGCAGTTGGTATTGTACTGGAGGCTGGCTGCTGGCAGCTGATTCTCCTTGCGGATCAACTGGAGGAGGAAGAGCGGAGTGTTGACCTGAGGGAGAGTGTTTTCAGGGAAGAAGCAGACCCAGTTGTCTCTTGCTTGTGCTGCTGATAGTCGGGGGGGAGGAGGAAGGGAGCGTATGGGAGCAAGATGAGGCGAGGGTTGAAGTGAAACTGGAGGAGGAAGAGGAGAGTGTTGACCTGAGGGAGGGTGTTCTTGGGGAAGAAGCAGACCCAGTTGTCCGTTGCTTGTGTGCCTGAGGGGACCGGGAGGAGGGGGAGAAGGAGGGGGAGGGTGAGGAAAGGGAGGGGGGGGAGGAGGGGGACATGGGGAGCAGAGGGAGGAGGGGGGGGTGGGGAAGGGGTGGGGAAGGAGTGGGAGGGATGGGGAGGGAGAACGGGAGCAGGATAAGACTGCGGAACCGACTCTAAAGTCACAATGAGTGAAGTAGAAGTAATCATTGATTGATTCAAATCGCGAGTCAACTCAAAATCCATCACTCAAAGCTCATTATGAGAGTTACTTGGGACTCGGGTTTCCACCTCATAGTTACCCGATCATTTCCGCTTACACCGGAAAATGAATGGTAGTCCCATTTTCACCCGGGGGGTGGCTTCGTGCATTGCTATCACCTGCTGGGCAGCTCGGGACGTTGATGCGGTGCAGAGCGGTGAGCGTCTGAACCCTTTCTCGCCAATAGTTCTGCCCGAAGCGGTCCTTAGCATCTGTTAAGCAGCAGGAGAGGAGAAGGGGGAGTGCAAGGGCGACTACATGGGTGTGTGGGTGAATCATGACGGTTTGGATGGATAGAGAGCACGACCGAATTGTCTCAGTGGCTGCTTTTTCTACGTCGCTGGAGGGAAATCACCAACAAAAGCACAGCACAGCGCACACCAATGCGTCACTGCGCTGCGCTCACTGACCAACAAAGAAGCCCGAGTTTGCACGGCACTACACCAGAGAAGGCTCACCAATAAACCACAGCGCTCACTGACCAACAAAGAATCCCGAGTCGGCGAGGCAGGTGGCTTGGGCGCGGGGGAAGGCAGCAGCGAGGCGGTCGCAGTGCATGATGATGGCATGGCCGCCCGCTGAGCTGCCCGAGAAGAGCACGTGTGACGCCGCCCCCATGCCCTGCCGTGTGCGCAGGTCTGATATGGGAGGAAGATTGGAAGGGGTAATGTGAGATAGGTGCATCGGGAGGAGACATCGAGTGACAGTGATGCACATACGGTTGTGGCGGATGGGGAACACGGGGGGAGGAAATAAAGGCTGTTTGTGAAAGTGTGTGGATAGGTGGCAATGCAATGTGATTCCTCACTGTTGCTGATTGAATATGTCTTTCTAAAGCGAGGTTGACTTTCAGTACTAAGCAGCCTTGTGTTCTCCCTCCCTTCCCTTCACTCCCCAACCTCCTCCTTCCTTCCTTCACACTTGCGCGCCCCTGCAAGTCCGCAACCCCCATTACTCCCTCCCTAGCCATTCCCTCAGCCATTCCCTCCCCCCTTCCCCCTGCCATTCTCATCCTTCCCCTCCTCAGCCGCCCTACCCCCCAGCCTCCCTTCCCCAGCCACCCTCCCCCCAGCCAACCATCAATAACTGCGTCCAATATCCCCCGCCCCTGCATGTACACCGATGCGCCCTCCCCCAGGCCCGCCCTCCCCCGCGTGCTGCTGTAGGCGCCACCATCACAGTACACCACCCACACCAGGTTCCACGAGTAAAACACGGGGTTCGCTCTCTTGCTCCGCGATAGCAGGCCCCCGAGTTGAGGGTAGGAGACGTTAGTCTGGTGAAAGGGGTACGGTACGGTTGGGTGGGGTGGGGGATGGTGGGGTGGGGTGTATTGAAAAGTCTTCTGAAGGCGCCTCAGAAACTGATTTGTGAGGCAGGGAACGGTGGGTTGCGGTGTGAAGGGAAGGGAAGGGGCAAAGAGCAGCGAGGAAACAGAAGGCAAGGCATGACATGAGAAAAGAGGCATGAGATGAGAGAGGGCGCATGAGAAACGAAATGGGGGCAACAGAGGGAGCGAGAATACTCACATTCCTCACTGCGCCACCGTTTTCAACGGCGGGCGGGAAGCCGTCTGGCCCAGAAGCGTGAGGAACCGAGGGGGGAATTGGCGCGCTCGAAGCACTCGCGCGGGGAGAAGCGGATTTCAACGACGGAGTGAGTCGGCTCGGCAGCACTCACATTGGGCACCTTTCTGCCGTTTTCAACGGCGGCGGGGAGGCGTCTGGCCCAGAATCGCGACGAGCCGAGGAAGGAATTGGCGCGCTCGAGGCACTCGCGCGGGGTGAAGCACCAGCCGCCCGTGGGGAGATGCACGTGCCACTTGCGCTTCCCCGCGCCCGCCCCCGCGCGGAAGTAGTACGCGGGGGGGCTTAGGGGGGGAGGGAAAGGGGAAAGAGGAAGGTTGGGAGGAAAGCTAGAGAGAAATGTGCAGCGAAGTATCAACCCATTCGCGAAGAATCATGTTCCTCCCATCATGGAGTAATCGTAATTGCAAATGGTATTAGGTTTCCATTATCGGTTGATGATCGTAGCCGGGCGGAACGACAACAGAGGATTCGATTCTTGAGGCTCTTCAGAAATAGTTTTGAGGCCCTAATAAACCGGAATCATTATGGCGGAATCGTCCTTCGTTCCACCGGCGGCCGCCGCACCTGCCGTCGAGGCATTTCGCGCCGCGCGTGTTGTTGCGAAGGACGACGAGGCGCGTCGCACTAGCGGATTCTACGCGCTTCGCTCGTTCCGCCACGCATAGATGGCGGGGCGGCGCCGTGAGCAGCAGCGCGAGAAGCGGGAGGAGCAGCGCGAGCAGGGGGGGGAAGCGGGGGCAAGCGCGGCGGGCGGAGGCGAAAAGCGCGAGCAACGCAATGACTGACATTGGCGGATCAGGTCCCGCGGGAGGGGGGAAGAACTTCCCGGGAAGCGCAAATCATCTCCAAAGCTGTAATAAATCACAGCGTGACGCAGTACTACTTTCAAATCGGAAGAAAGCCTTGCTTTTGGCGAGCTATCCCGCGGAATACTTACCGCACAGTTGATTGCCGACTTGAGACGAGCCATCTGACCTAGACCCATCCGACTGGGACGGGCGGCGCTGGGGGAGGACGGGGGGAGAAGGGTGGGGTTGTCAAACGCGTAAGGGGCTGGAGTGGAATGCTAGAGTTGATTGCCGACTCGAGACGAGCCGTCTGACCTAGACCAATCGGACTGGACGGGCGGCGCTGGGGGGCGCTGGACTCTTGCGCGGAAGAGTTGATTGCCGACTCGAGATGAGCCGTCTGGCGGAATCCGTCAAGCTGGGACCTTGGACTCGTTGTGTGGTACTGTACCGTACTGAACCGTAGTCGTGCGTCTTATATCCGTAACCAGTGCAGCCGTCTTTTCACGGACAGCAACCAACAGCCTAGCGGTTCCGCAACATATGGTTTGCGCACGAGGGGGGGATGATGGCACTTGGGACATACATCCATCTATCCATAGCCTGACCTAGGGGGGCCAATTGGTTGTGGCCGCCGCAAACTGCCAATCAGGCGAATTTGCAATTTCTCCAATTTCCGCGGAGTTTGTTTTGGTTGCGGCGGCTCGAGGAAACTCGCGAAATGGACCGCACCACACACGTGCAACCCATCACGCATCCTCTTGCGTGGCAACGACGGCGCTGCGAGCTCCAGCACCGCGAGATTGGGCGACGAAATTCAAGGCAGCAGGGTAACAGCTGCATGTGTACAGTAGTGGGAGAAGATAGCACTCGTGACTGGTTCACGGTCACGAACCACTGCAAAAATCGTGCGAGGTTGAGGAGGATCTCGCTACTCTGCAAAAATCGTGCGAGGTCTTTTGCATATCAGCATTACAGGCACTACAATGGTTTTCTGGCCTGCACTTTGGGTAAATCATGTGCCCGACTGGATATGAGATTTTAGCATCATGAAATAGAAGAATTCTTCTTACTCATGCAGGAAAATACCTTTTCTACTGCTCACAAACCATCTATTGAATATCCAGTTTAGTTTCGCCCCTCTAATGGCCGTCGTGTACCATCCCTTATAGAACAACACCGTATGCCCCAATCCCGGCACGAGCATCACCCCCAAATTCCTTTTTCTCCGCACCGAATACACCAGGGAACTAAACGACAGAGACGCCATTGAAAACACCGCATTGACCTCTTGAGGCAGGCAAAATCGCGGATTCCAACGGAGCCCAACCCATGCTCGCTTGCGAGCCACGGCACTGGCGTTCGGCAGGAGAATCTGCATGGCGAGGCAGATTGTATCGTACTGGGTGCTGTTTTCTGGTAGCTGGTTCTCATTGGAAATGAGGATGGAGTCGAAGTGAAACTGGAAGAGGAAGAGGGGAGTTCTGATCTGGGGGAGGGTGTGTTCTGGAAAGAAGCACACCCAGTTGTCTCTCACATGTGCTCCTGAGGGAGAGGGTAGGAATGAGAGGGTGAGGGGTGGGGGGTGTGTTCAGGGAAGAAGCACAACCAGTTGTCCTTGTCCCTTACGTGTGCTCCTGAAGGGGGTGGGAAGTTGGGGAGGAAGGGGTGAAAGGATTGGGGGAACAGGGGGCAAAGTTGATCAGTGAGTTGACTCAAGTCGACTAAAAATCATCATAAAACGGTGTAAAAATCACCTGGTACTCAGCTTTACACCGAACAGATACTCGATAATTTTTGTTGTTCACCTGAGAATCACCTGGTGGTCCCAATTTTATTTGAGGGTCGCCCTGCCTGGTGCATAGCTTTCACCTGTCGGGCATTTTGGGACGTTGATGCGGTGCAGAGCGGTGAGCGCATGAACCCGATCTCGCCAATAGTATTGTCCAAGGCGGTCCTTAGCATCTGGCGGGCAGGCGGGAGGGGGAAAGGAAAGTGCAGCAGACTCTTGAGATGCATCAAACTCGCCAATAGTACTGCCTGAATCAGTCCTTAGCATCTGGCAGGCAGCGAGAAGGGGAAGGAGAAGTGCATCGGGGATTAGGAATCAGGGTCAATTGGAGGGAGTGCAAGTGAGAACAGGACCAAGACTCCAAGAGCATCCTTGGTGGAGTCAAGGCTCCAAGGCTCCAAGACTCCAAGGCTCCAACAGTATCCGTGCGACATGCTAGAGAGTCACTAGTTGGACAATGCTATGTCGCACGGGAGAATGCGCACCAACAAAAAAGCCTGAGTCGACAAGGCAGGTGGGTTTGGCGCGGGGGAAGGCAGCAGCGAGGCGGTCGCAGTGCATGATGATGGCATGGCCGCCCGCTGAGCTGCCCGAGAAGAGCACGTGTGACGCCGCCCCCATGCCCCTCCGCGTGCGCAGGTCTGCCATTCCGTGGGGGCGAGAGACGGAAGGAGAGAAAGTTGGTTGGCGGGGTGTGGGTGGATAGGTGGGTCGTTTTGCAATGATATTCCATGGTGTTGCGATTGGTTGGATGATAGCAATGCCTATCTATAGCGCGGATGATCTCATTAGTATGCCCCTGCATGTACACAGATGTGCCCTCCCCTAAGTCCCCCCTCCCCCAAGTCCAACCCCTCCGTCTCCCCCTCCCCAGCCCCCCTCCCCTCCAACGAACCATCAATTATTGCGTGCAATATCGCCTGCCCACTCATGTACACAGATGCGCCCTCCCCCAGGTCCGCCCTCCCCCGCGTGCTGCTGTAGGCGCCACCATCACAGTACACCACCCACACCAGGTTCCACCCGTGGAACACCGGGTTGGCTGTCTTGCTGCGGGATAGCAAGCCTCCGAATTGCGGGTAGGCAATTTGAGCCTGGTCGGGGTTGGATATCGTATCCTGGCCACAGGATAGGTTACGGTTGGGTGGGATGGGGTGGGGTGGGGTGGGGTGTGATCCATGATTGTGATGTGTGGAGGGGGAACGCATTCGGCTCGAGGGAGCGTGAGAGGGCGAGAGGGAGAGCGGGCGAGAGGGAGAGAGAGAGAGAGAGAGAGAGAGAGAGAGAGAGAGAGAGAGAGAGAGAGAGAGAGAGAGAGAGAGAGAGAGAGAGAGAGAGAGAGAGAGAGAGAGAGAGAGAGAGAGAGAGAGAGAGAGAGAGAGAGAGAGAGAGAGAGAGAGAGAGAGGAGAGGGGGAGGAAGAGCAATAGAGAGGGAGAGAGATTCGGCACCCACATTTGGTTTGAGACGTCTCAACACAAGCTTTTAATCCCTCGGCACTCACATTTGGCACCTTTCCGCCGTTTTCAACGATGGCGGGGAGGCGTCTGGCCCAGAAGCGCGAGGAGCCGAGGGGGGCATTGGCGCGCTCGAGGCACTCTTCCGGGGAGAAGCACCATCCGCCCTGAGGAAGATGCACGTGCCACTTGCCCCTCCCCGCGCCCGTCCCCGCGCGGAAGTAATAAGCGGGGGCGCTGGGTGCGGAAAACGAGTAGGGCAAAGAAGGAGGATGGGGGGAAAGGTGGGGAGACACACTAGGATGGGCTCTGATTGCGCAATGGTTAAGATCGCGCAAGGGACCGTTGACGGGAACATGGTTCCTTTCACGCTAATGACCGTTCATGATGGGCGTGCCTTTGATTTTATATGCAAATGGGTTGATAAAATAAGGCATTCTTCTTTATAATGTTGTCGGGATGGCAAATTACCGTCGCCCGCACCTGCCGTCGAGGCATTTCGCGCCGTACGCGTTATTGGGCAGGAGAACGAAGCGCGTGGCAGCAGGTTTCATCCGGTTCGCCCGTCCCGCCGCGCACAGAGAGTGCGGCAGCGCCGCGAGGAGCAGCGCGAGAAGGGGGAGGAGGAGCGCGTAGGGGAAGCGGGAGCAAGTACGGCGGGCGGAAGGAAGCAGCGGAACCAGCGCAAAGAACGACATTGGCGGATCAGGTTTCGCGGAGGGGAGCTTTCCGAAAAGCGGGTTCGGTCTCCGAGACATTTCCAAGTTCGAGTCGCTCGTCAGCTGCGAGTCACAGCTGGAAAAGACTTCTGAGATTGGAAGTTGGTAGCTTGAGCGGTAGCATCATGCTGAGTCCAAATCGCTCGTCACGCTACGGCGGAGTTGCGGGGCATGCTATGCTACCAAGCAAACTCGGGCAGCAGGCACTGGATATTCTGAGGCGCCTAAAAAGACGGAGTTGCGGCGCATTCTACCAAGTCAACTCAGGCACTAGGCAGTGGATCTTTACGTGATGAAAGAGTTGTTTTGAGACGTCTCAAACACCACGCACTCGATTTCTGGTGTATGACCATCGGATCGGACGGCCTATCAGTACCGGGTTTGATCCAATGACATCCTATTCCTATGCATACATTGGTCGAGATTCCATTGGGTTTCGTCGACGAGATATGGAGGGTCTGAAATGCTCGCCAAAGAGTGGTTTGCCGACTCGATACGAGCCGTCTGACCCAAATGCGTCCGTCTAGGACTGGTAGCGGTGGGTGGGTGGGTGGTGGGGCTTCTGCTTCCATTTCGAATCGAGTGAGAAACAGTGCCCGCCGTCTTTTTGCTTGGCAGCCAGCTCCCTATCAGGCGGTTCAGCGACATGTCGCGTCGTGGCGGATGAGCAGTGTACATCATGGCAAGTTATTGACTGAGCTGCGTCGCGGAAACGGCAGCGCTTGGAAGTTTTTATGTGATAACGAGAAGCCACTTCAGTTTGCCCAGGGCTTGGCCCCCTCGGCTCAGGAGGATGTTCTAGTGCCATGGACGGATGCGATGCGACCGGCGGAAAAAAAAATCCGGCTGTTGATTCATTCCTGGTGGTTGATCAAGGGTAGGTGATGGGATGGGAGGTGCTTGTTTTGGTTGGTGTCCTTGTGCCCCGCCGCAAACTGTAAATTGGCTGTAGATGCAATTCCCGCGGTGGGAGAGCATTTGTAGCGCCTCGAGGAATTTGCGAAAGAGGCATCTCAACCCCCATCGCATCGCGCATACCGTGGGGGCCAAAGAAGGCGGTGCGAAATAAGACTGCACTGCGGCATTGGACAACGAAATGCCAACCTGAAGTGTAACAGAGTGGATGTAGGGAGGAAAAATCCACTCGTTACTGGTTCATGTGCTTGTATATGAAGGTGCGAATTTGCACGGTACTCTGTACAAAGACGCACTATTACAGAAGGCTAGAAGTACAATGGATGTAAGTGATGGAAACATCCTTACATGGAGAGATCATGCTTGCAAAGTTTTGATGTATCTAAACTCGTGACAGCGCGATTAAGTGATAATCTATCCACAACCAGATATAATCCCGATCATAACCCTTTTTTTTTTTGGAAAATTTGACCAGCATACACACCTCAGGTAATTTGAGATTGATCAACACATAATCCTATTCTGAAGCTTATGCACAAATCAATCTGTTTCAGTAGCGGGCCTTGTGCCCACATCCAAAGAGCATCATCTGCGATGGACGGACACGATCATTTCTTCATCTGAGCCAGGACTGGATTCGCCACATCTCTCAGTGCTCCCCTATTGGTCGCAGCGATGTGGCGATTGGCTGCCTTCCACATCCGCTCTCGGTGACGTTACGGCATTGGGCACCGCGCTCCTCCTGGTGCGGTTCGACCCACGCCTGATTCTCCATTCTCCAATTCCGCTGGGGAAGCAAGCAGGGCAGGCCTGCCTGAGGGAGTGCGCTCCAGGGCGAGTGAGCAAGGCTCCCTCTCTTGGGGTTCTTTGGATTGAGCCATGAGAAAGAAGAGAGTGTGGATAAAGGTGCATCTCTGACACATTTACCACTTTTGGCGGAATAAAGACAGCCTGCTAGGTGCACTCAAGGCCTGTGCCTTGGTAGTACTGTGCAGCTGAACGCTCCAGTTTTTTGTCCGTAGTTGCATGGCGTTCCGGGTCTGAAGGCACGCTGGAGGCTAGGAGAGTGAGCTAGAGTAGCATAGCGGATTGGTCAACACGGCGACCGCCGTGTGGGCCGCCCCGGGCCGTAGCGCCGCTGCTAGCTACCTCATGGCTCACCATGGCGCCGGGAATCCTCGCTACGGCGGCCATTCTAGCCAGTTCGGCGACACCACGCTCACCAAGGTCTTCGTGGGAGGCCTTGCGTGGGAGACTCAAACAGAAACCATGCGCAAGTATTTTGAGCAGTTCGGCGAGATTCTTGAAGCAGTTGTAATCACGGATCGTATGACCGGCCGCTCCAAAGGATACGGATTTGTAAGCAGCTCTTTAGCAAGTTTCTGTACAAATTTAGGCCTGCACAGTACACCACTTCCTGTTATAGGAAGCATCGGCCTGACTCGTTTCATGACAGTAGGATAACTCGCCTGCTTCCGTTTCAGGTGACTTTCAGTGACCCAGAGGCTGCACAAAGAGCGTGTCTTGACCCGTCGCCAGTCATAGACGGTAGAAGGGCCAACTGCAACCTCGCTTCGTTAGGACAGAAGCAGCGTCCGCAGCAGCCGCGAGGACAGCAGGGTAAGACTCCCACCGTCTGATAGGGTTTCAGCTGTATCTGTTTTTACGCGAGCTACGTTCTTTATGATGCTTAATCGCATTCTCCACTAACTGCCTGAATTTCTGGTAGCAGGTGGAGTGCCGTTCGGCGGGTACCCACCGCAACACCCGTACCCCATGTACCCGCTACAAGGCTATCCCATGTCACCCTTCGGGTATGTTACATCAGGCTCATCATCCCTCCTGATCCCGCTACTTAAATCTTCGATCCGCTGCTCACTCTATGTTTCAAGATCTGTATGTTCTTTCCGTGTCCATCACCCTCCAGGTACCCTCAGCAGTTTCAGGAAGGAGCCGGCTACGGATTTCCACAGGTATATAACATTTACCACCGTTCCGTTCTCCCCACACCCCACGGTACTAATCCTTTTAAGCTCAATTATATTCTTTGTCCTGTCTTTCAGGGAGTGTTTCCGCCGTACGGCCCTCAGGGCTTTCCTGCGCAGCCGGGGATGTTTGTACCGCCTGTAGGGACAGCCACGCCTGGGGGCATGTATCCTGGATATCCTCCTGCTGCGTTCGGGCCGACGCAAGCGGCGCAGGCAGCAGGGGGATTTCCGGGAGGCCCTTCTATGATGCCATCCGCCCCGCAACCAGCTGGCGTGGCTGGTGCTGCGCAACCTTTTGGGTTCCAACAGATGCAAGGAGGACAATCCCAAGGTTTTCAGGGGACGGGCGAGCAGCAGATGGGAGGTGCCAGCCAGCTTGCAGGAGGCCCTGGGGCGCAACCAAGCCAAGGTGAGATGTTGTGATGAATACAGTAGTCCTTTCGAACCTTTTGATCAGTAATGTATGTGCATATAGATTATGTTATTAATATTGTTATCTCCCTATTTTTCCAATTCTTTATCTTACGCAGGTGCACAGGAAGGGACTGGAGCAATGCCAACACAGCAGCAATACGGAGTCCCCATGCAAGGGGGTCAATCGCCATTCTCAGGGCAACACCAAGGGCCAACTGGATAGGATGACACTGAACTATAAAAAAGTGAAGATATTTGTGTGCAGTTTTGCTTCAGGTGACATCCAGGGTGTCTTAGTCGTGAAAACTAATGACTCGTGGAGCAACAGTGCGCACACCCTGGTTGTCATAATGTGCATACTCAGATTATTTCATTGCATTCTTCCCATGATTGACAAATACACAAGCCTAATTACTGAACATTATTATTGTCACAGATGTTGCTCGACACCTCTTACTCATCTCACATTGTAGAATCAATAATACTATATCGAGTCCACTCTTGCCCAGCTTCACAAATTGAACATCCAATCCAAAGCGAATAGAAACAACCCCCCAAATGCTAGTCGCCTCCTAACTTGTACACAGCCAGCTGTTCTTTAGCACGTCGAACCTACACAATTGCACGAAATTCTCGCAGCGCAGTCGGTCGAGTGGGCAATCCATGGCGAAATCTGGCGGCACAGATGGGCCTCGCCCGCGCACAGGTGCAAAATTTCAAGGAAATTCAGGCTCGGGCAGACGACAGGAAAAGCCGAGTGCGGGAAGGAGGCAAGAAAACCCAAGTCCGAGTACGGGTAGACGCCAAGAAAAGGCGGGCAGGGGGCGATCCGCTCACGCGGACTCTAGCAGGGTGCACGCGCAGGCGGCGGCGGCGGTGGAGCGCATAATGCGCGCGAACGAGACGAGGCGCGGGGGTTGCGCGGTGAAGGGGCTGACGCTCGCGGAGGGCAATGTGGCGAAGCGCGCCACGCACGCCGTCACGTGCGAGACGCTGCGATGTAAGAAGCGCTTCGATGTAAGGGGCGCTGCGATGTGAGGATTGCTGAGGTGTAAGGAGCGCTGCGATTTAAGGTTGCTGAGAGGTGTATATAGCGCGAAGCGCTCGTCATAGCGGATGTTGCGGCCTTCTTATATTTCCATTTCGCTAACCGCGTCACGTCATTACAAACTTTTAAGCCTCGAACCCTGAAACCCGCGGGTTCAGGGGTTAGTGCCTTCAAGCCTATGTCTGTCTCACTCGACCCCCACATTCTCTTTACTGCCTCTGTCTGCCCCTCTCTATATCTCTCTGCCCCTCTCCGCCCCCCTCTGGCCCCTGTCTACCGCTTCCCACCCCTCTCAACCCCGCCCATCAGACCTGCCAGTGATCAAGGATCTCATTGCCGCCACTGGCCTCGCCAACAGCAACTGGATGAAGGTACGGGAAGGAGAGGAGAGGGGAGGGGGGGGAAATTGGGGAAGAGGGATGGACTAGGGGGAGGGGAGGGAGTAGAGGCGAGTGCACCCAAGTACACCCCTGTCTGCCCCAATGCACCCCAATTTTCCCAAAGTTGAGGAGCCCACATCGCCCCACCCCGAGAGAAGCATCTGCTTACCCATTTGTAGCTTTCTCCACTCCCTCCCACCCCAATCTGTGCGGCAGGCCAAGCCCCACCTGGTGTATGTGCTCGTATATGACTTGGTGGTGTCAGGCAAGGTGAGCGGAAGGTAACCGCGTGCAATCTTATGGGCACCTTGTGCGCCAGCCTCGACACGTTTTAAACCGCGCTGAATTGCAAAATCAATTGCCTAGCCCTTAAAGCCCCACCTGGTGTATGTGCTCGTGTACGACCTGGTGGTGTCAGGCAAGGTGAGCCCTTAAAGCCCTTACTCCTTCCCCTTATCTTTGCTTAGATTTCCTATTTACCTGTGCTCATCATTTTGCACCCTTCACATTGCTTCCCCTCCCAACCCAGCACATTTTGGGAGCAGCAGTGCTGCACTGTTGGGGCCACTTTAGAGATATCTCAAAAGTGATCCAAGTAAACTCCCATCCTTCCACTCGCCCCCTCCCCCCTGCCAGAGTACATTGGGGTTAGGAGCGGTGCAGAAGGTAGTGCTGTCACACAAGCGCCTCTCAGAGCAGCGCTTCCCCGACTGATGGTGAAGCGCGGAGCAACAACCCTTCAAGGCACCCCATATCCCTCTCTCCCTTCCTCTCCCAGGGTACATTAGGGTCAGGAGCGGTGCAGAAGGTAGTGCTGTCACACAAGGCGGCCCTCAGAGCAGCGCTTGCCCGGCTGCTGGTGAAGCAGCGTGCAGCATCAGCAGAGGAGCTGCTTGGTCCCTCCAATGACGCGCCTGTTGCTGCACGTGAGTGACATTTGCCTTTTCCCCACTGCCACCTCTTTGGTCTAGGGAACATTCTTCTCCCCTCAGAGCAGCGCTTGCCCGGCTGCTGGTGAAGCAGCGTGCAGCATCAGCAGAGGAGCTGCTTGGTCCCTCCAATGACGCGCCTGTTGCTGCACGTGAGTGACATTGCCTTTTCCCCACTGCCACCTCTTTGGTCTAGGGAACATTCTTCTCCCCTCAGAGCAGCGCTTGCCCGGCTGCTGGTGAAGCAGCGTGCAGCATCAGCAGAGGAGCTGCTTGGTCCCTCCAATGACGCGCCTGTTGCTGCACGTGAGTGACATTGCCTTTTCCCCACTGCCACCTCTTTGGTCTAGGGAACATTCTTCTCCCCTCAGAGCAGCGCTTGCACGGCTGCTGGTGAAGCAGCGTGCAGCATCAGCAGAGGAGCTGCTTGGTCCCTCCAGTGACGCGCCTGTTGCTGCACGTGAGTGACATTGCCTCCCCCACTGCGTGTTCCTCCCCCACTGCGCCACCTTCCCACTGTCACCTACTCGCGCTATCAGAACCTGCAACTCAATTTCCAGTCTTCGTTCGTTGAGTATGCATCCCAGCAAACAGGAAGCAACCAGGAAACGAGGCTCATGTATCACGGCGCACACACGTCGTGCCGCTCAAAAACCTCCAACAACCTCATGTTTAGAGATTAATCCGGCTAATCCAAAACCCTCCAACCTCTCCAACCCCCCCTCCGCACCCCCCCCTCTTCCAACCCCTTTCCCCCCCTCTTCTTTCAACCCCCCCTCTTCCAACCCCCCCCCCCCCAATGCAGACCCCCGCTATGCGCGAGTGAACACCCTACGCACCACCACCGATGCAGTGCTGGCACAATTTCAGGCCGGCACGGCCCAAGAGAATGGCGGCAAGGAGGGGGGGATTGATGCAAGCGCTAGCAGCAAAAGTGGGGATGGTGTGAATGAAAGTGGCCCGAAGGCGCCAACATCGGTGCAGGGCGTGCAGGAGGGAGGGCGGAGGGGAGCTGTCAGCACAGCGGGATGGGCTCATTCCAGATGTGCTTGTGTTTCCCCGGGCACGGAGTTGCACCGGCACCCTCTGGTGGAACAGGGAGATCTCATTCTGCAGGTGGGTTGCAGCAGAATACAGACCTCATTCATACCCTTCTTTCTTTTTGATATTGAGGCACCGGAAAGGGGGCCTCTGGATTTAGCTCAAAGTACCCCATTCTGCGTTCTCCCTTTCTCCCATCAGGGTCGAGCCAGCTGCTTCCCAGCGTTCATCCTCGCTCCCCGCCCCGGGTGGCATGTGTTGGACGCATGTGCAGCGCCGGGAAACAAGACGTCTCACGTGGCTGCACTTATGGCAAACACAGGGCGGCTCACCGCGTGCGAGAGGGACGCAAAGAGAGCAGTGCTTTTGCGGAAAAATCTGGACAAAGCCGGGGGTGACGTGTGAGTGGCCGTGAGCTTGTTGGGGTCGTGAATGAGATTGTGTGATTGCTCAAGGGATGGTGGGTGATGGGACGTTGTTTGAGTCGACTCAGAAATCGTCTTTGCACAAGGGACGGTGGGTGGCAAGCAACACGAGCAACACGAGCAACTCTCACATCGCATGTCTGCACTCATATCAAACAGAGGACGGTCACCGCATGCGCTGCTGCGGAAACTTCTGTAAAATTTCCCTTCTCCCTTGTCTCCATCCTCTTCTCTCCCCCTTCCTCCCCTCACCGCCCTCCCCTCTTCCCCAGGTGCGCGGGTGCACGAGGGGGATTTTTCTCGCCATCGACCCCACCTCACCTGAATTCGCCGATTTGTGAGCTCCTCTGCTTGAACTTTCCCCCCCCTGTAATGCAAAGTATTGCTGTGTGTTCCCTTGCCTTTGCTTCTCTCCCCCGTATCACGTTCAGACCCTCAGAATTCTCAAATGAGATTCCAACAGTGCATCTGTCCTTCCTCACCCTGCTCTGAGCTCCAACACTGCAAACCTGCTCTAAGCTCTGTTGTTCTGCCCCAGGCTGTTGGGTCTCTTCTGTTCCATATCACTACGAGTCTTTTGCCGTGCTGTCTCCCCTCCCTTGTCCCTTTCAGGTGCAAGCAATCCTGCTGGACCCTTCTTGCTCCGGCTCAGGCACTCGGCACTCCCGAGGGGACCTGTTGCTCTCTCAAGGGGGCGCCTCCCTTCATGACAGGGGGGGGGGAGAGGGAGCAAGGAGCGGGGAAGTGGAGGAGAGGTGGGGAGGACGGTAGAGGGCGTGGTGGGGCGAGAGGTAGGGGAAGAGATGGGGGGAGAGGTAGAACGTGTTCCATCAACGAGAGGGAGAACGAGGCAGTGGTAGCAGCAGTGCTCCCTCTGAAACCACGTTGCACCCCTCTGTACCCCTCTGCACCCCTCTGTCCGTATCCCCCAGTCCCAGCAGCACAGCGCATCACCTACAGCACCTGTTCCATCAACGAGAGGGAGAACGAGGCAGTGGTGGCAGCGGTGCTCCGCTGCTCTCTCCCGTGGCTTCCGCCTCGCCCCAGCCCTGCCTGCCTGGCACCGGAGAGGCCTCCCGTCCTACCCCTTCGGTGAGTACGCCCTTTTGAGCCGCCTATAAAATCTGTATGCCTAGAAAGTGCGCCTCTGTGAATCGCCCGAGAGACGCAGTGATAGCGGCGGTGCTCCCTGCTGCTCTCTCCTGTGGCTTCCGCCTTGCCTCAGCCCTGCCGGCCTGGCGGAGAGGCCTGCCCTCCTACCCTTTCGGTGAGCACTCCCCTTGTAAATTGCCTGAATGCAGCAGTCGTAGCGGCGGTGCTCCCTGCTGCTCTCTCTAATGGCTTTCGCCTTGCCTCCGCCCTGCCGGGCTGGCCCAGGAGAGGCATGTCCTCCTACCCCTTTGGTGAGCATATTTCCGTTTAGGCGCGTAAAGAAGCAACACTACATCTTCTGAGGTTCCTGAGAAGCAACGTTTTGAGATGCCTCACCCCTCCATCCACCCCCGCCTTCTTTCCCCCATTCCATCGTTCCAGGGCAACAAGTGGTTCGCACGGATCCTGCCACTGACGGCACCGATGGATTCTTCGTCGCGCTCTTTGAGCGCCAGCTGGCAGGTGCTGCTGACGTGGCAGGTGCTGCTGACGTGGCAGGTGTTGCTGATGGGGCAGCAAAAGCCGACAGAACAGCGGCGACGACTGAAGCAGAAGCAGCAGCACTACCAGCAGTGGCAAATCCAGCAGCAGCAGCAGCAGCAGCAGCGGAAGAAGCTGTGGTGGCAGCAGCACCAGTAGCAACAACAGCAGTAGAAGTAGCAACAATGCCCCTGGCAGGTCAACCAAACCACAGCACGGCGAACGGCTGTGGTGGTGACAGTGGTGCCACCATAGCACATCCTGAGGTTCGGACCGAACCTCAGCAGGTAATTCGGGAGTCCCGTGCCGCTAAAGGAAGCGGCAGCGACGAGCGAAAGCAGTGGCAGAGGGAGTGGAAAGGAAAGCGGAAAATGAGAAAAGATGTTGAAACTTGTTCAAGGTCAGATAAATACTGTCACTAGCTTGCTTTTGTAGCACCATCAGCACAGGATAACTGCATTTACACAAAGAAAATCACATTTTTACAGTACCATATTGTACAAGTGGTGCCAATCCTAACTCAAGCTACATCCATTCCGCTTGCGGTGGAGTATCAAATCACTCAACCTGCAGTGTAGCTAGTGCAGCCTCCATCACCTCATAATTGCACTGCTGCAACTCGTACTTGCACTGAAGGTACTGTCTTGCGAGAGGCACCCAGTCATTCACATCGCTGAGAAAAGCGTGGGCAACACTCGAGAGTGTGCGATGGATGCTTGGAATGAGAAATAATGACTCTGAGCCTGCTATGCCCTGCTGCCCTTGCTGCTGCATTTGGTGCCTTTGCTGCTGCTGCTGCAGGATTTGCTGATGTGCTTATGAACGTCGAAACGAGTGTGCGCGTGCGAGGGAGGGGGTGGGCCAACCACGAGACACACGCGTGGAAGGCAGAAGCATGCTGATGGTCCTGTGAAGCATGCTGATGGTCCTGTGAAGCAAGTATCAAATCACTCAACCTGCAGTGTAGCTAGTGCAGCCTCCATCACCTCATAATTGCACTGCTGCAACTCGTACTTGCACTGAAGGTACTGTCTTGCGAGAGGCACCCAGTCATTCACATCGCTGAGAAAAGCGTGGGCAACACTCGAGAGTGTGCGATGGATGCTTGGAATGAGAAATAATGACTCTGAGCCTGCTATGCCCTGCTGCCCTTGCTGCTGCATTTGGTGCCTTTGCTGCTGCTGCTGCAGGAATTTGCTGATGTGCTTATGAACGTCGAAACGAGTGTGCGCGTGCGAGGGAGGGGGTGGGCCAACCACGAGACACACGCGTGGAAGGCAGAAGCATGCTGATGGTCCTGTGAAGCATGCTGATGGTCCTGTGAAGCATGCTGATGGTCCTGTGAAGCACACATGTCTTCATCTGATGTGTGGTGGATGGAGATGAGAAGCTGAGAAAGAGATTGCAGGGGGCATGAGAACACCTGGGGTTGCTTCAGCAGGTGGAGTACACGAGTGAAATAGCCATCGACAGTTGGCGGACACATGTTGGTGGGTGAGGAGGTGTGTAGAATGGTAGCAGTGCAGGAGGCACGGAGCTCTGGGAAGCGGTCTCCTGCTTGGCACAGCTGCGCATGGAGCATCGACTCACACACCTCCCATGTCACACCCCCACTCGCACCCTCACTTGCGCTCGCATTCGCACCTGCACCACCACTCGCACTTGCACTCCCACTTGCATTGGCACTCCCAGTCCCATCTAGAATGCTCGAGCCTGCGAATCCCCCCTCCTTGTTACACTCTACGGTTCCCTCCTTGCAATCCGGCACGTTCAGAAGGTGAAGCTTGCGGTGCGGAGGAGGGAGTGCGACCAGCACCGCAGCCCTGAATGGAAAAAGCCTTCCCAGCTGGATGGGGGAGGGGGCGTGAAAGAATGAGCATGGGAAGTATGGATATGGGAAGAATAGGTCATGGGCGTCAGAAGCAAGTTAGAGCTCTAAGTGAACAGAGAAGCACAGGAGCCAAACACGAAAAGGGTAAAGGAAGGAAGTCGAAGAGGCAAGGAGAGACAGCAAGAGCATTAGAGAGTGAGAGTGACATACGTGTAAGGAGCGTCCACTTCAAGAGCAAAGGTGAGATGCAGGGACGGCTCGACTGCAGCATCAGCAGCAGCAGGAGCATGACTCTCCTCATACTCTTGATAAGCATGACTCGCCTTGTTTGGCCCCAATCCAGTCTCCGCCTCAACAGTTGCAGCACCCGCAGCAAGATGTGAGTCCATTTGAGGCTCCCCATGCAATTGCAAGCGTGAGGTTCGCTGGGGCGACAAGTCTTCTGAGAACCTCGTCACAGGTGCCTGCTTCAGCGCCTGCTTCCCATGCGCCGTAGTGGATGGGGAAAGCAGGTGCTGCTGCAGTGCAAGCCTCATGGGGCGTGCAAGCCTCATGGGGCGTGCAAGCGTCATGAGGGTACCCTCTGGGGATGTAAAGCACGTCTCCTGGTCCCAGCTCAAACTCCTCCCCGATTGGCACCCACCCTGCTCCTCCTCCCCCTGGTTGTCTTGAGGTGCCTCACAACACGCCCCCCTCCACCAGCATCAGCACCACCTGCTTGGGCTGGTTCTCTTTCGCCCTCATGCTTGGCACTTTGCTCTGGAGCATTCTCGTAAGCTGCTGCTAGGCCTCGCTTTCTTCCTCCCTCCTGCAATCTGCAGCAGTTACTCCCATCACTGGCGTGCTCTGCCAAAATGTTCCTCCCTCTAGATTCATCAGCCGTCTTCTCGGCATCAAATTCACTTCCTGTTGTATGTGCGCCTGCTGTGCCGGCTGATTCAAGAACAGCACTTGGTGATTCAAGGCCAGGCAGGAGAGAGAGAAGAGACGAGGCAGCTCGCTCCCAGGCGTGGGCGCGAAACACTCGCCACCGCTTGCGCCCGCTCACCTGTCACACACACCAAGAGTGGAGGGGCGAACAGAAACACACTGTTTTTCCTTGGAAGCTGTGTCCGGCGCCCAACATCCTACCCACCGACACACCCCAGCTCCGCCCACCCACACAGCCGCCACTCCCCCACCCCCGTCCGCCCCCCCGTTCACCCACCGGCCTACCCACCCACCCACCCACCTGGCACACGAGCACGCAGTGGTCGTCCCAGTGTCGCGACAAGCCCTGTCGCCCACCGCCCGGCGTGAGGTAGAGGTTGACCCCGACAGCTGGCAGGGAGAGGGCGGCAGCTATGACACGTGCGAGGGCTGCTACGGCAGGCGAGCGGGAGTTAACGCTACGGACGGCGATGGTGCTTCCTTGGGAGAAGGCTGCTCGGAAAGGGTTTGAAGGTGGGTGGGCTGGGGGGGTTGGGAGGGGTGTGGCCGTGGTGTGTGCGAGGAGAGATGAGTGATAGTTGACGCTGCGGACGGCGACAGTGCTTCCTTGGGAGAAGGCTGCTCGGAAGGGGTTTGAAGGTGGGTGGGCTATAGTGACATGCCTGCGCTTGCATGCTGGTTCCTCTGATGCTGTTTCACCATCTCCTGCTGCCCTCTCTCTACTGCTTGCCTCTCTACTGCCGCGTCAGGTGAGGACAAGAGAGGCCGCCCAAGCTCGCCTGCCACGGCCATGTCCCTCAGAGCCGCAAACGGGTCGGCTTCACCCGCGCTCATCCCCGGGGCAGTGCGCTGCCCCGGGCAGAAAAAAATCCAGGAGCCCATCGGCAGTCCCAAGGTGTGGAATGGCGCGGATTAGAGCAGCAAGAGTGGGGCCGTGCTGGGTCAGGGGGGAACGGGTGCGTTTTTCTGAGGGAACGCTGTTTGTGCCATGGCTTGCTGTGTAGCGTCCCTGCGCTTGTGAGGGAAAACTGTTCACTGGCACTACCCGGCCCTCCACGCGCACCCTCACGTGCTGCTGCTCCTGCCATGCTGTCTGTTGGCACCATTGCACACCCAGTAGCATCAACGCCATAGCCATCACGCGTCTTTGCCCATTTGCCTCCTTTCTCCCGCGTGCTTTGAAGAGAAAAGGGCGCTGCTCCCACACATTGGACAGAAAGGCAGGCCAGGAGCCTGCTGCCATGCCCAGCAACTGCTCTGCTCGCCTGCTGCATGCTCCATCCCCCACTCCTCTCGCCTCCAACTCCCCTGTCTCTGCTTTCTCTGCCCGCCTGCTGTGTGCTTCTGCACCCGTGTTCGTCTGCCTGGTATGTCCTTCTGCAGTCACACTCAATTCAATCACACTGGATTCTGGCACTCTCCCTCCCTGCCACATGCTTCTGCACCCATACTTGCTTCAGGCACATCCCCCCTCGCCTCCACCACCCCTGCCTCTGCTGTCTCTCCATCCCCACCGCCCCTTGCGTTTACAGCGAGCGCCATCCCCAGCCAGGCCATCACAGCCGCTAGATGACACCGCTTGCCATCCAGCTGAGACTGCTGCGGGCGGCATGATTTGTCCTTTCTGTGAATGCGGGAGTATTCCCCGCGGAGCACGGCCAGGGCTGACGCGAGTAAGGGGGAGGGCGGCAGAGAGGAGAGGAGATGGGGAGACATAGAGGGAAGAGGGGAGGGCTGCAGAAACGGGAGATGGGGAGAGGTGGAGGGGAGGGGGTAGGAGGGTGAGGGCAGAGAGGGGAGGAGATGGGGAGAGGTGGAGGGAAGAGGAGGACTGGTGTATGCGAGTGGGTGAGAGCAAGAGTGGGAATCGGTGGTTTGGGGGGAGGAAAGGAAGAGCAGCGACCACAGGGCGTCCACATGTGCGTGCAGCTGCTCCTGTGTCTGGCCCTCTGCACTCCTCCCTTCCCCGCCTTTCTCCTCCTCCTCCTCCTCCTCTCTCTCCTCCTCCTCCTCCTCCCCCTCCTCCTCCTCTCTCCCTCTCCGCCTCCCCACACTCCCCACTTGTTTCTTCTCGTCTCCCATCTGCGCCCTCTTCATCATCTTTCTGCCATGACGCACTATGGTTGTGCGCCCATGCCACGCAGCACACACCAGATTGCAGTGTAGAAAGGGAGAGAGAGTGAGAGTGAGCGGGAGAGCACAGAAGAAGGAAAGAACAGGGTAAGGAACAGATGACTTGGCACTCACAAAGCAGCACGACAGGCATCAGGGAAGGAAGGAGCACAGAGGAACGCAGCAGAGCATAGGGGCAGAGAAAAGAGCACAGGAAAGAGAGCACAGCACAGCAGGACGAAAGCTCACACATCAGCAGCAGCACGCATGCAACATCAGCATGGGAGCAGGGGCCAATCAGGGCGCAGTGACAGATAGCAGGACGCACAGGGAAGAGAGCAGCGCATGCAGGGCGTTGTGCTGACATGCCAGGTGCGCGCCGAGAGGGTGAAGTCAAGTTGCACAATGCACCAGCTTGTGTAAACCGCACGTAGATAGACGACTTTTGAGATGTGTCAGAATTTAACAGGACGCACAGGGAGGAGAGCAGCGCGTGCAGAGCGTTGTGCTGACATGCCAGGTGGACGCCGAGAGGCGATGATTCCACGTCAGCAATGCAGCGCGCTGCTGCAGTGGTGGCGGCACGCGAGAGAGAGGAGGCGGAGGAGGAAAGGGAGGAAGGGGGCGAGTGCAGGAGAGAGCAGAGGCATGCTAGCAAACACGGCTGGCGGCACTGCCTCTCTGTGCAAAAAGCACCGTGCATGTTGCTGCTGGTGGTGGTGGTGCTGCTGCTGCTGGTGCATCATTTGATGGCCTCCCCTCATCTGGGAGAGCAACAACAGCATGCGACAAGGAGGCCACGGATAGACACACGGAGATTCTGAAACAAGACTGACACGTGACCTGGCTCATCTGTCACATGGCGATGCACCGTGCAAGCACGCATGGCCACCGCAGAGCCGCGGGTGTGCAGGCAAAACAGCCGAGTCTTTTATTCGACTCAAGAATCGACTTATCACGCACGCATCGGCACAGAACGACCTAACCCCGCGACGACTTTCGGAAACTTTCGGGCTGGAAGAAAGAACTAACTGGACGGTTGCAGGCTATCTGAAGCGGGTTCGAAACGGTATGGCTGGGGATCTGGAGAGGAGGGTTACCTGCAGTAGGGGTGAGGGCCAACGCCGTGAGTGCTTACCTGCAGTAGGGGAGGGGGCGAAGAAGAAGACAGAGAGTGCTTGGTGGGGGAGCAGCAGGAAGAGCAGCGACACCAGTGACGCCATGGCTGCTGCTACCGCTGCATGGCAGCATGTGCACTCGCACTTCCTGGGGGGATGAAGCATCAGCAGGGAACAGACGCAGCTGTTGCTATACAACGCAGCAGCACCTTACAGAACCTTGAAGCACCTTACAGCACCTCACAGCATCTGTCCCCTTCCCTGTGCCCCTCAGCTTCTACTAATGCACCTCCAAACACACCTCGCCTCCCACCATACCTCGCCTCCCACCATACCTCGCCTCCCACCATACCTCGCCTCCCACCATACCTCGCCTCCCACCATACCTCGCCTCCCACCATACCTCGCCTCCCACCATACCTCGACTCCCACCGCACCTCGCCGCAGCCATAGCTAAGACCATCAGGCGAAGCGCATCACTGCCGCACACAGCACCTTGAACCAACTTACCGCAGCCCACTGCGTCTGTCCCCTTCTCTGTGCCTCTCACCTTCCTTCAATGCACCTCTCACCGTCCGTACCTAACAGCAGCCATGGCTTGGACCATCAGCCGGGGCGCACCACTCCCGCACAACACCTGCCACGCCAGGCTGTCCTCTGCTTCTGCATCCGTACAATCAACTGCGTCACCCTTCGCATTAGTCACATGATTCTCCTCAGTGCCTGATCCATTCCCCTTCCCATCAACACCTCCCCCTCCCGTGCGCCCGCCGCCAGCATCCCCTCACTCACGGCCTCCGCAGCCCTCACCACGCGCACGCGCGTGGGTTTCCTCGCGCAGCCCCGCCCTACGGCCTCCGCCTGCCCCCGCACCGCCGCTGGCGGAGCCACCGGTTCTGCGGAGGAAGCTGGGCGCGGAGGCCCCGCTCCCGCGGCATCCGGCGCAGCGGGCGCAGCCAGCCAGGCGCGGAGAGCCGAGAGCAGGCGCTGCAGGGGCGGGAATAACGCGCTGCTGCTAGAACTGGGAGAATTGTGAAGTTCAGCAGGCTGCTGCTGTGCGTTCCGACTGCCACGCTGCTGCTCCTTGCGCTGCGGAGACACGGCGCTTGAGTGGGACATCGTATAGAACTCCCCGCGCGGCGCTAGTACCTACTGGTCAAACGAGGGGTGCTATAGAGGCGCAGCGGATGCCCTTCAACCTTGGTCACGTAAACCCGCAGGAGTTGCATCGTAACACGCGGGCTCCTAGCCCCATAATGTCGTGTTCTCAACGGTCAAGCGCGTCGCGTGTTCGGCGTGTACATCCCCCGGCTTCTAAGAAAGGGCTCTCCTGAAAAATCGGTGGTTTTCTTGCGAAGAAGAAACGTGGTCGCACGATAGGCCGTGCTCCTACTAGAATACCTGCGAGCGAAATCCACCCTAGACCTTACTAGATGGGCACGAGACCTATGGAGCTAGCAAGAAACTAGAAATGAAATGCAAGCTGGGAACGAGAGAATCGGAGATCACGGACTGAAGGGTGTGTGTTTGCAGACGAGTTACGGCGAAAAGTACCCGTTATAGTGTAGTCGTAGTGTTTAGATAAGTGCCGAAAATCGTTTAGGATGCATTTCGGGTGGCTAGCCGAAAACGCGGGAAAGCGAGCCAGCCCAGCCACTCACTGCCAAGACACGACAAGCTCCGCCTCGCCAGGTTTCGACAAATTGACTGTTTTGGCATACAGTTGACTGGCAAATATACAGTAAACATTTCACAATGTTACTGTACACATTCCACGCGTTTCTTTCTCTGCATCACCAGCGATCAACCAAGCGATCCAGCTGTATTCGGGGGGGTTCAAAAGTCAAAAGGAAAAGTAGCTGGCTTTTCCACGAGAAAATGAACTGCCCGAATCGGGAAGAATCTACAGTCCCGCCGCAAGGCAAGGCAGCCCTCCATCCCTACCCTAACCTCCTGCTCCTGCATCAATCAATCACGATTCACCAAAACCGTCCGATGCTCTGCACGATGATCCCTATGTTGTCGCGCGCCCAACTATGAACAGTCTGTGACTTGAGCTCCACCACCCGTCCGTCCTTGAGCTTTCCTGACCTCTCCCCACCACCACACCACTCGCCTCCTCCCCAGCCTCCTTTACCATCATCGCTGGTCCTAGGAACAAGATAGCGTTCTGCCAATCATTCTTATGGTAGCAGTCTGGTACTAGTAGTGCTCATCCACGATCCCGACGTGCGGTAGGGAAAGATTCATGGGCTCGTTCCAGCATAACACTGT
This sequence comes from Closterium sp. Yama58-4, assembly GCA_947470075.1. Taxonomy (NCBI): domain Eukaryota; kingdom Viridiplantae; phylum Streptophyta; class Zygnematophyceae; order Desmidiales; family Closteriaceae; genus Closterium; species Closterium sp. Yama58-4. The sequence continues at coordinate 242,055 of CANIUD010000933.1, forward strand.
AACTGTTGGATCGTCTGATCAGTTCTCTATTACCAGTGCTGATACTAGCACAACGAAGCTCGTCCTCACGAGGGGACGCCGCGATGTCATCATTGGACTCAGCGCGGCATGATCATTTGATACCACGCCGGCTTTCCGAGTCAAACAACCCGTTTTCTACTGCTACTACTATCATGAATACGCCTGAAACGGCGTTGTTGGCGGCGAGCGCATGGCCTCCCGCCGCCGCGGCACTTGCGGACGCCGCCGGCCTCGTTGACCTTCAAGGGGAAGTATTTCTTCCCCCTTCCGCGAGTCCCCAGCACCATCTGACCGCAGGGTCCGCCAAAGCAGCAACTCTGCAGCGGAAAGGGAGCAGAGCCGGAACGTGTGGGATGGCCACAAAAGCTCGGGAGATCTAGAAGACTTGGTGGTAATCCACCATGATGTTTATGATGATGCAACCTTGTCTGATAGAGCATTCCCTGCTGCGGCAGAGCCAGGAACAACCATCAGTGGCACTGCTGCTACTACGGAAAGTTATGATGATCATAATCAGGTTTTGGTTGGTGCTACAATGCTGGTTTGCCGCAGCGGATGCAAGTGGGCGCACCAGCGGCGGCCGCGTGACCGACCGTGAGCTGCGCGAGAAGCAGAGGACCCAGCTGGCGAGGCGCCGCCTCCCGAGCGTTGCACACTTGACGCATTAGGACTGAGAGCAGTCGGTGCGGTGGCAGCAGCAGAAAGAGAGGCGGAAGCACGAGGGGAAGCGGCAGCAGGAGGGGTAGTGTTAGGGAAGGCATTAGGGGAAGGAGAAGCAGCAAAGCAGGCAGGAGCAGGATGGGGTGGGAGGAGAGCAGCAAGGGCAGGGAGAGGCAGCAGGAGAGGTGGGGTCGAAGGCGCGTTGGCCCGGTTAAGAGAGGCGGGTGGGGAGACGGTGGAGGAGGGCCGATGCCGCAGAGATGAGGGCGAGGAGCAAGGGCAGGGCAGGCGCAAAGGAGGGGAGGAGAGGCCGGTGGATGGCAGCAGTGCTGCTGCTGTGTGCAGCGATGCACTGAGAGGCAGTGGGAGAGGGTTGCAGGATGTGGGCTGGGCGAAATGTGTGGAGGCACAGGCAGCAGGGGAGGCACAGGCAGCAGGGGAGGCACAACGCACGGATGCATCAACAGGAGGAGCAGGAGCAGGACAAGATGCGGCAGCAGCAGCGGAAGCAGATGCAGCAGAAGCGGGAGTCAAAGCAGCAAGAGCAGGAGCAGATTCAGAAGCAGGAGCAGTGGCGCACTTGTTATTTGATGCAAGCAATAGGGGAGAGAAGCCAGACAAAGAGAGGAAAGGAAAGCGAGGAGTGCGAGTGGCAGCAGCAGAGCCAGCAGCCAAGCGAGCAAAGAAGCGGGATGCAGGTGAGGAGAAAAAGACGGGCAGTGCAGGTGGGGCTGTGGTGGTGGATGGTGCTGATCCGGTGACAGAGGCAGCAGCATCTGGGGGAGGGATCGCAGGCAGTACTGGTGGAAAGAACCTGACTTCCAACGAAGCAGCACAGTCAGCGGTGGCAACGACAACAGCAGCAGCTATAGTAAAATCTTCTGCTGCTGCTGATGGTGCTGATGGTGCTGATGGTGCTGATGGTGCTGATGGTGCTGATGGTGCTGATGGTGCTGATGGTGCTGGTAGTGATGGTAGTGATGGTCACGGTAGCAAGCAAGAAGAGAGAGCGCCCTGCAGTGACAAGGAGCAGCTAGCAGAGTGCAGGGACGAAGGGAAAAAGACAGAGGGTGTGGACGAGGGACAGCGGGAAGTCAGTAAGAAGGAAGGAGAATGCCAACCGGCACTGGCGTGCAAGCAAGAGGCGCAGGAATGGAGCGAGCAGGAGGAGCAGAAGAAACAGGAGAAACAGGGCAAGCAGGAGGAGCAGGGCAAGCAGGCGGAGCAGATGAAGCAGGAGGGGCAGGGCAAGCAGTGGGAGTGGGAGGACGAGTGGTTGGTGGGAGCGGACTGCAGCAGGAGGCGGCCGCGGTGCCGCAGCCTCAAGGAGCTCATGCGAGTCACCACCATCACCACCACCACCACCACCACCACTGCTGCTGCTGCTGCTACTACAGCCGCTACAGCCCGTCGTGCAGCTGGTGCTGCTGGTCCTGCTGCTGCTGCAGCTGCTGCCGCAACAGCCGCTGCTGGTGCGGCTACCGCTGCTGCTGCTACAGCTGGCGCAGCTACAGCTGCTGTTAAAACAGCGGCGCAGAAAAGCAAGAGTGGTAAAGGAAAGTGTGAGGGCAGGTGGGGTGGGGAGAAGAAGGCGACAGGCGTTCTGGGCAAGGGGAGGGCTCTCCCGAAGGGGGCACAGCAGGGAAAGAGCAGGGTACCTTGGAGTCAGGTTTCTCTCTCGCCCTCTGTTTCTGCAGCTCCATCTGTGGCCAGTGCTCCTGTGTCTGGTCCTGCTTCTGCTGACGCATCTCATTCCGGTGCTGCTGTTGACGCATCCCATTCCGGTGCTGCTGCCAGCGGCCCGTCTTTCCGGCCTGCTGCTAGCGGTGCTGCTGCGTTTAAAAGGGCAGCTTCTCCTGCTGATACTGCTCATGTCGCTCCTGATCCTGATTCTGATTCTTCTGATGCTGCCGGTGCTGCTGCATCTGCTGCTCCATCCGCCTCTGGTGCAAGCTTCCGGGGGGGTGATGAGACAAACGGCCTGTGCTTCCCTGTTCCCAAGAAGAAGAGGAGAACGGAGGTGCAGCAGGTGGGAAAGACGAATTTGGTTGAAGTTACCTCTGCAATGCCTCGAAAGGTGGTGTCTTGCTTTGAGGCGCCTCAAAGAAAGACAAACCCAGGTGAAATGACTTGTGCAACGCCTCGAAAGGTGGTGACGAGTGATTCGGTCGAAATTAGACAGATGGGCGCGCGTCAGCAAGGGAGGGAAATAGAGCTGGCTGAACAGAAAGGGAAAGTGGGCTTTACGAGTGCTGGTGTGCCTCGGCAGGTGGGGAAACCTGAGGTACGGAAGAGGGAGAGGGATGGGTGCAGGGAGGGAGGTGGAGAGGAGGAGAGTGAGGGAAGGGAGGAGGAAAGGGGAGCGAATGAGAAGTCGAGCAGTGCTGGTTCTGGTGAGAGTGGTAGCGCGAGTGGGAGTGATAGTGAGAATTCGAGTAGCAGTGGGAGTTCGAGCGATAGTGGGAGTGGGAGCGACAGTGGGAGTGAGAGCGGGAGTGAGAGTGGGAGCGGTAGTGAGTGTAAGAGCAAGAGCAGTGATGACAGTGCAATGGGTGCACAGGTGCAGGAGATAAAGGGTTCATCCCCCTTCAGAAGAACGGCTGTGACATGCCATCCCACCAAACCACCCATGCCACCAGTATCATCATTACCACCTGTTACCAAACCCATTCCTGCCCCTTCCCACCGCTCCCACCGCTCCCCCTCCTACCCTCTCCCCCGGTTCCCCTCACATGCGCTCCCGCCCCCACCACCTACCTCCTCCTCCCCCCATTGGGTCCCCTCCTCCCCCTCCCCCCGCTCCCCATCCGCGCCCACCCCTCCCCCTCCCTCTCTCCGCACCACTCCCCTCCTTCTGCCTCCCTTGCTCCCCCTGCTTCCCCTGCTGCTCATGCTGCTATGCCTGGGGGTGATAGGGCAGAGTTGGGGGGAGGGAACAGGAAGGACTGGGGAGAGGTAGAGGGGCAGAGGGGGAAGGGCAAGGGGAAGATGAGGGGGGGAGCTGTGAGGGGGAAGCGGAGAAGTCATACGGCGGATGCTAGTGCTAGAGTGGAAGATGGGAGGAGGGCAGAGGGGGGGACAGTGAAAGATATGAGGGGTGCAGAAGGGACGGCGGAGGAAGGAGCAAAGGAATCTATGAAGGACGATGAAGGGAGAAGGGAAGAGGGAATTTCAAGGGGAGAGGGTGGACGATGGGAGGGGAGCGTGGATGTGCAGGCAAGGGCGAGGGAGGACGGTGGAGGGGGAGGGGGAGCGGGAGGGAGGGCGGGAGAAGGAGGGGAAGAAGGGGACAGAGGGGAGCAGCAGGAGCTGGGGGTGAGAAACAGGGTGCAGCGGCCAGCAAGGAGGCAAGCAGCTGTGGTGTTCACAGCAACGAAAACGACCGTGGTTCTAGGGGAGGGGTTGGATGAGGCACAGAGGCAAGCAGCCTTCATGGGGGCGATTCAGCTGCTGGGCCACCACCAGGCTAATAGGCTGAAGCAGAGAGGGTATGGTGGGGCGGGACGGGGGAGTGGGAGAGGGAAAGGGAGAGGGAGAGGGAGGGGTGGGAGGAGGGGAGGCAGAGGAGGAGGTGGGGGGAGAGCGGGGGCTGGGGAGGAGGGGGAAGCAGGAGGAGGGGGCGGAGAAACAGGGGAAGGAGTGGATTTATTTGCTTATGAGATCGTGTGGGAGGAGGCGAGCAGTGGTGGGGACAGTGAGCGAAATGGGGGAGGGCATGGAGGGGAGGTGTGGGGGAGGGGGCAGGGGGTTGGGGGAGATACAGGGGATACGGGAGATGCACGGTATGAGGTGTCCCGGGTGCGCGGGGGGCAGCAGTTTACAGTGACGGACAGGCAGACGGGTGACAGGGTGGCGTTTGCATTTGATGCGCCTGAGGAGACGGCAGCAGCTCTGGCGAGCGTGCGTGTGCTGGTGGCTTTTATAGAAGGGGAGGAGGAGAGGCTCAGGTGGCAATTGTTCAAAGCACAGTGAACGGCCTTGAATGGCGCAAAATACGGCCGCAGCGCTGGCGAGTGTGCGTGTGCTGGTGGGGTTTATTGAAAGAGAGGAGGGGAGGCTCAGGTGGAAGGCGTTTGGGGCACAGTGAGCAGCCCTGACGTGGTACAGCAGGGGCACTGGCGAGCGTGCATGTTCTGGTGGCGATGATGCGTGCGTGACGCAGGTGGCTGAAGCTCTGAACGTGGCGTTTGAGAATAGAGGAACGTGGTGGGGCGGTGTCACGTGTACCATTCGACAGACGACGGCAAGGGATGGATGCTTGAGAAGAGACGGCAAGGGATGGATGCTTGAAAAGAGCCGGCAAGGAGAAGCTTGTCAAATGCGCGGCTGGCTGGCGGTTATTGAAGCTATGCGGACTATCTGAGACCTTCCAGTAGCTGTTCACTGTAGATCATGCATAGCGTAGCTTTTTTCAGGGAGGAGGAATGTAGGAATTCTATTTATTATATTGCTTTTGGTATGTTCCAAGAACGATTCTCGTGGCTTGCAGCATACAGCTACCATGCCACCCTTCATAACAATAAGCAGAAGTACAGTAGCTCAAACTAATCTCTCATACCGTAACTGGGTGCAGCTGTGCCTAGGACTACTCTCTGCGAAGCTACCTCTCATCACAATGCCTTTTATATGCAGGCTCTCGAGAACCCTTTCCTACACGACGGCCCACTAATTAGTTCTTGTGAGTGAGGCAACCGATCTCAGCACCAGCCAAGGGATCAACCACCACATTCACCACTGCAGGCCTCCTCTCCCCAACCGCCCATTCAAAACACCGCTTCCAGCTCTCGCACCGTGGTAACATGGTAACCGCATCCTATCCTCACTACTCAATTCTTGTGGGTCAAGCGACCACTTTCAGCCCCAGCCAAGGGATCAACCACCACATTCACCACCGCAGGCCTCCTCTCCCCAAACGCCTGCTCGTGCAACTTTTCCAGCTCCCGCCCGGTGGCAACATGGTAACTGCACCCTATCCTCACAAATTAATTCTTGTGGGTCAAGCGACCACTTTCAGCACCAGCGAGGGGATCAATCACCACATTCACCACTGCAGGCTTCCTCTCCCCAAACGCCTGCTCCAGCGCCGCTCCCAGCTCCTGCACCGTGGTAACGTGGTAACCGCGTCCTCCGAACGCTTCCATCATGCGGTCGTAACGGGCGCCTTCCACAAAGGAGGTGGGCGGTGGGTCGCTGCGAGTGTTGTCTGGGAGGCTGACGGGCCCCCTGCGATCGCCGCCGTAGATGCCCCCGTTGTTCATCACTATCACCACTATCGGCAGATTGTAACGCACCATGGTCTGGACATGGGGGGAGGAGGGGGGGAAGTGGGGGGTAAGGAAAGAGAGAGCGAGGGAGAGATATACGTGACTCCACCATTGAGGGCAGTGTGGATGCCTCCATCATTCATGACTGACTGTCAGGAGCCAGTTGTGGAAATTTTCACCTCCACATTTGAGAATTCTCACAATTGCTTCCACTGTTTGTGACTAAGGATATACTATATGAATATGACTATAACTCACTTCCACCTGTGGAATACTCAGAAGTGCCTCCTTCCACTCACCTCAATCTCCATGCCACTGAACCCAAATGCGCTGTCCCCCTCCAAAGCCACCACCAGCGGCTCCCCGCTCCCCTTCTCCTCCTCCTCACTCCCACTCCCCTCCTCCCCTAACGGCGCCACAGCAGCAGCCACAGCATACCCCAACCCCACGCCCATGGTCCCCCACGTTGCAGCATCGAGCCTCGACCGAGGGGTTAGCTGGGGGAGAATGGTTCTGCCCATGTCCATGGTGTTGGCGCCTTCCGAGCACAGCAGCGTGGTGACGGAGGGGGGCAGCGCGGCTAGCTTGTCACGCAGGACGCGCAGGGAGCAGTGGAAATTGAGCGGGTGGGCGTCCTTTGAAAGAAGGGACTCCATTCGGACCGTGTTGGCTGATGCCTTGGCCTGGAGGCACAGGGAGAGCCGTTGGAAGCAGGGAGAGGGAGGGAGAGGGAGGGAGAGGGAGGGATGGGAGTGGGGCGATTGGAACGGTTCTGCCCATGTCCATGGTGTTGGCTCCTTCCGAGCAGAGAGGGGTGGAAGTGAGGGGAATGAGTGGGGAAGGGGGGAGGACGGTTCTGCCCATGTCCATGGTGTTGGCTCCTTCCGAGCAGAGCAGGGTCGTGACGGCAAGGGGGAGAGAGGCTAGCTTGTCACGCAGGACGCGCAGGGAGCAGTGAAAGTTGAGCGGGTGGACGTCCTGAGAGAGGAGCGACTCCATCTTGACACTGTTGGCTGCTGCCTTGGCCTGGAAAGCGATGGGAGAAGGGAGGGGTAGGCGCGAGGAGAGGGAGTGAGGAAAGAGGCAGGGGTAGCAGAAAGGGAGGAGCATGGTTCTGCCCATGTCCATGGTGTTGGCTCCTTTAAAGCAGAGCAGCGCGGTGACGGAAGGGGGCAGGACAGACAGCTAGCTTGTTGCTGATGCCTTGGCTAGGCGAGACAAGAGGAGCAAGGGAAGGGAGAGGGGTGGTGGAGTGAGGAGTAGGGGTGAGGGGAGTGAGTGAAGGGAGGGGCAGCGGCAGTGCAAGTGGGGCAGCATGGTCCTGTCCATGTGAGGTGAGAGAAGACTTGGGGAATTGAGAGAAGCTATGGGAAACCTGAAAAGACAAGAGACAATGAGAAGCAATGGGAAACCTGAAAAGACAAGAGACAATGAGAAGCAATGGGAAACCTGAAAAGACAAGAGACAAGACCTAACCTGTGACGGAGGAGTCTCAGCTTGCTTACCTTTAACTTTGCCACCCAGGGGTTGTCTTCTGGAAGCTTCTGCCCTCCTTCCACCGCCCACCTCGCTGCAAGCCGCCCAACCACCACCCGGGCATCGCCCACCAGCCCCACCGCCGGCCGCCTCTGCGCCACCTCGCTTTCGTCCACATCCACCAGGACAAACTTCACTCCCGCCGCCCATTTTGGCGGCTGGCCAAAATGCAGGATCCAGTTGAGCCTCGCGCCGACCACAAGTGCCACGTCAGCTTGAGAAAGAGCCAATGAGCGAGCAGCAGAGACGCACAGCGGGTGCGAATCGGACAAAACACCCTTCCCCATGGGTGTGGGAAGAAAAGGAATCCCTGTCGATTCCACCAGTGCTGCTATTTGCTTCTCAGCATGAGCGTATGCTGCTCCCTTCCCCACCACCAGCAGCGGTGCCTTAGCTTCCCTCAGCAAACCAATAGCCTCTGTGATACTCGACTCGAGCGCTGTTGCAAGCGGTGCAGAGGGGTCCAGAGCGGTGCGCCAGAGCGGAACCAGCGGCTTCACGTCCTCCAGAAGCTTCCTCGCATCTTCCTCGGAGATACTCCCGTGCAGCACGTCAGCTGGAAGGTCCACATACGCCGCACCAGGCCGGCCGGCCACTGTAGCCTCCGCCGCCAGCTTCACTACCCCTGGGATCTCCTCAATCCTCTTCGCCCGCCCGTATTCCTTCACAAACGGACGAACCACTCCCACCTGATCCAACTCCTGAAAATCCCCCTGACCCACGTCCCCCTGAGTGCACGACCCTGAGAGCAGCAACAGAGGCCAGGTATTCACCTGAGCATGACTCACACCTGCTAGTGCATGCACACACCCTGGGCCTGACACAGTAAGCAGCACGCCGGGGGTTCCTGTGAGGTACCCGTAGGCTGCTGCAGCGTAGCCTGCTGCCTGCTCGTTGCGGAAGGAGAGGAAACGGATTCCCTGCTGCTGTGCTGCTGTGGCGACGGCGGTTACGGGAATGCCGATGACGCCGAACAGGTGGGTGACGCCGAGACGAGCGAGAGAGAGGGCGATGAGGGAAGGGGCGTCTAGAGTGGTGGAGGATGTTGTGGGGGAGGGGGTTGCTGGAGGGGGGCGTGGCAGGTGGGGAAAGAAGGTGGGGTGGGGCAAGCGAGGGAAAGGGAACAGGCTTTTGAGGGGGAGGGTGTGCTGTGAAGGGGGCAGGGTGGTTAAATGAGTTGTGGCAGACGCACAGGGAAGAAGAGGGGTGACAAACAGGACACGTGACAAGAGGAGAACAGGGATGGGGGGGATGGGACAAATGAAAGAACAAGAGGTTCCAACTCCGACTCGAGCCTGCCAACACAACACCGGAAGCACAGACCAAGACAGATTGCATGTTTGCATGTCGCAGCAGTGAAACGATTCACCATCAGACTTTTTGCAAAAAAAACATCCATCGTTTTGTTTTCACGCATCAGTGTTCATCGTCACACACTCCTTCCATAGCGCCCCTGCTCTTCCACACCCGCTAGTAACCAGCTCAACTAAGCGCCAACTAAGCGCCAACTAAGCGCCAACTAAGCGCCAGCTAAGCGCCAGCTAAGAGCCAGTAGGCCTGAGAGCATGGCCGGTAGCGGAGCAGGGCAGTTCCAGCTGCAACCAGCCAACTCTCCTGCTAAGGAGCAGCTAGAGTCATGCAGTACCGGCGGCAGCAGGTGCAGCGGCAGCAGCAGCAGCCTCTCCTCCCCCAAGCATGGCCTGGGCAACGAAGCGGCGCTGGATCTTGCCGGTGGCCGTGCGGGGGAGGGCAGTTCAACCTACCCACTACACCTGCAAACGACCAACTAGAATCACGCAGTACCAGCAGCAGCAGCAGCCGGAGCTGCAGCAGGAGCAGGAGCAGCAGCGCTGTCTCCTCCTCCCAGCATGGCCTGGGCAACAAAGCGGCGCTGGATCTTGCCGGTGGCGGTGCGGGGGAGATGGTCCACAAAGAAGACGCGCTTGGGCAGCTTGAACGCCGCCAGGTGATTCTTCAGGTGCTCCTGCACCTCCTCCTGGGTGAGCGAAACACCTGGCTCCAACACCACTGCTGCATTCACCTGATCGCGGGGAGTGACAGGGAGGAGCGGGTGTGGAGGAAAAAGAGGTGGGGGGGAGGAGGGGAAGGAGTACTATGGTGAAGGGCGTGGGAAGTGGGGCGCACGGGAAGGGAATATGACACGCATAGAAGTCTGAGAATACCCACCTCTTCCCTGTCACCTCTTCCCCGTAGTGAGCATCGGGAGCAGAGAAGGCAACAGCCTCAGCCACGCCTGTCAGGCCAGCAGTGCAGCATCCACCTCAAGAGGCGAGATCTTCTCATCCCCTCCTCATCCTTCTCCCCCCGCCTCTCTCTTGCTTGACCCACTCACCTCTTCTGACGCGCCTAAAATCCTGAGGTACCCCATACCACCTCACCTCTTCCCCATACCACCTCACCTCTTCCCCATACCACCTCACCTCTTCCCCATACCACCTCACCTCTTCCCCATACCACCTCACCTCTTCCCCATACCACCTCACCTCTTCCTCATACCACCTCACCTCTTCCCCATACCACCTCACCTCTTCCCCATACCACCTCACCTCTTCCCCATACCACCTCACCTCTTCCCCACACCCCCTCACCTCTTCCCCATACCACCTCACCTCTACCCCACACCCCCTCACCTCTTCCCCACACCCCCTCACCTCTTTCCCTCCACTCTTCACTCACCTCCTCCCCATAATGGGCATCAGGAGCAGAGAAGGCGACAGCCTCAGAGACCCCTGTCACGGCCAGCAGTGCAGCATCCACCTCAAGAGGCGAGATCTTCTCCCCACCCCTGTTGATCAGCTCCTTGAGTCGCCCCGTCAGGTACAAGTACCCCTCCTCGTCCCTCTTCCCCTCCCTTCCTTGCTTGACCCACTCACCTCTTCCGAGGTGCCTAAAAGTCTGAGCTACCCACCTCTTCTCCACACAAGCTCACCTCTTCCCCGTAGTGGGCATCAGGCGCAGAGAAAGCAACGGCCTCAGAAACCCCTTTCACAGCCAGCAGTGCAGCATCCACCTCAAGAGGCGAGATCTTCTCCCCACCCCTGTTGATCAACTCCTTGAGCCTCCCCGTCAGGTACAAGTACCCCTCCTCGTCCCTCTTCCCCTCGTCTCCCGTGTGGAACCACCCGAAGGCAAACGCCGCCTCATTCGCCGCCGGGTTGCTGTGGTAACCAGCTGTAACGTTCGCCCCGCGAATGCACACCTCGCCACGCTCCCCCACCCCCAGCTCCCTCCCCTGCTCGTCCAAGATCGCGAGTTCGATTCCTGTCGGCAACCCAACCGATCCAGCCTTATGGGGGCCCTTGGAAGGGAGGGGGTTGGCAGTCATTTGGTGGCTTGCTTCGGTCATAGCATAGGCTTCGAGCACAGGAGCGCCGAAGACTGTTTCCATTTCCTCCAGCACTGCTGCTGCCAGGCTGGCACTGCAGCTGCGGATGAAACGCAGAGGTGGGTAGGCAGCAACAGGGGCGGCGGATTCCCCCTGAGATTCCACCTGAGGTTTCTCCTGGGGTTTTCCCGAGAGGGTGGGTGGGCCGTGGGAGCGGTGGCGGGAGAGGAGGATCTGGTGCATCGTCGGCACCGCGGTGTACCACGTGGCACCGCTCTGCACCACTTCGTCCCAGAAAGTCGACGCGGAGAATCGGCCAGAAGCAGGGAGAACCACGGAACCCCCAGAGGAGAGAGAGGCGAGCAGAGCAGCCATAAGCCCATGCACATGGAACAGAGGCATGACTAGGTAAGACCGGTCGGCAGAAGTGAGGTCGTATGTGTCAATGATGTTCCCTATGGATGCTGCCAGGTTGCCATGTGTCAGCGGCACGCCTTTTGGGCGGCTCGTCGTGCCTGACGTGTGCAGGAAGAGTGCCACGTCAGCGGGGTCGGGTGTGGGCCCGGGGCCGGGACCGTCGGGGATGTCGGCGGGTGGGAGGGCGGAGAGGCCTTCAGAGGGGCGCAGGGGGACTCCTTCCTGAGAGGGAGAGAGAGCGTGAGACGAGGCGGGAGGGAGGAGGGGGGTGGTGGGTTGGAGGGAGGAAGCGAGGGAGGGAGGCCATCTGAAAAAGGAGGTATGGGGAGTTCTCAGACGGCAATAGCGCTCTGGAAAGCAGGAGCGCTCTCAGGCAGCAGTTTATGTTTGCAAAGCCGTGGTGAAGCAGTAGCTCATCTCATCTCATCTCACCTCGCCTCCGTAGCTCCCAGCATGCGCCACCGGTACTCCCAAGGCGGTAGCGGCCGCCTGGGCCTTGGGAGTGCCGCCCTCGGGCAGCAGCAGCAGGCGCGCCTGCGCGTCCTCCATATAGAACTTGAACTCCTCCTCCGTGTACGCTGCGTTTAGCGGAGCTGCTGTGGCGCGTACGCGAGTTACTGCGAGGAAAAGGATCACGAACTGCAAGGTGAGGGGTGGGGAGGGGAGGATGGGGTGTTGGAGCGGGGGAAAGGAGGGGCAGAGAAGGGGGGAGGAGGATGGTAGGGAGAGGATAGAAGGATGGTAACATCATGGAAGGAGATTCGCAATATCGAGAGAATGACAAAGATCCTGACAGCTTTAGAAGCCCAATACGGATTTTTTTTAATGATACTAAAATTATGCGATGATATGAAACAATATTGACGGCAAATCACAAGAGAAAGAAAACCTGCACAACGCGTTTTGAGTAGACCCGTAACTTGCACCACGACCACTAACGAGTACCTCGAGGGAGTTAGGGAAGGCGAGGGACACGAGATCGCCGGGTCGCACTCCCAGCGCCCTTAGCTGCGCTGCCACCGCATCCACCGCCGCCTCGAGCGCGGCGTGAGTCACGGCGGGGCCTCCCTGCGTGACGACGATGGCCTCCGCGTTGCCGCGCGACTTGAAGGCGGAGTGCAGCCACGCGCGGAGGGTCTGCGGCTTCGCGTCAGCCATGGCGATGCCTGCTGTGCTGCCTGATTCTAACGGATGACTTCTCGAGAATTCTCGGGATGTTTCAGAGATGGCGATGCCTGACGTGCTCGTGATTCAAACGAGAACCTTTAGGGGTTCACCTCGCAAATTCCGCAAAAGCCGATCCGTCGCCAATCTTAGTAACGCGACAGGCAATGCTAGCAGCGTTGGTGCTACTGGGACGAATGGAAGGAAGATAAGTGGTAAATGAGATGAGTGATAATGAGAAATGGAAATTTGGGAAGGCGAGATGTAAAAAGTAGGAATCTGAAGCTGGGGAAAAATTCGAAGGGAAATGGGACTGAGGGCGCGATCACAAGTGTGGCCGCAAGAGCTTGCGGTTTCGCAGCCGTATTCAGTTTCATCGAACATCTCCATGTTTCGCCAGCTGAAATTCGCGATTCGTCTAGGGGGAGTTCACTGCTGATGTGGCTCCGTCCTGCAGCACACATATGACCAGTCAACAGCTGACGTGTTCGGGTTCCCCACCAAAACACCTTCGCAACGACCAGTGTAAAAACTTCGACACTACAGCGCCTGTTTCCACCCTTTTCAGGAAGAGCAAGTGTGAACGGGCGCTTCTGTCTACTACCCCAACCGAAGCGAAGCTATATCGCAACCTAGAACTTCGCATGAATGTCAAGCGGCCTAGTTACGCAGCCACTATTTCTGCTGGATCACGCTTCCCTAGTAGTGTGCTCTGCGTGTTAGGGTTCCAGAGCTCGAATTCACGAGCCGTTACACGTATAGGTCACGATACCGTTCTAGCAAATTAGGGTTTCGTTCAGTATCCACGTTGTCTAGTAGCTACGGATCGGGACGGGTGCTCGGAGCAGCACGTTGGTAATTAGTTCGGAACGACAGACGACGTGTTGTTGACCTCGAGTTTGAGTCTTCCAGCATCCGCGGTTCGTAGTCCTCTTATCGACCCGAAAGCATCCTCGTGTTTTGCATTCATGGCGGCGCATTTTGCGGTAGGCCCGCAGGAAGATGACGCCATCATACGTCAGCGGCTGCTTACTCGGACCTCCGTCACTCGCGGTGAGCCGCCGATGAAAAAGCTCCTAAAGAAATTCCTCGCTTTCACGTCAGAAGCGGCGCGGCCCGACAGCAGCATAGCTGACTGCGAGAGACTAGCGCGCTCCGTGCTGCACGAATTGGCGGGATTTGAGCAGCCTCTAAACATGTCTCGCGCCGTGATCAACGCTAACCGCCGCGAGCAGGAGCACTTTCACGAGCTGACGAAACAGCTAGAAGCGGATATTATCGAGGTGCGATAGATAGCCGTGTGACGACTCTGGGATTGCTTTTCGTCAAATCTTCCTGGTCGATTTCTCTCGTCGAATCCACCTCGTCCGTTTTCCTCGTCAATTCCTCCTCTCAACCGCGACCAGATCTCCCTCTTCGCCCCCCTTCCTCCCCACTCCTCCCCATTCCATCCCCTTTCCTCCTCCTCTCCCCTTTCCCCTCCCCGTCCCGCCCTCCCGCGCGCATCAACATCAGGCGGTGGCGCGAGTGGATAGCCTGATGGCGGAGGAGGCGGAGGCGCGGAGGCAGCGGCAGCACGAGGAGGAGTGCGAGCTGGTGCGGCGGCAGATCGCCGCGCAGCCCGCGCGCGCGGTGTCGGAGGCGCGGATCGCTGCGCTGGAGGCGGAGGTGGAGGCGCTAGAGGCGGAGAACGTGGGCGCGGGGCGGGTGGTGGAGCTACGGCGGAAGCAATTCGCGTTGCTGCTGCACACTGTGAGTGAAGGGGGGGGTAGGGGATGGGGGGGAGTGGGGGGGATGGGGGAGGGGGGGGGGTGGGTGCGGGGGATGGGGGAGGGGGGGAAGTGGGGGGAATGGGGGCGCTGCTCGCGGATTGCGGCGCTGGAGGCGGAGGTGGAGGCGCTAGAGGCGGAGAACGTGGGCGCGGGGCGGGTGGTGGAGCTACGGCGGAAGCAATTCGCGTTGCTGCTGCACACGTTGAGTGCATGGGGAAAAGGGGGAGAGGGGGGAGTTGGGGGAAGGGGGAGGGGAGGGAGCGGGGGAAAGAGAGGGCGCTGCTCGCGCGTAGTGACGCTGGAGGCGGAGGTGGAGGCGGTGCTGGGGGAAGCGTGGGTGTGGGGAAAGGGTGGGTGTGGGGAAAGGGTGGTGAACCTGCGGAGGTACCAATTTGTCTTGCTGCTGTGCTCACTGTTTTGGAGTAAACGCCAAGTAATCATATTATTGTGTGCGTGTTGTACTGTACTCAATCAGTGTATTTGCCACCTTCCATGGGCAGATGGAGGAGCTTCAAGGGGCATTGGAGGAGGACCCTTCAAGAGAACTGGCAGCAGTGGTGGCGGCAGGAGGGGGAACAGGAGGAGGTGGGGTTATTGTGTCTTACTGTATTCATTCTGTGTCTGTCACCTTCCATTCCATGGGCAGATGGAGGAGCTTCAAGGAGCATTGGAGGAGGACCCTTCAAGAGAGCTCGCAGCAGTGGTGGCGGCAGGAGGAGGGGGAGCAGGAGGAGGTGGGGTGCTTCTGTCTTACTGTATTCATTGTGTATCTGCCCCCTTCCATTCCATGGGCAGATGGAGGAGCTACAAGGGGCATTGGAGGAGGACCCTTCAAGAGAGCTCGCAGCAGTGGTGGCGGCAGGAGAGGGAGGAGGAGGAGGTGGGGTGCTTGTGTCTTGCTGTGTTCATTCTGTGTGTCTGTCACCTTCCATTCCACGCGCAGATGGAGGAGTTACAAGGAGCATTGGAGGAGGACCCTTCAAGAGAACTGGCAGCAGTGGTGGCAGCAGGAGGGGGAGGAGCAGGAGGTGTGGTGCTTGTGTCTTACTGTGTTCATTCTGTGTGTCTGTCACCTTTCATTCCACGCGCAGATGGAGGAGTTACAAGGAGCATTGGAGGAGGACCCTTCCAGAGAGCTCGCAGCAGTGGTGGCAGCAGGAGGGGGAGGAGGAGCGGGAGGAGGAGGGGTGCTGATGGGTGCTAGTAGGCCGTCTGTGGCAACAGGGGGTGGGGGGGACAGAGCAGCAACCCCCCCACCGCCCACTCAGCTGGATGCCTTGGGTGCTGGCCCCATGACAGTTGACTCGTGACACCTTACACCCCGACTGCGCTGTTGTCCCGTCACGCTGTGGATAAATTGTTGTTTCTCTCACACCCTCGTCAAAAATGTGTTTGTTGTTCCTGGTCAACCATGGGTGCTTGATACATGTGAGGTCGAGCAGCTAGATGTGGCCCAACAGGGGGCTTCAGTTCAGCCAGTGCAATGGGGTCATCTCATCACCAACAAATGAAAAAATGGGTTTCAGCAAGAGCTGCTACGGTAGTGATATGTACAGGGCTGATCTAGGCATTCTTGTGGAGGAGGGACCAAGAACCCTTCTCCATGTCACCATCTCGCTCCCCTCCATCGCCATCCTTGGTACCATCAGCATCAGCTTCGGCATCAGCATCTGCAAAGGCATCAGCATAACTAGCAGCATCACCGTCGCCACGGGCCAGGGATCGATCCAATGAGGGCGAAGTGGTGGAGACAGTGGGAAGCATTGACTGGGAGGGTCCGTGGGAGGACGTGTGTGCACTGCCTTGTGGGGGGCTGGAAATCGCTACATCTCCGCCTGCTTCTTTAGTCCTGCCTGCTGCTGCTACAGCCGCCCCTGCTGCTACAGGCAGGCCTGCTACCACATTCGCTTCTGCAGCTGTAGCACCTTCATGAGGGCCTCTCTGAGTGGCTGGAGGACGGGGGCTTGCTATCACGCCGTCTCGAATCAGCTTTTGCACCTCTGCTGCTGCTGCTTCCACCGCCTCTGTTGTGGAATACCCCTCCGGCTCTGCTCCTAGCGACTGCCACAGGGGAGAAAGACAAATGGCATCCACAAAGGAGGAGGGTCTGTCATTGCGTGAAGGACAGGAGCAAGCAGTCCAAGAGCTTCAGGTCATGGTGAAAGCTATAGGGCATGTCAGCAGGGAGATATGTGCTGTGATGGGTGCATATGTGCGCTGCACTAGATGTGCCCCCTGCACGCACCTGAATCTGGTGAATGAGGCTGCAGAGGAAGCGGATGGTGTCGGAGAGAACAGAGACGGTGTCCACTCGACTGCTGCCCGGCACCAGCCGCTGCAGCGTGCGCATCTGACTCGCTATGCGCTCCCTCCGCTTCTGCACGGGAAGAAGGGAGTGGGGAGGAGAAGAGAGATTGCAGAGAGATTACAGGGGGGACAATTGTGATTCCAGATGTACTTCCCAATGCCCAACTCAAACCACAACAGCTTTTGAGTCGACTCATAAGCAGATTCCAGATGTGCTTCCCAATGCCCAACTCAAACCACAACAGCTTTTGAGTCGACTCAAAAGCAGATTCCAGATGTGCTTCCCAATGCCCAACTCAAACCACAACAGCTTTTGAGTCGACTCAAAAGCAGATTCCAGATGTGCTTCCCAATGCCCAACTCAAACCACAACAGCCCATGCTTTGTTCGAGTTATGCTCTTGAATTTCCAAAGTTGTGCCGACTCACCCTGGCAGCAAGACATGCGCCAGACACCCTTCCTAGAATCCGCGTTCCCTCCACACCTTCCCCATCTTCAAACCCCTCCACAGAAGCACTAGCTCCTCCAGCCCCCGCACCTCTCGGCTCTCCCTCCCACGCCCCTTCACTCCCTCCCTGCTGCCTCCCGCCTGCCGCTCTGCCTCCTCTCTCGCCTCCCCGGCCGCGTTTCCGAGTCTCCCCTCTCGCTTGCCGCTTCCTGCCCAAATCAGCAGTTGCTTGGGCCGCTGCAATTGGTTTCTCATCTGCTAGCGGTGAATCTGGGGGCCCGCTAGGGGGAAAAGTGGAACGCGGAGGGTGAAGGGGATTGGCAGCAGGTTGGGGGGAGGTGGGGAGGGGCGAGGGGGCGTTGAGGGTTGTCTGTGTGTGCTGCGAGAATGCCCCAGAAACCGCAACGGCCATTCCTCCAAGTGAGGTGGTGGTGGTGTTGGTGCCAGCCCAGGGACGCCCCTCCCCACCGCTAGCAGCACCGCCGCTCGCACCACCGCCACTCGCGCCGCCGCCACCACTGACACTGCCGCTTAAATTGCTGGTCTGCCGCTGCAGCTCCTGCAGCTGTAGCTGCTGCTGTAGCTGCTCCCGGAGGCTCTGAGGAAATTGCGCGGAGAGAGGCAATGCTGCGTTAGCAGCAGGCAGGCGCAGGTTCTGTGGAGATGACAGGGGTGTACTAGGATTTTGATGTGCTTCAAAGAGGGGTGCGATGGCGCTGCTGCCGGCAGCATTGCTGCTGCTCCTGCGGAATCGTTTCGCGACGGCACTGGCAGTGGCAGGAGCAGTGGCGGTGGTAGTGGCTGGGTTAGTGGCTGCGGCGGTGTGGCAGCGATTGTCTGTATCTGCACTGGCACTACCGATCATGTCACCAATGTTTCCCATGTTGCCCATGCTCCCTCCCATGTTTCCAGTGACGCTGGTTGCCGTGTTCCTTCTCTGTAACTTAACATCCTCATACCCATCCCCGTAGCCATGCCAACCTACACCTGCTTCCCCCTTACCCACCGCATCAGTATTGTGCCACTCGTCAACCTCACCTCCCACTCCCCCAACCATCCCCCCGCCCATTCCCCCACCTGTTCCTCCCCCCATTGCCCCCCATATTCCCCCAGTTGCATCACCACCATCCATTCCACCACCACCACCGTCAGCGCTGGAACCACCACCAGCGCCAACGCTGGTACCACCGCCCACTCCCCCCTGCGGCGGACCCGCGAATCCCCCCCCTTGCCCGCCCGCCGCTGCCGCAGCAACCAGGATCATGGAGGCCAGAGCGTCAATGGCGCTCGGGTTCTGTGGACTCTGCGCCGCTGCAGGTTCCGCCGTCCCCTCTGCCGCGCTCGTTTTAGACACTATCCCGCCACCTGCCAAACCGCCTCCTGGTAATGCTTGCGGTCGTTGCTGCTCTTGAGACGTCTCAAAACTCCTCCCGCCTCCTGCCAAACCGTGTTTTAGTAGTGTCTGGGATTGTTGTTGCTCCTGAGACAACTCGAAACTCATCCCGCCTCCTGTGAAGCCCTCTTGTGCTACCAAGGCGAGGCGCTCCCCGGCGAGTGACGCGGCGACGGATGCAGCAAGGTGCGCGGACGAGGCGGAAGAGGAGGTGGCGGGGAAAGCGGCGGCGAGCGCGGCGGAGCGGGGGGAGCGCTGGAACAAAGCTGCGGGAGCGGGCCGCGTGAGGGGAAGCGGGGGGAAAACGCCTTCCGCCGGAAGAAACCCCGGCGCTTGCGGCACCGCCGCCGCCGCCGCGGCCATGCTGGCGGAACTGCGCCATTCGGCGGCGGCGCTGGCGGCGGCTTCCCCCGTGCGCCCATCCCACTCACCAGCCTGGCGCTGCGGCTCGGCAACGAGCGGCGCGAGCGCCTCAACGGCCTGCTGATGCGCCGCGAGGGAGCGAAGAATGGCGGGGAGGTGGCTGGGACTGAAGCCGCCGCCGCCGTCGTGTCTCGCGGCGCGACTACTACTAATACCGACGGCGGCGGCGGTTGCGGCGGTTCCGCCGGCACCCTGTGACCAAAGCTGCGGCATCCCGTCGCCGCCGGTTGCGAAATCATCGTCCGTGCGTTCATTGATTACCGTGTCAGCGATCGTACTTGCAGTGCTGGCGTTTTGTCGGCTGATTCCCTGGAAATCAGGGGGAGCCCACCCAGCCGCGTTTCCCAACTGATACTCGCCGCGTCCGCTGTTCGTCCATGCGCCGCCATTCGACCACTCCTGGTGAAACTGCTGCGGCGCCGTGTTATGCAGCGCCGTGTTTTGCGGCGCGTCTTGCGGCAGTGTCCCTGCGTCAGCTTGGGCTGTGTAATACGAGATTCCGCTAGTCCAACCAGCTGTGGTTGCGGTGGTCGCGGCGGGAACCACGGCATCGAGCGACCATGGCAAGGTTACATTCGGAACGGCTGACGACGAAGCGGCGCGGAGAATAATATCCTCCAGCTCACCCGCCGCCACGTCACTGCTGAATTCGTTCGAGACGCGCATATCATCCCAAAGTTCGGGAAGTTTTCCCTCGCCGCGCCGCAAAACGGCGATGTGTGATGCTCTCTTCGCGTCGATATTCGAGTATGCTGCGGGTTGCGCGGCGAGGGTATTGGTGCTGTCTGAAACGAAGACCGCAGCAGTTGGATCAGCGTAAAACGTGTCGACACCGTTGGCGATCATTCCGAATGGGAAAGTAAAGAAATGTGCTTGCTACTAAATCGTTGGAAGGGATACCTATCTGGAACGCCTTCCTTCGTCTGATTGCGAGTTGTTCACGTACGGAGACCACGGTTGTCCACAAAAACAGAACTGGCTTCGAGCCATGAACCGAAAAAGTTGGGCCCTTTTGGCCCAGATTTGACGTGTGAGCAGCAGCAAGAAACGGAATTCAATTCTGGTTTAGATTCGAGGCTGGAGGGCCAAATGCAGGGCTGCCAGCTGGTTGTGGGGGGCCGGACGCAACGGGGACATGGGAGAGGGGGGGAGGAGGGGTGTGCTTGTGGGGCGAATCGGAGCATGTTACTGTACGAGGCGGTGTCAAATCTGCGAATCGATGCCCGAAAGCGCGTTGCAATGTGGTCCCAAATTTTACGCGGCGAGGCGAGCATGCTCATCATTCCTGTGGGGAAACTTTCCCTGAGAACTGGATCGTCCCTCGGAATGATCTGCGTTGTAAAAAATACAGAAGTTACTCATTTTGCCGCGTGTAGAGAGTTCTTGTGGGATCAAATCCACTGAAAGTGATTCCCCTTCGAAACTACGGTTGCAAGGTCCTAGAGGTTCTGTTGTACTGTACACTGTAACAGCTATCAGTCCACAAATCGTGAGGAATATGGGCTGGATAGAACCTCTCAAATCGCCCCGAGCTTGGGGTACAGAACTAGTCAAGGGGTTGCCGGGGAGAAAGCTGCTTGACGGTCGATCCGTCCCCTCGTTCCACACAGGCCCGTCCCACCGCTAACGATCAGTACTGTCCGTTGTTTCGCTGCTGGGTCTGGGTCGGGGTCCGCTGTTTAAAAATTTTCCCTTTTATGGCCGAATCACTTTCAGAAAGACAACATATCGTACAAACTCCAGGTGCCCCATGTGAGGGCAGAGATTGACCCAGCCTCAATAAAGGAATTTGGGAAAGAACACCAGCCACCAGCCACCTCAAAATGGCAGGGTGGCAAAGTGGGGAGCCCTCGCTCGCACCATATCTACACTGTAGGCATAGCAGGTCAAGCAAGGCATTCGGTTGGGGGAGTCGGTTTGACGACCCTATCAGGCAGGGCCTCCCATTCGACATCTGCAAGAAGTATCATTTCTCGGCCAATTTCAACGGTCAGAGATAAGTTGCGCGAACTGTGATGAAAAAAGAAAAGTACAGTTCAAGGCACAATCTGTTCAGATTCTCTGCATATCATACACAGTAAATATCAAGGCCAACTGGACATGCGAGTGCCAGATAAAGACAAATTGATGTGCACGATTTCGTTCTTGACGTGTTCATTTCACACACTTCACACAGAACTTTCACAGCCCGCTTTGGTTAGGCGAACAACACTCCTAGGCACTTTTTTCAAGCGCGTACATCTCTGAACCAACTATCTCAAATTCTATTGTAAACACTCAGGCAGGTAATATAATCAAAGAACCTACTATCATTATCAAGTTAAGTATGCAAAGTTTGCTCAATAGTTTCACAAATAGTTCGTTTTAGATGGGCGTTATATAACTCGCTAACCTGGAACCATATAAATAAGGGATTAGAAATTTCCATGCCTGCACAAATCCTAAAATCTGGGCCTTGGGACATGAATCCTTATACGAATGTTGGGCATGTGAAGTCAACATTCACATCACGTACATGCATGCTCAATGTTTGTAATCCTTTGTAAGTGGGAAACTTGGTATATATAAGGGAATTGATCAGACTGGGGCCCCGGGTTAGCAGAAACAGTGCCAACTTGGGGCCTCGTGAGTCGCGACCCTACGAAATAGGCCCGAAGCAAATCACAAGACTGGGCAGCAGGTCCGAACCTGGCAAACTCGCCAGGTCACCACCTACTGCCTTGGGTTTGACGGAAATCGCTAGCACCCCACACCGCTGGAAGCACAACAATCCGTCAAACCAACACAGTCTGATCGAGATACAGCACAAGCAGCATGTAACAAACAACTCGGAATTATTACGGAAACATAAGACTGCCAGAACACAAAGAGCTGAAACATGAAAATTAATAAAATGAGTGGGCACAAAATGGGGAGGTTCATGACCTTTTTCTGTTAGAGAAATTTCAACCAACCTACCCACATTCTTTCAGAATATGTATACATACATATATGATTTACATGCAAGTGCTTCCCTTGTAAAATCTTCGATGAAAAATCTTCTACCGTATTCCCCCGGATATACCACCCTAGGGTGCTATGATAACTACACAAAAAAAAGGGGGGGTCTTGTCATCGGAAAAAGCTTCATTGCACCCGGGTCTTTACATAATGTGTATTTTTTTTATAGCGTAAAACGATTTAGTACAGATGTAAAACAAAAATACAGATGTACATTTAGTACTAATCGTTTTACGCTATAAAAAAAATACACATTATGTAAAGACCCGGGTGCAATGAAGCTTTTTCCGATGACAAGACCCCCCCTTTTTTTTGTGTAGTTATCATAGCACCCTAGGGTGGTATATCCGGGGGAATACGGTAGAAGATTTTTCATCGAAGATTTTACAAGGGAAGCACTTGCATGTAAATCATATATGTATGTATACATATTCTGAAAGAATGTGGGTAGGTTGGTTGAAATTTCTCTAACAGAAAAAGGTCATGAACCTCCCCATTTTGTGCCCACTCATTTTATTAATTTTCATGTTTCAGCTCTTTGTGTTCTGGCAGTCTTATGTTTCCGTAATAATTCCGAGTTGTTTGTTACATGCTGCTTGTGCTGTATCTCGATCAGACTGTGTTGGTTTGACGGATTGTTGTGCTTCCAGCGGTGTGGGGTGCTAGCGATTTCCGTCAAACCCAAGGCAGTAGGTGGTGACCTGGCGAGTTTGCCAGGTTCGGACCTGCTGCCCAGTCTTGTGATTTGCTTCGGGCCTATTTCGTAGGGTCGCGACTCACGAGGCCCCAAGTTGGCACTGTTTCTGCTAACCCGGGGCCCCAGTCTGATCAATTCCCGTGCGCATTTCCGAAAATGGCGTGTCGCGATTGGCTTACTTGCTGGATTGACATGCACGGCACTCGCCACAACCATCAGTTTAGCTTCCTCTGTTGCTCCTCCGTTATTCGTGTCTCTCCTATAAAATCATCTCGTGAAGCTCTGTTTCTTGCGCCGATTTTGTTTGCTCTCCCGTGGTTCCAGTGTCTGTGGACTGTACAACTTGATAGCCGAAAAAACCTAACATGGCGGAAAACGCAGCGGCGTTATTCGCGCTGCGCGAGGAGTTCAAACTACCAGCGCTCGTCGCGTTCGCGTCGCACCTCGTCTACATGCGGGTACTAGGTCACACCATGCCTCCTCTACCAGCTAGTCATTTCTTCTAACTCCCGTATTTTTTTCCCGAGGTTACGAGGGTACAGACCTCATATAGTGCATGAGGAGGAAGCGCTTCCATGGTTAACTTCCGGAATCGCATGGGCCGGGTGAAAAGCGCGCCGCTCGATCATATTTCGTCAGATGACAACGTTACATGTTCCAATGTTGGTCGAGCGTGCATCAGGAAACCGCAGTTTCCGTCCCCCCCTCCTCTTTCCCTCCCTCCTCCCCCCCCGTCCCCACGCGCTTTCCCTTACTTTCCCTTCCGCAGACTCTACTGGGCGTCCGCGCGGCGCGCCTGAAGTACCGCATTTTCGCGCCCGTCATGTCCGGCAATCCCGACTTTGACCGCGTGATCCGCGTGCAGGCTAACTTCGTGGAGCAATTCGTACGTGTTTGACTATGAAGTACCGTCTATACTTCTTCGGAGCCGCCTTCGTCTGGCCGTTAGAATGTGCTGGACGTTCTGACGTGTAGTCCAGGCTTATTAAGAGGCTCCTCAAGATCTCGAGTCTAGAAACAATTATGTATCTGCATAGGTTTTCACTTTTCCCTCTGCCATCCCGATACCCACCTGACCACTTCCCCCCCATTCCCTAAAACACAGCCACGCGCAACCCCCCAATTCTGCCTTCCCTTCCCCTCTCCAACTTCCTTTCCCTCCCCCCCCCCCCCCCCCCCCCCCCCTCCCCCTCCCCCCCCAAACCTCTTGTTACAATCACAGCCGTCATTTATCACGTCCATGTTCCTCTGCACGCTGTTTGAAGGTGGCACGGTAGCAGCAGCACTTGGCGCGGTGTGGGTGGTCTTTCGCGCCGCTCATGGGGAGCGCTACAGTGCTCGCAGGCTGGGGTATGACATTTTCTGGTACACTGTTCCGCAGTATGCGGTGATTGCTATCATGTACCTGCTTCCCCTATTTAGAATCATTTCCACACTGATATAGGTGTGCAAGTAGCGCTTCTGAGCTGGGGTATGATACCGTAATCCCCCGTATATAGGACCAGGGCCCGTGCTAGGATTTGGGGCACCCTGAGCCCTCAGGGCACTTTTCTAGAATCTTAAAAAATGCCCTGATTTGTCAGGGGAAAATCCCAAAGCCTTCCTGTATGTTCAGGGCTTTTGCAGAAACTAATCCTGACCTGTCAGGGCAAAAAAATTAGTGTTCAGGGTTCAGATTTTAGCGGGAGAGAAGGGAGGGTAACGGGGAGCGAAGGGGAGTGGGTTTTTGCGGGCCGCTGCTGTCCGTCCACGAGGAGACTATGGCGCAGAGCACGCGGGGGATCGGAACACAACCGTGGAAGAGAAGAGATTGTGCGAAGGAGGGAAACATACACGGGGAAGAATTTCAACGGAGACAAAAATCCCCGGGGAAAAAATCCCCCCCCTAAACGGGAACACCCCCCCTCCCCTCAAAAGATGCGTCAGGGTAGGCCTCGACATTCACCCTGACGCTACAGGGAAGTACACCACGGCAATCCTGAATGTTCAGGTCATTTCAGATAAAAACATCCTGAGACCTCAGGGTAAACATTGAAACTATTCTGAAATGACAGGGTAAATTTAAAACTGCATCCTGAATTCAAGGTAATCAGGATGTTTTGCCCTGATAACGTGGGCCCTGTATAGGACCCCCCCCAGTTGTAGACCCCCGGGTCTATAATACGGACCCGGGTACTCTATTCGAGTACATCTGAGTTATACCCCCCTAAATGGCTCCTAACATTATAAGACCCCCCCCCTCCACATCCTAATCAAGTGCGGATTTTACGAAAATGCACGTGAAAATGGTCATATTTCATGTTGATTTAGAGAAATCACACCCATGAACGCACATGCACACCCATGTGCAACCCGCACGAAGCGTGCATGGGGTGTGAAGGCCGATGCGACACTGCGCGCTGGGCCATCAAACGGTGCCCTGCCCTGTCGTGTGAACACCAAGTGGTGTTGGGTTGGTGGGCAATGGGAGGAGGCTCCCAGATAGGGTTCGTGATGATGTGGGTACGGCCCGTGTGGAGACCAATTCGAGTATTTTTGGGAGGAGCTAAAAACGGAGCAATTACAAATCACTTCTTTGAGCTCCAAATCTACATTCTTACCGTCATCGCCCGGATATAAGACATATATGTCTTATCTCGTACACGGGCAAAAATGCTTGAGTTATCTTGTAAACGGGATGGTTTAGGGTGTCTTATAAGTCTTATAAATGGAAACTTTTTAAACTACTTAGAAATATTTTCCGTACTTCTTGAAAAAGAGTTCCTCATAATGAGTGTGGATGTTGCGAGGGTGCCACTTCGGCAACCACTGCCCGGGACGCCACGTCATGGAGAACACCTGCAGAGGCAAATTAGGTAGGTCCTGGGTCAGCGCGTGGAGAAATTCGCGCTTCGCAAGGGTAAAAATGTACGCATTGTGACACGACTTTCAAAGGAGTGTGCAGTGCAGTCGTCATAGGTGCGGGTACCGCTCGAGCCGCGCCCGTCGCCAAAAGTTCGGCCACCGCCTCGGCCGCAAAAGTGGTGAATTGCACCGCACCGGCGTGATTTGCCGCATAATGAGGGGTGGGTTCCGATGAGGCCCATGGAAGGCGGTAGTCGGATGTGACTACCGACATGATAAAACGACTCTGGCACCACCTCGTCCACCATGTAGCGCGAGCGCGAAGACGACCGCTCATTAGTGGTGTGCCAACGCACGAATCCTCGAGAGTGGTTGAGCGGCAGACTTCTGGTGGGAAATGAACATAAGGGAAAATAAATATTATTATGGGTTATTATTATTATTATTATTCTTTTTTTTTATGTGCAATCTTCCCCATGCGCTCTTTCCCGCCTCTCTTTTCTCGTCGCTCTCTCTCCTTTTTATTTCTCTCTCTCTCTTTCTTCTTCTCTTTTCTCTTCTCTCTCTCTCTCTCTCTCTCTCTCTCTCTCTCTCTCTCTCTCTCTCTCTCTCTCTCTCTCTCTCTCTCTCTCTCTCTCTCTTTTTTGATAGTGGGGTGTCCAATTCTCCTACCCTTAAGAGGTAGGGGAGGGTAGGGACCAACCCATTGGCTCACCATGTGTCTTATCTTCCAATCCTTTGCTCTTCTCTCTCGCTCTCTCTCTCTCTCTCTCTCTCTCTCTCTCTCTCTCTCTCTCTCTCTCTCTCTCTCTCTCTCTCTCTCTCTCTCTCTCTCTCTCTCTCTCTCTCTAATCCACAAAGTGTGGGAGTTTAAATATATGCGTCATATAATCTTTAAACAATCTTAGCAGGCCAATTGGCCCCTTGGCCACGCTGTGGGCAATCTGCAATCCCATGGCCGGGCTCGCGGCAATAAAAACACCGCCCGTCGCCGTCTCGACGCCATGTATTCCAATGGCGCTCCCCTTGCCCCCTACTACGAGGGGAGGGGTCGGCGCGAGAATTCTGATTAGTGGGCCGAATAGGCCTCTTTTTGCTGGCCGCCACAATCTGTGTTGCGGCTTTCACGTTCTTGTCTTCAACCACTTCCCCATATTTAATCTTGAGGGCCATATTGGCCACTTCGAAACCGCGTTGATCCGCGGTGAAGAGGAAGTGAATCTTTTCCTCGGCTTCGTCAACTATCTGATGAAGGTAATCGTCAGCTTGCTCGCCACCATGTGGAGGTAAAACTGAGATGGCATGATGAGCGATAGCTTGGATACGTTCAAAACTGAAAAGTTGCGTACAAATTCCATCGCTTTTTACTAATGATGAACGCAATTGGGGTCGCGCGGGGGGAATAGGGGGCAAGGACCAGGTTGGCAGAGCTCGACTTGGGGCGAGAGGCATTACCTTCCTCCTGGTTTTCGGCAAGTGGTTCGGCATCCGCGTCGTTGCCGTCATGTTCGTCGGCGGGAGGAGCGGGGCGAGCGCGGGTTGCTGTCGTTGCCGGCTGACGAACAGGATCAGGTGGCGGGGCAGGCCCGCCATGGTTTCCGCGCTGGAGGGCGGAGAGGAGACCGATCACGTGGTGGATCGCCTCATTGTTACCGGCTGGAATGCCGTTGTTGGTATCACGCGCATAATTATTTTATGCAGAGTGGTTTGCTGTAGATGCAGTGGAGTGTGCTATAGCGCGGTCTCCCGTGGCACCTCCAGTGAAGATTCGCTGAAGCGTGCGCTGGGCGTCAGGATTCAGCTCCTGAATTCGATACGCGCGCATCCGGCGGGGGGCGTTGATTCGCTCGGCGAGCTCCAGAATCTTCTCGACGATCTTCTCGCCTGGGGTCCAGCAGATTGCGTCGAGGTGCCTGCGCGTGCTGGTCAAGATTTTGCTCGTGCCCTCCTCTCGATTCTCGCCACGAGCTGCACGTCCAGAATCTCGAGCTAACGGGGGGTGCCGGTCAAGATTATGATTGCGCCCAGGCTCGCGATTCTCGCGGTCAAGATTGCGGCCGCTCCCAGGTTCGCGGTCAAGATTTCGGTCGCGCCCCAGCTCCCAATTTTCGCGGTCAAAATTTCGGTCGCGCCCCAGCTGGAGATTCTCGCTGCGATTTGCCCGTCCAGAGTCCAGATCGAGGGGTGCCGCGCGTGGGGCGTTTTCGACGTGCACTGGGGACCCTGCAGGACGCGCGGTAACATTTCCGCTCGTCGGATTGTTGTTACGATCGCCCGCGGACTGCCGTTCGCCGCGAAATCCGGGGGGAAAATCGTGCGCACCATCTCCAGCAGCTCCAACGTTTTGGGAATTCGGAGCATGGCCTTGTCGTGTTCCGTTAAGCAGCTCCAGTGCAGAAACCGTGCCTGTAGCCTCCCGACGAGGAGAGCGAGAGCGATCCCGCTGAGATGAAGATGCACGATCCCCATCACGTGTAGGTGAACCCCTACGTCCGCTGCTCCGTAAATTCATGCGAGCAGGAGGAGGCCTTCCTGCAGCGGCAGATAAAAGTCCACTAGCCATCGTGGAAAAACGAGCAGCAATAACGTCCTCTAGCAATGTACTCCTATGCCCAAGTCTGGGCATAGGAGAGGTTTAGAGTGTGCTGGTGGTAAGCAAGAGAGTTGGAAATTTGCAAATGAGACTAGGTGGTAGGTCCCCAAGACCTGCCGAAAGAAGAAGGAGCTTGTCTCCTTTACAGCACACACCTCTTTAAATCGAATCACAATCTGTAAAATTTTTATATGAAAAAATTTCTCATGTTATTTCAACTTTCGCTATAATATATTGAAGTTTCGATTATAAGACATATATGTCTTATCTCGTACACACAAATAGGTGTCTTATAATGAGGCTAGCCTGTTTATAAGAGACACCCGTATAATAGACAACCCCTGTCTACTATTCAACACTGTCTTATATCCGGGCGTTTATGTTAGAATCTAGCAGCAGGAATGGATGAACTAACAGGATGCAGGAGTACAAGTAGTAAACCCTAATTGGGTTGTACCCCATATGGGCTACCCCACTACAGCCTAGACAATATGCAGTACATATAGTTTGACACACTCCCATAGGCAAAGTGGGGGAGAACAAGGGGTCACACGACCAGTCAAGAGAAGCAAAACAAGCTCAGGGTGGATCACAACGTCACCACGCATTCCGAGCACAAGCAAAGGGCCACAGGGCCAGTTCACATGCAGAGATATATATGCAGCAATAACAGTACAGTGATGGCTACCTAGCAAGAGCCAGCATGCATATATATATATAGATCACAGTACAAGCAGAGACTACAGCAAGTGTGGAAACGTAGGCACAAGGCCCAACAGAGTACAAAAGCGCTGATGATCACCAGACGGAAGTGCCTTGGTGAATATATCAGCAGTGTTGGCCCGAGTGGCCACGTGGCGAAGACGAAGCTGGCCTCGCTGCTGCAACTCTCGAGCCAGGAAGTAACGCAGAGCAATGTGCTTCGTTCTGTGCTCCAGTCTGTGCTCCTCACACAAGGCAATGGCGGCCTTGTTGTCGACGTACAGCACTGGAGGAGAACGAGGCTGCTCTCCCAAGTCAGTCAGCAGGTAGGTGAGCCAGCGTAACTCCTGTGCAGCCATGGCGGTGGCGTAGATCTCAGCCTCACAACTGGAGCTGAGAACTGAAGACGAGCGTGTAGAACGCCACGAAACTGAACCAGAGCCAAGGCTGAAGGTGTAACCCTGAGACGACCGCTGAGTAGCCAGGTCGTCAACCCAAGAAGCGTCTGAGTGCCCAGTGAGGACAACTGGGCTCGTCCCTCCAAGCACTAGCCCCATGCCTGATGTGCTGCACAAGTAGCGCAGTACCCTCTTAGCAGTAGCCATGTGCTCAGGTCGGTGCCGACCAGGAGCCACGTAGCGAGCCAGAAGACCAAGAGGGTACGCGAGGTCAGGTCTGTCAAACATTATACATGTTGTATTTGTGTAGGCTGTAGTGGGTTAGCCTATAGGGGGGTCACAACATTAGGGTTTCATATTTGTACTCACAATCCTTGCTAGTCCATCATTCCAGTCCGTTCTCGTTGACATGGTTTCAGAGCAGGTCCTTCGCTAGGACCGTTTTTTTTTTAGGGCCCACCGTTCCCTACCTACCTACCTACCTACCTAGGGCGCCTCGACTTTTTTTTTAACGGCCCCTACATCCCGCGACCCGCGACCCGCCCCTTAAGGCCCCGTCGCGCCGCCCCTTAGCCGCTCGCGCGCGGTCGTTTTCATACGTGCGCCCCGCCTGCTGCCCGCGCGCGCCTTATTTCCCTCGCGCGCGGCCCGTCGCCTACTCGCGCACGCCCCGCAGCCGCCCGTCGCCTGCTCGCGCACACCCCGCAGCCGCCCGTCGCCTGCTCGCGCACGCCCCGCAGCCGCCCGTCGCCTGCTAGCGCACGCCCCGCAGCCGCTCGTAGCCTGCTCGCGCACGCCCCGCAGCCGCCCGTCGCCTGCTCGCGCACGCCCCGCAGGCCCGCAGCCCGCCGTCGCAGCGGCCGCCCGCCCGCAGCCGCCCGTCGCCTGCTCGCGCACGCCCCGCTGCCCGCAGCCGCTCGTACGCCGCTGCTTCCGCTGCTGCTTGCGCACCGCTGCCTCCCGAGCGCCGCCGCTGCCTGTGCGCCGCCGCTGCCCGTGCACCGCCGTTCCCCGTGCGCCGCTGCCGCCCGTGCGCTTCTGCAGCCGCCGCCCGCGAGGCACTCGCTCTCACTGTTGTTTATTTTCTACCTACCGCGCACACTGCTGCCACTGCAGCTGCCACCAGTGCGCCGTTGCAGCTCCTGCTGCCACGCTACCTACTACTGCCGCTCGTGTGCCACTACGGACAGTCGACCCCGCCCGCGCCTTGCCTAGCGGCCCCGCCGGCCCCGTTGACCCTCCGCACACCTTTCCAGCGGCCTGATTCCTACTACTACTGTTACTACTGCTACTACTGCTACTGCTACTGTCACTATGGCTAGTCCTCCAGTTCTAGCTTTCGATGCCGAGGGCCGTCCAGTGAAGTTCGAAACCTGGCTAGATGACCTGCACCTGTTCCTACAGCTCACTGCCAAGGAAGATATCTCACTGTACGACCACGCCCTAGGCCATGCCACTGCCCCTGACTCGTCTGCTGACAGCACTCTGCGTTCCCAGTGGCAGACCCGTGATGCGCACGCTCGCTTTGCTATTCGCAACTCCCTGCCGCTAGACGAGCGCGAGCACTTCGGCCAGTGCAAGACTGCTAAGGACCTCTACACCGCTGTAGTTGCCCGCTACTCCTCACCCGCTTCTGCCACGCTAGGCCGCCTCACTCTCCCCTACCTGTTCCCCGACCTAGCCTCCTTTCACACTGTCGCAGACCTCATCACCCACCTTAAGACTAGTGAGGCCCGCTTTCGCGCTGCTATGCCTGCCGAGTTTCTCACTAGCAACCCCCCCCGCTCTGGATCACTCTCTACCACATAGTCACCCGCCTCCCTGACTCTCTGCGCGCAGTCAGGGACCACTTCCTCTCTCGCTCCCCCACTGAGCTCACTGTTGCCCTCCTCGAGAAGGAACTGCTTGCAGCTGAGGCGAGCATCGTCGCTGTAGGCACCTCTCGTGGCGACCCCCGCACCCCGTTCTTTGAGGGGTGTTCCCCTTCCCCCCTCCTCCCCTCTGTCGCCTCTGCTGCTGCTGTCGACCTTCTTGGTGCTGAGAAGGTCGGGACCGCGTCTGCTTCGAGCGGGCGCCGCAGGAACAAAGGGGGCAGGGGTGGGGGTGGCGGCGGAGGAGGTGGGGGTGGAGGCGGTGGGAGTGGAGGCGCGGCTGGGGAGACTAGTGGCGGCAGTGGGGGAGGAGACAGCAGCGGTGGGAGTGGTGGCGGAGGCGGCAGCGGAGGCGGAGGTGGTCGTGGCGGCGGCAGGGGTGGAGGTGGCCGGGGCGGCGGCGGTGGGGGTGGTGGTCGTGGAGGCACTGGCGGAGGGCAGAGTCAGCAGCCCGCCCCGACGCTTCAGGCCGCCCGTGAGTGGTATGCGCAGCGTGGCTTTACCTGCACGTACGTCATTCGCACAGGTGACCGCAGCGGCCAGCAGTGTGGGAGGCCGCACCCCACGCAGCGCTGCTTCGCGCGCCTTAACGACGCGTGGCGCACTCAGTTTCCTGCTGCCACTGAGCTGCCGCGCTGGGCTGATCTGGAAAAGAGGGGTGTTGATATTTGGGCTTTAGACTTTGATGCTATTCTCACTGCCATGTATGCGATGTCTATTAGTGGAGAGGGTGCTCAGTACTTGCGTGTTCCGCCCGACCCGGGCATTCAGGCCAGTCCGGCTGCCGCTCTAGGTGCTAGTGCGTCTGCTCCCACAGGTCCTGGTGAGGCTGCAGCCCTAGGTGCTAGTGCGTCCGTGCCCCCTGGTACTGAGTCGACTGCAGCACTGCACACCTTCACACTGGACTCAGGTGCTTCTCGCTCCTTCTTTCGTGACCGCACTGTCCTTGAGCCACTCGCTCGGCCAGTTGCTGTCTCCCTTGCTGACCCCTCTGGGGGTCCGGTCATTGCGACCTCCTCCACTGTCCTTCCTTGTCCGGCGGTCCCGTCCGGCACGCTGTCAGGTCTCTACCTCCCCTCGTTCTCTACGAACTTGGTGGCAGGTAGTGCGCTCCAGGACGGGGGTGTTCACCAGTTCACCCCTGCCTACGAGCGCGTGACACACTGCACGTGTGCTCGGACGGGTCGCCACCTGGCTACCTTCACTCGGGAGCCGGGGTCGGACCTTTACACACTGACCACTGAGTCCCCTCAGGTAGCTGCGTCCGCGTCTGCGTCTGCGTCAGGTCAGCTGTCCGCCCCCTGCTCGTGTCGCTCTCTGGCGCATGAGACTGTCCTTTGGCACCACCGCCTTGGTCACCCGTCTGTGCAGCGCCTTCGGGCCATGCACAAACGGGACCTTGTTGCTGGTCTTCCCAGGGTACTCCCTCCCCTTCCAGACTCGCCTGCTCCTCCCTGTATTCCCTGTGTCGAGGGGCGGCAGCGCGCCGCTCCTCACTCCTCGTTTCCCCCGACGACTGCTCCTTTGCAGACGCTCCACTTGGACGTGTGGGGCCCAGCCCGCGTCCGTGGCCAGGGTCAGGAGAGGTACTTCCTGATTGTTGTTGACGACTTCTCGCGCTTCACCACGGTCTTCCCCTTGCGCGCCAAGGGTGACGTCCCTGATGTATTGATCCCCTGGATCCGCAGATCTCGTCTCCAGCTCAGTGAGCGTTTCCGCTCCGACTTCCCTGTCTTGCGTCTGCACTCTGACAGAGGTGGGGAGTTTACCTCTGGCCTCTTGGAGGCCTTCTGTCAGCAGGCCCTCTACCGTCCCTCTACTGCTCCTCAGCGTGTCCCTCTACCGTCTCCTCCTGCGTCCTCTTTGCCTGACGTTCCGGCCCCTGAGTCTGACCGGTATCGTGCTGAGCACCCTACTGTCATGCGTCTCCTCGCTACTGTTGTCGCTGACCCTACCTTTGAGTCCTCGGCTGCGTCTGCTCTGGTCACTGAGTTGGTTGACTTTGCTGCTGCCTGTCGTCTAGACTACGCTGCTAGCCTTGTTGCTGAGTCTGAGTCTGTCTGTCCTCCGTCCGTCGGGGGTGAGTGTGCTCTTGGCACGGACGTCCTTGAGGACAGACAGGAGGAGTTCCAGTGTCTTGCTACTGCTTTGCCCCGTCTCGTGTCCTTGCTAGTTGCCCCTGAGGGAGACCCGGATGCACCAGACATCCCGACCCCGCGCACTTACGCTGAGGCGATGGCGGGTCCCTACTCCTCTCAGTGGCAGACAGCCATGGACGCCGAGATGGCTTCCTGGAAGTCCACACGCACCTACGTCGACGAGGTTCCCCCTCCTGGGGCGAACATCGTCAGTGGCATGTGGATTTTCAGGGTGAAGCGGCCGCCGGGTTCTCCGCCTGTCTTCAAGGCGCGTTACGTGGCTCGAGGCTTCAGTCAGCGAGAGGGAGTTGACTTCTTCCAGACCTTCTCCCCCACCCCGAAGATGACTACTCTTCGGGTGCTGCTGCACATAGCCGCTCACCGCGACTACGAGCTTCACTCTCTTGACTTCAGCACTGCTTTCTTGCAGGGCAGCCTGCACGAGGAGATCTGGCTGCGACGCCCACCTGGCTTCACTGGGTCGTTTCCTCCTGGTACCCAGTGGAGGCTTCAGCGGCCGGTCTACGGTCTCCGCCAGGCTCCGCGTGAGTGGCACGACACACTGAGGACTACACTTGCGGCTCTTGGGTTCGCGCCTTCTACAGCTGACCCGTCGCTGTTCCTGCGCACCGACACTTCGCTGCCGCTGTTCTACATCCTCGTGTACGTCGACGACTTGGTCTTTGCCACTGCTGACACTGCAGGACTCGCCTACGTGAAGTCGGAGCTGCAGAGGAGACACACGTGCACAGACCTGGGTGAGCTGACAAGCTATCTTGGCTTGCGGATCACCCGGGACAGAGCACGGCGCACCATCACCCTGACTCAGTCACACATGGTGCAGCAGGTTCTCCAGCGCTTCCGCTTCACGTACTCCTCGCCTCAGGCCACTCCTCTGCCTACCGGTCACTCGCTCTCAGCTCTGCCTTCGGATGAGTCCGTAGAGCCGAGTGGCCCGTATCCAGAGCTTGTGGGCTGCCTCATGTACCTGATGACCTGCACTCGACCTGACCTTGCATACCCTCTTAGCATCCTTGCACGCTATGTCGCTCCTGGCCGTCACAGGAAGGAGCACATGGATGCCGCTAAGAGGGTGTTGCGCTACTTGTGCAGTACGTCGGGCATGGGGCTTGTGCTTGGAGGGCGAGACCGAGTTGTTCTCACAGGGCACTCAGACGCTTCTTGGGCAGACGACCAGGCCACTCAGCGGTCGTCTCAGGGTTACACCTTCAGCCTTGGCTCTGGCTCAGTTTCTTGGCGCTCTACACGCTCTTCTTCTGTTCTCGGCTCCAGTTGCGAGGCTGAGATCTACGCTACAGCCATGGCTGCCCAGGAGCTATGCTGGCTGACCTACCTGCTGACCGACCTCGGAGAGCGGCCTCGTTCTCCTCCAGTACTGTACGTCGACAACAAGGCTGCCATCGCCTTGTGTGAGGAGCACAGACTGGAGCACAGAACGAAGCACATCGCCCTGCGGTACTTCCTTGCTCGTGAGCTGCAGCAGCGCGGTCAGCTTTGTATTCGCTACGTGGCCACTGAGGCCAACACTGCTGATGTGTTCACCAAGGCGCTTCAGCCTCGTGACCATCAGCGCTTCTGCACTCTACTAGGCCTTGTGCCTACTGGACCTCACTTGCTTACCTCTTGACTTTGCTTGTACTGTGATCACTATATATATCTATACCTGCATGTTTACTCTTGCTAGGTTGTGATCATTGTATCTCTTGCTCTGTTATAAACCTGCATGTGAACTGGTCTTGTGACCACTAGCTTGTGCTCGGAATTTGTGTGGAATCCTTGAGATCCACCCTGAGCTTGTTGTTGCCTTGCTTTGCCTTGACTGGTCTTGTGACCCCTAGGTCTCCCCCACTTTGCCTATGGGGGTGTGTCAAACATTATACATGTTGTATTTGTGTAGGCTGTAGTGGGTTAGCCTATAGGGGGGTCACAACATTAGGGTTTCATATTTGTACTCACAATCCTTGCTAGTCCATCATTCCAGTCCGTTCTCGTTGACAAGGTCGAGTGCAAGTCATCAGGTACATGAGGCAGCCGACTAGCTCTGGGTAAGGACCACTCGGCTCTACGGACTCGTCCGAAGGTGGAGCTGAGAGCGTGTGACCTGTAGCCAGAGGAGTGGCCTGTGCTGAAGACCAGGTGAAGCCGAAGCGCTGAAGGACCTGCTGCACCATGTGTGACTGAGTCAAGGTGATGGTGCGGCGTGCTCTGTCCCGGGTGATCTGCAAGCCAAGGTAGCTGCGCAGCTCACCCAAGTCTGTGCACGTGTGTCTCTTCTGCAGCTCCGACTTCACGTGGGCGAGAGCCTCAGTGTCAGCAGTGGCAAAGACCAAGTCGTCGACGTACACGAGGATGTAGAACGGCGGCAGTGAAGTGTCGGTGCGCAGAAACAGCGACGGGTCAGCAGTAGAAGGCGCGAACCCAAGAGCCGCAAGCGTAGTCCTCAGTGTGTCGTGCCACTCACGTGGCGCCTGGCGGAGACCGTAGACCGGCCGCCGAAGGCTCCACTGGGTGCCAGGAGGGAACGACCCAGTGAAGCCCGGGGGGCGACGCAGCCAGATCTCCTCGTGCAGGCTGCCCTGCAAGAAAGCTGTGCTGAAGTCAAGAGAGTGAAGCTCGTAGTCGCGGTGAGCGGCTATGTGCAGCAGCACCCGAAGAGTGGTCATCTTCGGGGTGGGGGAGAAGGTCTGGAAGAAGTCAATTCCCTCTCGCTGACTGAAGCCTCGAGCCACGTAACGCGCCTTGAAGACAGGAGGAGAACCCGGCGGCCGCTTCACCCTGAAAATCCACATGCCACTGACGATGTTCGCCCCAGGTGGGGGAACCTCGTCAACGTAGGTGCCTGTGGACTTCCAGGAAGCCATCTCTGCGTCCATGGCTGCCTGCCACTGAGAGGAGTAGGGACCCTCTATCGCCTCAGCGTAAGAGCGCGGGGTCGGGATGTCTGGTGCATCCGGGTCTCCCTCAGGGGCAAGCAGCATGGCAACGAGATGAGGCGCAGCGGCTGCAAGACACTCAAGGTCCTCGTGCCTGTCCTCAAGGACGTCCGTGCTAAGAGCACACTCACCCCCGACGGACGGAGGACAGACAGACTCAGATTCAGCAACAAGACTGGCAGCGAAGTCTAGACGACAGGCAGCAGCAAAGTCAACAAGCTCAGCGACAAGAGCAGACGCAGCAGCAGACTCAAACGACGGGTCAGTGACAACTGTGGCTAGTAGACGCGTGACAGTAGGGTGCTCAGCACGAAACCGGTCAGACGCAGGGTCCGGAACGTCAGGCAAAGAGGACGCAGGAGGAGACGGCAGAGGAACAGGCTGCGGAGCAGAGGAAGGACGACGGACTACGAGGTGTGCGCTGGGGACAGCCGGCTGACGCGAACGAGGAACACGACGACCGGTATGACTAGGACGAACAGGCGAAACAGGACGCGACGCAGGCTCACGACGCTCAGCAGGACTACCAGTCTGCACAGTGTAAGGAGAAGGAGCAGGCAGCGGTGAGCCAGGCTGTAACGGAAGACCAGTAGACGACGGGAGAGTAAGAACCTGACGAAGAACAGAGTCAGACGGTGGCAGAGACGACGGAGACGGCGGAGCGAAGAACCGTCGTGTCGGCGCAGCTGCACCAGGACCGGCAGCTCCAGCAGCTCCAGTGCCTCCAGCAGCTCCAGTACCTCCAGCAGCTCCAGAACCTCCTGTCAAACATTATATATGTGGTTTGTTTAGCTACAGTGGGTTAGCCTATAGGGGGTACACAATTCTAAGGTTAGGTACTTGTACTGATTTCACTGTTAGTTCAATCATTCCTGTCCGTTCATTCTGACATGGTATCAGAGCAGGTCCTTCACTAGGACCGTTTTAGGGCCCACCGCTACCTACCTACCTACCTACCGTGCGCCCTCGTGCGCCCTCGCGCCCTCGTGCGCCTCTTACTACCGTGCGCCCTCGTGCGCCCTCGCGCCCTCGTGCGCCTCTTACTACCGCGCGCCCTCGTGCGCCCTCGCGCCCTCGTGCGCCTCTTACTACCGCGCGCCCTCGTGCGCCCTCGCGCCCTCGTGCGCCTCTCCCTACCGCGCGCCCTCGTGCGCTCTTGCGCCCTCGTGCGCCTCTCCCTACCGCGCACGCACGGCCTGCTAGCCACCCGCGCGCGGCCCGCTTTCCGCGGCGTCGTCGCCAGCCCGCGGCGTCGTCGCCTGCCCGCGGCGTCGTCGCCTGCCCGCGACGTCGTCGCCTGCCCGCGGCGTCGTCGCCTGCCCTCGTCGCGTCGACCTGCCCGCGGCGTCGCCACCTGCCCGCCGCGTCGCCCTGCCCGCGGCGTCGCCACCTGCCCGCCGCGTCGACCTGCCCGCGGCGTCGCCACCTGCCCGCCGCGTCGACCTGCCCGCGGCGTCGCCACCTGCCCGCCGCGTCGCCCTGCTCGCGGCGTCGCCACCTACCCGCCGCGTCGCCCTGCCCGCGGCGTCGCCACCTGCCCGCCGCGTCGCCCTGACCTAATCCGCCTCTCGCCCCTGGAGCAGCCGCCACTGCAGCAGCAGCCCCTGGAGCAGCCGCCACTGCAGCAGCAGCCCCTGGAGCCGCCCGCCACTGCAGTAGCAGCCCCTGGAGCCGCCCGCCACTGCAGCAGCAGCCCCTGGAGCAGCCCGCACCTGCAGCAGCCGCCCCTGGCCCCTGGAGCCGCCGCCACTGCAGCAGCCGCCCCTGGCACCTGGAGCAGCTGCCGTCGCGGCCCGGCCTCGCCCTGCAGCAGCTGCCGCGGAGCTCCCTGCTGCGGCCCGGCCCAGCCCTGCAGTTGTAGCGGCCCCGCTGTCGCCACCGTCTTGCGCCTGCCGCGCCGACCACTGGTGAGCATTGCCCAGCACTGCTACCGCTGCTACTGCTGCTACTGCCTTTTCTACTCCCACTGCCACAGCTCCTGCTGTTACTACTGTTGCTGCCGCTACTGCTACTACTGCTGCTCCTGGCGTGGCCAGATGCAGCTCCAGGGCCGTGCGCGTGAGTCCCTCACGCCCCAGCAGCTTCGTGCGCGTGAGTGGTACGCTAGTTGGGGCTGTCGGGGTGGCCGTAGTGGTGGTCGCTCTGGAGTGGGTCGGTCGGGAGCTTCTGGTAGTGGACAGGTGCAGCTGCCGTGCCCTCCTTCGCCCCAGCTGCTTCGTGCGCGTGCGTGGTACGCTAGTTGGGGCTGTCGGGGTGGCCGTCGTGGTCGTCGCTCTGGAGTGCGTTGTTCGGGAGCATCTGGTAGTGGACAGGTGCAGCAGCAGTGTCCTCTTACGCTCCAGCGGGCCCGTGAGTGGTACGCCAGTTTGGGCTGTCGGGGTGGCCGTAGTGGTAGTCGCTCTGGCGTGCGTTGTTCGGGAGCATCTGGTAGTGGACAGGTGCAGCAGCAGTGTCCTCTTACGCTCCAGCGGGCTCGTGAGTGGTACGCGAGTTTGGGCTCTCGGGGTGGTGGTCGTGGTAGTCACTCTGGAGTGCGTCGTTCGGGAGCTTCTGGGCGCGGACCGGTGCAGCTGCCGTGTAGTGTGAGTGAGGCTGCCGCTCTAGGTGCTAGTGAGACCGCCACTGCAGGTGCTCGCGTGTCTGCCACCTCAGGTGATGGTGAGGCTGCTGCTCTAGGTGCTAGTGCGTCCGTGCCCGCTGGTACTGAGTCGACTGCAGCACTGCACACCTTCACACTGGACTCAGGTGCTTCTCGCTATTTCTTTCGTGACCGCACTGTCCTTGAGCCACTCGCTCGGCCAGTTGCTGTCTCCCTCGCTGACCCCTCTGGGGGTCCGGTCGTTGCGACCTCCTCCACTGTCCTTCCTTGTCCTGCAGTCCCGTCAGGCACACTGTCAGGTCTCTACCTCCCCTCGTTCTCTACGAACTTGGTGGCGGGTAGTGCGCTCCAGGACAGGGGTGTCCACCAGTTCACCCCTGCTTACGAGCGCGTGACCCACTGCACGTGTGCTCGGACGGGCCGTCACCTGGCTACCTTCACTCGGCAGCCGGGGTCGGACCTGTACACACTGACCATTGAGTCCCCTCAGGTCGCTGCGTCCGCGTCTGCGTCTGCGTCAGGTCAGCTGTCCGCCCCCTGCTCGTGTCGCTCTCTGGCGCATGAGACTGTCCTCTGGCACCACCGCCTTGGTCACCCGTCTGTGCAGCGCCTTCGGGCCATGCACAAACGGGACCTTGTTGCTGGTCTTCCCAGGGTTCTCCCTCCCCTCCCACCCTCGCCTGCTCCTCCCTGTCTTCCCTGTGTCGAGGGGCGGCAGCGCGCCGCTCCTCACTCCTCCTCCTTCCCCCCGACGACTGCTCCTTTGCAGACGCTCCACATGGACGTGTGGGGCCCAGCCCGCGTCCGTGGTCAGGGTCAGGAGAGGTACTTCCTGATTGTTGTTGACGACTTCTCGCGCTACACCACGGTCTTCCCCTTGCGCGCCAAGGGTGACGTCCCTGATGTCTTGATCCCTTGGATCCGCAGATCTCGTCTCCAGCTCAGTGAGCGTTTCCGCTCCGACTTCCCTGTCCTGCGTCTGCACTCTGACAGAGGTGGGGAGTTTTCCTCTGGCCTCTTGGAGGCCTTCTGTCAGCAGGAGGGCATTGAGCAGTCGTTCACACTTCCGGCCTCTCCACAGCAGAATGGGGTTGCTGAGCGCCGCATTGGCTTGGTCATGGAGGTCGCTCGTACCTCCTTGGTTCATGCGGCTGCCCCCCACTTTCTGTGGCCGTTTGCAGTCTGATACGCTGCGCATCAGCTCAACCTCTGGCCCCGTGTCTCCTTGCCGGAGACTTCTCCGACACTGCGTTGGACGGGAGAGGCTGGCGATGCGTCGCGTTTTCGGGTCTGGGGATCTCGAGCTTTTGTTCGCGACACGTCCGCGGACAAGCTCTCCTCTCGCGCTGTTCCTTGTGTCTTCCTTGGCTTTGTCCCGGACGCGCCTGGTTGGCAGTTCTACCACGCCACCTCGCGTCGTGTCCTTGCCTCTCAGGACGTCACTTTTGACGAGTCCGTCCCCTACTACCGCCTCTTCCCCTACCGCACTGCCCCGCTCCCCCCCCCCCACCTCTCTTCCTCGCTCCAGGTGCTGAGGTACCAGACCCCCTCCCCCCTCAGGGTGCCGCTCCCTCAGGTGTGTCCCAGGTAGACCCGGTTGAGCCTGTCGAGGTAGCTGTTGACTCTCGTCCTGCTGGGGGTACTGAGCCTGCCCGTGAGGAGTCTGGGGGTGCGGAGCCTGGAGGTGCTGAGCCTGGGAGTGCGGAGTCTGGAGGTGCTGCGTCTGGGGGTGCTGCGTCTGGAGGTGCTGAGCCTGGGGGTGCTGAGCCTGACCGTGCTGAGTCTGGGGGTGCGGAGCCTGGGGGTGCGGAGTCTCGAGGTGCTGAGCCTGGGGGTGCTACGTCTGGGGGTGCTGTGTCTGGAGGTGCTGATCCTGAGCGTGCTACACCTGGAGGAGCCCTCTCCTCCCAGCAGCTGCAGGAGAGGTACCTACAGTACTGCCGCCTCCGGAGAGGTGCTACTGGAGCTCGTACCAGTACTTCCCCTCCTACCCAGGAGCTCCCCCCCATTCAGCAGATCCGAGAGTGGTACGCGCGGCGCTGCAGTCTTCGGAGTGGTGCTCCTGGTGCTGCGGACCCCAGCGGTGGCGCTGCTGCTGGTGCTGAGGACCCGGGCGTTGGAGCTACTGCTGGAGCTGAGGACCCGGACGGTGGAGCTGCTGCTGGTGCTGAGGACCCGAGCGGTCGAGCTGCTGCTGGTGCTGAGGACCCGGGCGTTGGAGCTACTGCTGGAGCTGAGGACCCGGACGGTGGAGCTGCTGCTGGTGCTGAGGACCCGAGCGGTCGAGCTGCTGCTGGTGCTGAGGACCTGGACGGTGGAGCTGCTGCTGGTGCTGAGGACCCTGCCGCTGGTGTCGCTGCTGGTTCTGGAGACGCTGCGCGGCCGCGACCGTACTTCGTACCACTTCTTCAGCAGGTTCTTGGTCAGGCTCCTCCTCCTTGTCCTCCTCCCTCCGTAGCGTGTCCTCCGCCTGTCCAGTCGCAGTCCCAGTTCCCGCCTGCCTCGCCTCTCCCTGCTCCCTCTCCTTATACTGGTCCCACAGGAGGTCTTACAGAGCGTCGTGAGCTTGAGTCTCGTCCTGCGTCGCCTGTTCGTACTACTCGCACTGGTCGTCGTGTCCCACGTGAGCGTCCTCCTCCTGTCCCTGGCACTCACTACATGACTCTGCGTCCCTCCACTGCTCCTCAGCGTGTCCCGCTGCCGTCTCCTCCTGCGTCCTCTCTGCCTACTCTTCCTGATCCGGAGTCTGACTCCCGTCGTGCTGCCAGTCCCACTGTCACCCGTCTCCTCGCTACTGTTGTCACTGACCCTACCTTTGAGTCCTCTGCTGCGTCTGCTCTGGTCGCTGAGTTGATCGACTTTGCTGCCCGGTGTCGTCTAGACTACGCCACTAGCCTTGTTGCTGAGTCTGAGTCTGCGTCTGTCTGTCCTCTGTCCGTCGGGGGTGAGTGTGCTCTTGGCACGGACGTCCTTGAGGACAGACAGGAGGAGTTCCAGTGCTTTGCTGCTGCTTTACCCCACCTCGTGTCCATGCTAGTTGCCCCTGAGGGAGACCCGGATGCACCAGACATCCCGACCCCGCGCACTTACGCTGAGGCGATGGCGGGTCCCTACTCCTCTCAGTGGCAGACAGCCATGGACGCAGAGATGGCTTCCTGGAAGTCCACAGGCACCTACGTCGACGAGGTTCCCCCACCTGGGGCGAACATCGTCAGTGGCATGTGGATTTTCAGGGTGAAGCGGCCGCCGGGTTCTCCTCCTGTCTTCAAGGTGCGCTACGTGGCTCGAGGCTTCAGTCAGCGAGAGGGAGTTGACTTCTTTCAGACCTTCTCCCCCACCCCGAAGATGACCACTCTTCGGGTGCTGCTGCACATAGCCGCTCAGCGCGACTACGAGCTTCACTCACTTGACTTCAGCACTGCTTTCTTGCAGGGCAGCCTGCACGAGGAGATCTGGCTGCGCCGCCCTCCTG
This sequence comes from Closterium sp. Yama58-4, assembly GCA_947470075.1. Classification (NCBI taxonomy): domain Eukaryota; kingdom Viridiplantae; phylum Streptophyta; class Zygnematophyceae; order Desmidiales; family Closteriaceae; genus Closterium; species Closterium sp. Yama58-4. The sequence continues at coordinate 284,074 of CANIUD010000933.1, forward strand.
GCTTCACTGGGTCGGTTCCTCCTGGTACCCAGTGGAGGCTTCAGCGGCCGGTCTACGGTCTCCGCCAGGCACCGCGTGAGTGGCACGACACACTGAGGACGACACTTGCGGCTCTTGGGTTCGCTCCCTCTACTGCTGACCCGTCACTGTTTCTACGCACAGACACCTCACTGCCGCCGTTCTACATCCTCGTGTACGTCGACGACTTGGTCTTTGCCACTACTGACACCGCGGCACTCGCCCACGTGAAGTCGGAGCTGCAAAGGAGACACACGTGCACAGACCTGGGTGAACTGACAAGCTATCTTGGCTTGCGGATCACCCAGGACAGAGCACGGCGCACCATCACCTTGACTCAGTCACACATGGTGCAGCAGATCCTTCAGCGCTTCCGCTTCACGTACTCCTCGCCTCAGTCCACTCCTCTGCCTACCGGTCACTCGCTCTCAGCTCTGCCTTCGGATGAGTCCGTAGAGCCGAGTGGCCCGTATCCAGAGCTTGTGGGCTGCCTCATGTACCTGATGACCTGCACTCGACCTGACCTTGCATATCCTCTTAGCATCCTTGCGCGCTATGTCGCTCCTGGCCGTCACAGGAAGGAGCACATGGATGCCGCTAAGAGGGTGTTGCGCTACTTGTGCAGTACGTCGGGCATGGGGCTAGTGCTTGGAGGGCGAGACCGAGTTGTACTTACTGGACACTCAGACGCTTCTTGGGCAGACGACCAGGCTACTCAGCGGTCGTCTCAGGGTTACACCTTCAGCCTTGGCTCCGGCTCAGTTTCTTGGCGTTCTACACGCTCTTCTTCTGTTCTCAGCTCCAGTTGTGAGGCTGAGATCTACGCCACAGCCATGGCTGCCCAGGAGCTACGCTGGCTGACCTACCTGCTGACCGACTTGGGAGAGCGGCCTCGTTCTCCTCCAGTGCTGTACGTCGACAACCAGGCTGCCATTGCCTTGTGTGAGGAGCACAGACTGGAGCACAGAACGAAGCACATCGCCCTGCGGTACTTCCTTGCTCGAGAGCTGCAGCAGCGTGGTCAGCTTCGTCTGCGTTACGTGGCCACTGAGGCCAACCTTGCTGATGTGTTCACCAAGGCACTTCAGCCTTGTGACCATCAGCGTTTCTGTACTCTTCTAGGCCTTGTGCCTGCTGGACCTCACTTACTTACTTCTTGACTCTGCTTGTACTGTGATCTTTATATATATGCCTGCATGTTTACACTTGCTAGGTTGTGATCACTGTATCTCTTGTTATATTATCATCCTGCATGTGAACTGGTCTTGTGACCACTTGCTTGTGCTCGGAATTTGTGTGGTATCCTTGAGATCCACCCTGAGCTTGTTTTGCTTTGCTTTGACTGGTCTTGTGACCCCTTGCTCTCCTCCACTTTGCCTATGGGGGTGTGTCAAACATTATATATGTTGTGTTTGTTTAGGCTACAGTGGGTTAGCCTATAGGGGGTACACAATTCTAGGGTTAGGTACTTGTACTGATTTCACTGTTAGTTCAATCATTCCTGTCCGTTCATTCTGACACCTCCAGCAGCTCCAGAAGCTCCAGTCCCAGAGCCGACACCTCCAGTCCCAGGGTCTCCAACCTCTGTGTCTCCAGCAGCAGCACCCCCAGAACCAGCACCTCCAGTCCCAGGGTCTCCAGCCCCAGGGTCTCCAGCCTCAGTGTCTCCAGCAGCAGCACCCCCAGAGCCAGCACCTCCAGTCCCAGGGTCTCCAGCCTCAGTGTCTCCAGTACGAGCACCTCCAGAACCAGCGACTCCAGCACCTCCAGTAGACAAAGGACCAGCACCACTCCTAGCTCCAGCAGCGCGACGCTGACGGCGACCGTACCAGTCCTGCAGCTGCTGTGGGGTGAGAGGCACACGTGGACGAAGGCGGCTACTCCAAGGAGACCGCGCAACAGCAGACTCAGAACCCTCAGCGCCCGCACCCCCAACGGCTCCAGAACCTCCGGTGTCAGTACCCTCAGCACCAGTACCTCCAGCGGCTCCAGAACCTCCAGCGCGAGCACCCTCAGCAGCTCCAGAACCTCCAGCTCCAGCACCCTCAGTAGCTCCAGAACCTCCAGCGTCAGTACCGCCAAGCTCAGCACCCCCAGACCCCTCACACTCAGGCTCAGCACCACCAAGCTCCACACCCTCAAGCTCCGCACCCGCAGGCTCAGCACCCCCAGGCTCCGCACCCCAAGGCTCAGCACCCCCAGGAGTAGCACCCCGAGCAGGACCACCCTCAGTAGGACCTGAGTCACCAGTGACCTCAACCGGCGCAGTCAAGGGAGGAGGGTCTACCTGAGACACACCTGAAGGAGCAGGACCTGGAGCGGGGAGGGGGTCTACCTGGGGAGCACCTGGAGCGAGGAAGAGCGGCGGGGGGGGGAGCGGGGCAGTGCGGTAGGGGAAGAGACGGTAAAAGGGAACCGACTCGTCGAACGTGACGTCCTGAGACGCAAAGACACGGCGCGAGGTGGGGTGGTAAAACTGCCAACCAGGCGCGTCAGGGACAAAGCCAAGGAAGACACAGGGAACAGCGCGGGCGGAGAGCTTGTCCGCGGTGGTATCGCGGACAAAGGCACGAGCACCCCAGACCCGGAAACGCGACGCATCGCCAACCTTCCCCGTCCACAGCAGTGTGGGCGAGGTCTCCGGCAAGGAGACACGGGGCCAGAGGTTGAGCTGATGCGCGGCGTACCGGACCGCAAACGGCCACAGGAAATGGGGGGCAGCCGCATGGATCATGGAGGTACGAGCGACCTCCATGACTAAGCCAATGCGGCGCTCAGCAACCCCATTCTGCTGTGGAGAGGCCGGAAGCGTGAACGACTGGGTGATGCCGTGCTCCGCACAGTAGGCTGCCAAGAGGTCAGAGGAGAACTCACCACCTCTGTCAGAGTGCAGACGCAGGACAGGAAAGTCCCGCCGGAATCGCTCGCGGAGCTGGAGACGAACAGTGCGGATCCAAGGGATCAAAACATCAGGGACGTCCCCCTTGCTCTGCAAGGGGAAGACCGTGGTGTAACGCGTGTAGTCGTCGACGACCAGCAGGAAGTACCGCTCGCGGCCCTGTCCCTGGACGCGGGCTGGGCCCCACACGTCCAGGTGGAGCGTCTGCAGGGGAGCCTCTGTGGGAGGAAACGAGGAGGAGTGAGGAGCGGCGCGCTGCCGCCCCTCGATGCAAGGAATGCAGGGCGGCGCAGGCGAGGGAGGGAGGGCAGGCAGAGACCTGGGAAGACCAGAGACCAGGGAGCGAGAGTGCATGCTACGCAGGCGAGGCAAGGAGGGGTGACCAAGGCGGTGGTGCCACAGGAGAGTGTCGTGCGACAAAGCGCGACACTCGCAGGGGGCCGCCAGCTGACCAGACGTAGACGCAGACGCAGCTACCTGAGGGGACTCAGTGGTCAGTGTGTACAGACTCGAGCCAGGTGCACGGGTGAACGTGGCCAAGTGCCGGCCCGTCCTAGCACACGTGCAGTGAGTCACTCGCTGACTCGCAGGAGTGAACTGGTCAACCCCGTGATCCTGGAGGGCAGCTCCACTCACCAAGTTCGTAGAGAACGAGGGGAGGTAAAGACCTGACAGGAAGCCAGACGGGACGGCCGGACACGGCAGAACCGTGGAGTAGTGGGCAAGGACTGGACCCCCAGAGGGGTCCGCCAGGGAGACCGGAACTGGCCGACTGAGCGGCGTGAGTGTGGTGCAGTCGCGAAAGAAAGAGCGAGAAGCTCCTGAGTCAAGGGTGAAGGTGTGCAAGACCGCAGCAGGCGCAGTACCAGAAAGAGCAAACTCACCAGCACCTAGAGCAGCAGTCTCACCAGCACCTAGAGCAGGAGACGCACGAGCACCTAGAGCAGCAGCCTCACCAGGGTCAGGCGGGACGCACAGGTAACAGGCACGGTCGACACTAGTAGGCAATGCATACATGGCAGTGAGAATAGCATCATAGTCAAGTGCAAAGATATCTACCCTCTGTCCAAGCAGCTCTGGCCAGGCAGGGAGCTCAGCCTCGTCTCCAAACACGGTACGCCAGGCGTCGCTCAGACGGGCGAAGCAGCGGGACTGTGTGTGACCAAGCGTCCCGCAAGGCTGACCAGTCCTAACACCTGTGCGAATGACGTACGGGCAGCGAACGGTACGCGTAGACCTGCTACACTGAGTGTACCACTCCTGGAGCTGCCGGGGCGTAAGTGTCTCGCGAGGACGCCCCTGCAGCTGCAGCTGGCCACTGCCAGACGCCCCCAACTGACCAGCTCCAGGGCGACTGCTACGACGGCCACCTCGACAGCCCCAAACCCTATACCACTCATCAAGCTGCTGGGGCGTGAGAGACACGCAGGAACGACGCTGGAGCTGCATCTGGCCACCTGCTAATACCTGGAGTAGTAGCAGTAGCGCGGGCAGGGCAGGCGCGACAGGCAGGCAGGCAGGCAGGCAGGCAGACAAGCCGGCAGGCAGGCAGGCAGACAGGCCGGCAGGCAGGCAGGCAGGCAGGCAGACAGGCCGGCAGGCAGACAGGCAGGCAGGCAAGCAGGCAGGCAGGCAGGCCGGCAGGCAGGCAGGCAGGCAGGCAGACAGGCAGGCAGGCAGGCAGACAGGCAGGCCGGCAGGCAGGCAGGCAGGCAGGCAGGCAGATAGGCAGGCCTGCAGGCAGGCAGGCAAGGCTGGAAGAGCAGGCGCTCGCCGGGCGAGCAGGGTCGGCGCTCGACGGGCGGCGGCCGAGTAGGCGCACGACAGTGGCGACGTCGGGGCCGCAACAACGGCTGCAGAGTAGGGCCGCGGCAGCTGCAGGGCGGGGCCGCTTCAGCGGCAGTCGCAGGGTGGGGCCGCGTCAGCGGCAGGTCGGGGTCGCGGCAGCTGTAGGGCGGGGCCGCATCAGCGGCAGGTCGGGGCCGTGGCAGCTGCAGGGCGGGGCCGCATCAGCGGCAGGTCGGGGCCGAGGCAGAGGGCCGCGCGCGGCTCGGCGCGGGCTGCGCTGACAGCGCGCTGGGCTGCTGCAGGCCGCGCGCGGCCGCGCTAGGCAGTAGCGGGCCGCGCGCGGCTCGGCGCGGGCTGCTGCGGGCCGCGCGCGGGCCGCGCGAGGCAGTAGCAGGCCGCGCGCGGCTCGGCGCGGGCTGCTGCGGGCCGCGCGCGGGCCTCGCGAGGCCGTAGCAGGCCGCGCGCGGCTCGACGCGGGCTGCGTGGGCTCGGCGCGGGCTGCGCGCGGCAGCAGCGGGCTGCGCGCGGCTCGGTGCGGGCTGCGCGCGGCTGCAGCGGGCTGCGCGCGGCTCGGTGCGGGCTGCGCGCGGCTGCAGCGGGCTGCGCGGGCTCGGTGCGGGCTGCGCGCGGCTGCAGCGGGCTGCGCGCGGCTCGGTGCGGGCTGCGCGGGCTCGGTGCGGGCAGCGCGCGGCAGCAAGGGGCCTAACGGTCTGCAGGGGCTGTTCGCGGGCCTGAACGGCGTGTAGGGGCGGCGCGCGGGCCTTACGGGCCTCTAGAAGCAGCGCGCTGGCCTAGGGCAGCAGGAGGCAGCGCTAGGGCTGCTGGACGGCGCGCGTAGTGCAGCACGTCACAAGGCAAGGCAAGGCAGGCAGGTACGTGGGGTAGCGCGGTAACCGCAACGGTAGGTGGGCCCGAAAAAAAAAACGGTCCTACGGACCTTAGTGCTCTGATACCATGTTAGAATCTAGCAGCAGGAATGGATGAACTAACAGGATGCAGGAGTACAAGTAGTAAACCCTAATTGGGTTGTACCCCATATGGGCTACCCCACTACAGCCTAGACAATATGCAGTACATATAGTTTGACAGTTTACGGTATAAATGTCAAAATGAAAAGACCCGGGTCTTATAAAAAATACACCATTTAATTATACCCCCCAGCCTTTTTAGGGGTGATTATCATAATACCCTAGGGTCTTATATACGGGGGATTACGGTATGACGTTTTCTAGTACACTTTTCCGCAGTATGCGGTGATTGCTATCATATACCTGCTTCCCCTGTTTAGAATCATCTCCACAATGATATAGGCGTGCACAAGCCGTCTTTCTTATGTGTACCTGTTGCCTCTTTTGATAGTCACTAGCACGATGCTACGGTATTGGCACATGGGATTCCCTTGAGGCATATTGGAGAGGTGTAGTTAGTAATACTCTGCAATATATGTGGTGATGGCTGTCGTCATGCACCTGCTGCCTCTCTTTATATATCATGCACAGATTGTCTTGAGCGTGAGCTGTTGATTACCATTGCTTTGGGAAACAGTGCATTCTTTGGTACTCTGTTCTATTTGGACAAAATAATGTACCGGTAGGTACAGTACCATACCAGCCAGCAGATCCAGTGGTAACGGTAACTCTGTGCACAAGATCCTGACTAACGGTAGCATCCAATTGAAGGTGCACAAGAGAAGACAGCGCTCACGAGGTTAATTCTGCAAGGTGGTAATTAAGTCATCAATCAAGAGGCTCATGCAGGCAGCAAAATGTACAATGCACAGGCTCATGGCTAGCAACAAAGGTGCCACTATATGATCACATCACGCATGGCATCAATCGAGAACCTCTAATGGTGCTGTAGGGCAATGTGCAGGACCCACAAAGGTGGCATAATGGCGCCGTAACGCGTTGAGTACGCACGGGAGGATCAAAACCCACGTTGGTCCATCGCCCCTACCCCTAACTGCTCCTGAAACTGCTCCCCACCATCTGCCCCTGCCGCACCCTCCTCAGCCCCCTCTCCGTCGATCAACATGCCTGCCAGGGCCGCAGCAGAGGCATCATCATATTTCTGCAAGGAGTCGCGCACCCAGGGGGGGGGGGTGTCCCAACTCTGCACCCACAACAAGGCTTTAACCCGAAGCACTTCCCGATTAAAACCCACGAGCGTCCATCGCCCCTCCCCCAAACTCCTCCTGAAACTGCTCCCCACCACCTGCCCCAGCCGCACCCTCCTCCTGCCCCTCTAGCGGCATGCCTGCCAGGGCTAAGGCAAAGGCATCATCGTATCTCTGCAAGGAGTCGTGCACCCAGGGAGGGGTGCCCCGGCTCTCCACCCACAGCGGCTGGCCCGTTGCTAGCTTCTTGAAATCCGGGTACTTGGAGGGCACTTCATTGTGTTGCTGCGACGGGAGAGAGAAGGGAAGATAGTGAGGGAGGGTTCATAAGCCACTCGCCATATTTCTGCAAGGAGTCGTGCACCCAAGGGGGGGTTGCCGCGGCTCTCCACCCACAGCGGCTGGCCCGTGGCTATCTTCTTCAAATCCGGGTACTTGGGACGCACTTCGCTTTGTTGCTGCAAGGAAAGAGAACAAAAACGGGCCAAGAAAGCAGTTACACCACAATGCATCCACCTGCTTTCCACCTGCAACTCAAAGACCCACGATTAGCCTGCCTTACACCCTTGCATGGCTTACCTTCATCTCCCGGTAGTCAAAGAATTGCACTGGGTCCTGGAAAAACTCCCGCCACAATGCCTCCACCTGCCCCGCTGCCAGAGCGAGTAATGGGGGAATATGGGGGAATGGGCGTGAATATGGGGGACAGAGTGTAAGTTAATCCCTCCCCCTCTCCCGGAATATGGGGGAATGGGCGTGAATATGGGGGACAGAGTGTAAGTTCATCCCTCCCCCTGTCCCGGTTCCATTCTAATTCCTCCTTTTCTCAACTTCCCCTGCCCCCTAAACCCCACACTCCCCCCCATTTCACTCCCCACATCATCCAGCTCGAACCAACTCCCTCGCCACTCCCCATTCACGCACCATTCAGTCTGCCATCGAATCGAGGAATCCGAAGCATGGGCCCCCATCTCAAGTCACCATCGGTCTATCCATCGCTCCCCCTTGCCCGCTGCTCCATCCAACTCCCCCTCACCTCTCTTCTTCCCCTGCTCACCACTCAAACCACTCCCCCTCCCCTGCTCTCTCCTTCCCCAAGATACCATTCAGTTTGACATCAAATTGAGGAATGCGAGGCAGCCCCTTGTCATCTGCAGCCACCACCGGTGCATCCATCGCTCCCCACTTGCCCACCACTCCATCCCAACTCCCTCTCGCGCCTCTTCTTCCCCTGCTCACCACTCAACCCCACGCCCAGCTTCCTTCTTCCCCAACGCACCATTCAGTTTGCCATCGAATCGCGGAATCCGAGGCAGCCCCTTGTCATCTGTAACCACCACCAGTGCATCCATCGCTCCCCCCTGCCCACCACTCCATCCAACCCCCCCTCACCTCTCTTCTTCCAACGTACCATTCAGTTTGCCATCAAATCGTGGAATCCGAGGCAGCCCCTTCTCATCTGTAACCACCACCGGTGCATCCATCGCTCCCCCCTGCCCACCGCTCCCTGCCTGATTACCATAGTTTTGGTTATCATAGCCCTGACTGCTGCTGTAACTGTTCTGTTCAGAATAAGTGGTTTCCTGAGGGGCGTACGCCCCCTGGTTGTAACCCCCCTGGTTGTAACTGCCTTTATTGTAACCCCCAGGACTGGTTTCACGCCCCCTGCTGCTGCTCTGGTTGCTGCTGCTGGCGCCGAATTTACTAGCCACAAGGCATATCTGCTTCACATCCACCTGCGAGGGAGAGAAGACAGAAGGAAAGGATAGGTTGGAGAGAAAGAAAATTACTAGCCACAAGACATATCTGCTTCACATCCACCTGCGAGGGAGAGAGGAGGCAGAAGGAAGGGACAGGCTTAGTTGCTGGAGCCCTGGTTGTTGCTGCTATCGCCGAATCTACTAGCCACGAGGCATATCTGTTTCACATCCACCTGCAACGGAGAGAAGACAGAAGGAGAGGTAAGGTCGGGGAGAAGGAAAATTGGTCTTCAACCGCGTCAGAAGGAGGCTGGCGCTGCTAAATCTGCTGGCAACGAGGAATGTTTCCTTCACGTCCCCCCTGAGCACACCTGGGGGAGAGAAGACAGAAGGAAGAGAACGACATCCAGTCCCGCCCCCCCAAGCACACCTGCACAACCAGTGCCTTGCACTAGCAGCTTTAACTTGGGATCCAGCCTCAGTGCCCCGCTGTTGTTTGTGAATTCCTCCATGTGCAATCGGTCATTACCATTACCATTACCATTGCCATTACCATTACCACAATCATTACCACTACCACTACTATTACCATCATCAGTACCATTACCATTACCACTACCATTACCATTATCATTACCATTACCATTATCATTATCTATTTCCATTTTCACTACCAACACCCTAACACTACCATTACCATTACCATTATCAACACCATTATCATTTCCACTACATTACCATCACCATTACCACTATTATTACCATTACCAACACCATTACCATTTCCACTACCATTACCATTACCATTACCATCACCATTATCATTTCCACTACCATTACCATATCACATACAATTGTGCTTCCACGCATCTAGCCAGCTACCCACCCACCCAACCGCTCGTCCAACCACCCACCCACTCACCAACCCGCCGCCCAACCACCCACCCACCCACCAACCCGCTCACCACCCACCTTGGGATCCAGCCTCAGTGCCCCGCTTCTGTCTGTGAATTCCTCCATGTGCAATCGCCCGCTCACATACATGTGTATGCACGCCCCCCCCCACCCACCCACGCAGCCTCACAGGTACCTCACACCCAGGCACCCAATAACATGCACAAGAAAGCCATACCTTGGGATCCAGCCTCGTCGCCCCGCTTCTGTCTGTGTATTCGTCCATGTGCAATCGCCCCTTCACATACACCTGCACACCCCCTCGCACCCACCCACCCACCCACCCACCCATCCAGCGGCCCAGCCGCCCGCCCACCCAGGCACAGCCGGGCAACCCAGAGCCATGCACAAGAATCCATACCTTGGGGTCCAGCTTCAGCACCCCGTTTCTGTCTGTGTATTCCTCCATGTGCAATCGCCCCTTCACATACACCTGCGCTCCCTTCTTGAGGTTCTGCGCAAGATTTGCCATATCGTTCCACATCTCTATTGCGTACCTGCATGAGGACTCATGCAGACATGCACACACACATGCAGGCATGGACACGCACATGCAGGCACGGACACACACATGCAGGCACGGACACGTGCAGGCGTGCACACACACATGCAGGCACGGACACATGCAGGCGTGCAAACAGGAAGAGCCAGATGAAGAAACTTCCCTTCGTTAAACCCCATGCTCCTGATCCAGTGTTCCACACCCATTGCCCCATGATCCTCCTTAAGTAGTGTGCTCCTCCCCATCGCGTCCTGAGATAAACTTGATAACAGAGCTCAAAGACAGTCCGTCGGCTCATGGTGCGCCTCACCAGTCGGTGCGCTTCGAGGTGACTTTTGAGTCGACTCAAAAGTCAACTTGATAACAGAGCTCAAAGACAGTCGGCTCATGGTCGTCCTCACCAGTCGGTGCGCTTCTCCCCATTCGCCTTTTCCACCCCACCCCACCCCACCGCACCGCCAGTCATGCATTCAACACCACCTGCCGTTATATTTTCAGCCGACTCAAAGGTCCTCACCAGTCGGTGCGCTTCTCCCCGTTGGCCTTCTTCCACCCCACCGCACCGAATGCAACACCACCTGCCAGTCATGCATTCAACACCACCCGCGGTTGTCTTTTAAGCCGACTCGAAAGTCCTCACCAGTCGGTGCGCTTCTCCCCGTTGGCCTTCTTCCACCCCACCGCCAGCTTCACTCGCGCCACGGAGTTACCATTGTCAAAGAACCGCAGAGCTGGCTCCGCTGCTATGTTGCCTGTACGGTCATGCATGGGTCATGCATGGGTCATGCATGGGTCACGCATGGGTCATGCATGGTTCACGCATGGGTCATGCATGTCATATGATGGTACGAACGGGTTAAGGATTCGCCTTCTTCCACCCCACCGCCAGCTTCACTCGCGCCATGGAGTTGCCATTGTCAAAGAACCGCAGAGCTGGCTCCGCTGCTACGATGCCTACACGGGCCGTGCATGGGTCATGAATGAATCATGGATGGGATATGGATGGGTCATGCATGGGGCATGGATGGGACATGCATGGGGTATGGATGGGTCATGCATGGGGTATGGATGGGACATGCATGGGGTATGGATGGGACATGCATGGGGTATGGGTGGGTCATGGTCATGGATGGGTCATGGATAGGTCGTGGATGGGATATGGATGGGGTATGGATGGGGATTGGACATCACATGGGATAAGGATGTGACACATGAGCGGAACACACGGAACGCGCGTCATTAGGCACGACATTCGACACGTCTTTGGGCACGACATTCGACACGTCTTTGGGCTCCTCAAAGCTAATAGAAGATAAGATGCACGCACAGAACAGATCCACGGACCAATCAGTTGCACGGAATTCGACAGCTCGGACTGCCATTCGATGGTCTCGATTTCATCGCTCGCCTCCTCTTGCCCGTACTGCTGCTGCTGCGCCGCCGGCGGAGGCGGCGGCTGTTGCGGCGGTTGCTGCTGCTCGCCCCGTCGCTGATACGAACCCGGGGAAGACCTAGACTGATACGGCTGCTGGTCGTACTGCGAGAACTGGTTCGACGATTGCTGATCGGACCGCTTATACTGACTCGACTGCGGGTACTCTTGTCCGCCATACGACGACTTCTCATATGACCGTTGCTGATTTCCCGCCTTGTAGCCCTGCGATTGCGGCCGATACTGTCCCTTCCTCTCGCCGTACTGATCTGACGAGTAAAACGCTGCCGGGATTATACGCTTTATTGTACTTCTCGTTAAAATCAGCGCGGTGCCGACGCTGGATCCGCTGACCCGCAGAACGCGCTGCGCGGAACGGGAAAGAGAAAGCATGGCTGGGCGTTGACGCGAAGGAACCGAAGGAGCAGCGGTATCGAATCTGGCGTTGCTAGCGGGGCGACTCAGGGTAGAGGCGCAAGCGGCTGGCATCGTAGCTAGAGCTGTGGAACCGAAGCGAGCGTCATACGTGCTGGAAAAAATGGGAGATGGTGGCGTGAGGAAGAAATGAAATGAATGAGATGGGATCGAGCCACACGAAATATTCCCGAGAACAAGGAGACTGGTGCGATTGTGAAGGAAACAGTTCCGATAGTGCAATTGTATTGATTTCGCTACACGCAAGTCAAATTCAGACCTACATAGCTTTCGGAACTTTCAGTACATTGGAAAAACCAGTCAACCTAATTAGGTGTTATAAAAGCCCTACCTGAACAAGCCACACTAGGACGTTTGCACGTGAACATTGCTGCTGAAAAGGGTAAGAGGACTCTCATTTAACTTCCAACTGCTTCAATTTCTTCCAAACAGAATGGCACGCCTAGCAGGGCGGTTAGGAGAGGCCGCACGGCTACCTTCCCTTGATGTAGAAGGAACTCCCATTCCTCCAGTTTCACCCATTCCACCCGTTCCGCCCATTCCGCCCATTCCGACCATCCCAACCATCACAGCAGGTACGGCAGGTGTACTTCCATTTGTTCTCCGGCCGAGCCTGCGAGCCGAGGCTGACACGAGCTGCGCTTGGAGTGGAGCAACGGAACCATTGGGACACGTGACTGCTGTGCTGGCATGACTGGACTGCAGCAAACGATGACTCACACCAGAGTTATGAATATCTTCTTTGCAGTGTGACTCACTCTGGTGTCGCTGCTGGTGCTGCTGTAGCTGCTTTACTTGCTGCACCAACAGCTGATGCTGCTGGTTCTGCTGCTGCTGCCCATACTGCTGCTGAAGCTGCCGACTCCAAAGGGAGGAACAGTCTCCTCTCGGGCTGCTCCCACAGCTACCAGGCGCTACCAGCCCCAGCCTCCCCATGCCCACCCCCCCATTCCCCCCGCAAGTCAGACCGGTAAGCGCAGGAGGGATGTGCAGGCGGGAGGGGAGGTGCACGGGGGGAGTCAGCGCGGCGGAGTGGGACAGGGGGGAGCGGGCGGGGGAGGCAAATGGGCAGCGCTTGCACTCGTACATCGGGTCGCCCTTGCGCGGGCCATGTGGCAGCTTCTTATTGGCTGCCAGCTCCATGAGCGTGCTTCGCACTGACGCGTTCTGCGCGTCGCGGCTGCACGCGCCCGGATTGTCGCCCCGCTTCCCCCCCAAGTTCCCCCGGCTGTCAATGCGCCCCACGTTCTCGCGATCCGCGCACTCGGAGCCCGCGCGCGTACCTAAAGGCTCCGCCAGAGCCGCCTTCTCAGCCCGCATTACGCCCATCTGCCCGCTATTTTCGCCCGCCATCCGAATCCGCCCGACCCCGTTCCCTTCCTGCCCCCCCAAATTCTCCCCACTCCGTTCATCCCTCGCCATTGTCACATTCTTCTCCGCAATTTCCGCCGCCATAGCTGCTGCCGTGGCATCGTCATCAGCATGCCGGGGAGGCTCCAATATTTCACACCTGTCTCCGCGGTCTGCGGAAGTTGCGCCCGTGTCTTCAGCCGACGGTACTTGCGCGGGTTGCGCCACCGGCAGGGGCGGAGGGGAGGAGGGTTGGTCGCGGAGCGGAAAGGCGGGCGCGGGGAGGAGAAAAGGGTCGAACATGTCCGCTGCGCCCTCCCGCGCGGACCTGGGGCCGCTCGGCGCGCTGCACGGCGCCTGAACCGACTCAAACGACGCGCGCGCCTGCGCGGAAGACGATAGCGCGCTTCCCGCCTGACACAGCAGAGAGCTGGGGGACTCGGCGGAGAACATTGGGGACGGCTGCGCGGAAGACGGGGGGCGCGGGAGGTGCGCAGAGTTGAGTTGCGCTTGCGCTGTGCGGAGAATGCAGAGCTGCGCCAGCCGCTTGCTGTTTCCCCCCCCGCCGCCGTGGTCTCCGCGGTCCGCCTGGCGCACGTCCCGCACCGGAGAGGCCAAGGCGCGCCGGGAGCGCGAGCCGAGCGGAGACCCCGCGGGGATTGCTGGGTTGGCGGAGCCCATCAATGGCGAGCGGAACGGGGAGAGCGGCGGCTCTCGGTGCCGCGGGGTGGTGAGAGGTCCGGTGTCCTTTCGAGATGGTGAAGGCGCGGCGAAGATTGGGTCGCGCCATTCCTTGGAGGGCGAGAGGAGAACCGGCTTACGATGCATGGCGAGTGAGCTCGGAACGAATACTAAAAGGACAAATAACACTTTAATTTATTTGGGTTGGACTGAGTAACGTCGTCTAGGAACTAGTAGACAACAAACTACTGGAAATGCAGTTCGGGCATGGCGGCGGTGCAATTTGATGATGGAACTGGGACTACGCGCAGTTAGCGGAGCGCGAATCACACAAGTCAAGCGCGGGACAACTGGACGGAGAAAGCTCAAGCAGCAAGCCAGAAGGACGGTGACGAACAGTTGGGAGTGCGAAAAGGGTCAAGAAGACTCACAGCCGCTCTGGGATGAGCCGCTCGGCAAGCGTGAGGGAAGGAAGGGGAATTGACTGCGGGCGAGAGTTGGAGGGGCACGAACAAGGAATTTGAGGTAGAGGAAGGGACCGTTCTTGTTTTGGTTTGGAATCCCCACTGTGGTGAGGAGGAATCTGATGCAGGTTTGGCTGCTCCGAGGCAGACTCTGGCGCCCTGACCTGCCCGAACCGATGGTTTTTGCCTGGTTCTGCTCGGTTCAGTTCTGTCGTCTAGCGTGCTTGCCTCCCAGCCTCCCCTGCTTCTTGGCGCGCCTGACCACCTTCTCCACACCTACCCATCAGCCTCGACAGGTGCTACTGTACCTACGAAGGCGAAGCGAAGCCCTCCAGAACGGAATGCGAAGCAGTCGCACGCGGTTTGTTTGCCTCCACATGTTCCCTCCCACCGGCTGACAGGCAGCGAACGAGGCGCTACCTAATACGATTGGCCAAACGCCGCTCGTTTGCCCCTCCTGACACAAGCAAATTCTAGCGGCGCGTGTTTCCGTCAGAGGTCGACCGACGACGACACCCTCGCCTGGCGAGAGAGCTCATGGCGAGACTGTCGCATGCCCTGTCGGCCCCGTGTGTGTTGCTCAATGAAAGCCTCGCTATTGAAACTCAACATACTTGCCGTCTTCACAATAGCCAATCCCTACATATTTAGCCAAACTCATATGGCCAAAATGATTCTGCAGTCCAAGCCCTGGCCAGTGTGGAAAAAAAGTGTTAGCCGACTAAAATCAGGAGTCTGTACATTCTATAGTATTTACACTGATGCAAAAGGGCGCGTACACGCGTTATTCCAAGCTTTGCTTGTCCTTGATTCCTCTTGCTTTTAGAATGAGAAAAGTAGACCTGGAATGTGGAATAAGATGCCGCTATGAAATAACTCAGCGACTGAAAAAAATGCAGATTGTGCAAGCAAGACAATCACACCCAATTTACATGACTCACCAGAAGATGGCAATAACATTGGAGAAGAGCACACGGAGGTTGAATGGGATGAACTTATAGTTAATCAGTGCTACAAGTGGCCACACCTGAAGCAAACGCAAAATGACAAAAAAATGGCCAAGTGAAGAGCAACTGTGAGATGAAGACGAAACAAAAAAGCTGTGAGCAATGCATTCGATATACCTTCCATCCATTGATCTGGATTCCTGGGTATGCAGCAAAGAGCCGCCTCTTGGATGCCATCCACGAGCGTCGCTCCACCACATAGGCAATCCACATAATGGCCACCACATTGCAGCACGGGCCGTATGTCAGCTGCTCTACCACCACCTGAAAACACGAAACCACATGCATCCTGCTGAATCTGGAAATTTTGACCTTTCATTGTACAATATAACGGTGGATTGCATGGCCAGGGTAATGCATACACACTCTAAACACTCTGAGAGAAGTAATTCTCATTCCGCCCCTCCCCTCCTCGTCTTGTTCGCCAATACATGCCCCCGTCTGTCGCTAATCATTTACTTTGTTGTGCTTACCTTTTTTAGCGCGGTTTTGGTGTCTCTCTTGGCAGCAAAGATGGCGTCGAGCGCACGATGCACCATGTGCGCCGATGGGCCCATGTAGAGCAGCCCGAACAGCTGAGAGGTGGAGTGAGGGATGGAATGAGGGGTGGATTGAGGGGTGGACCGATAATGGACGTCGACCATAATCGGAAAGGATTGTGAAGGGATTAGAATGGGAGAAAGGTCAGATGAGCTCAGGAAACGAAGAAGCAAGGGATGATCGCAGTCAACATTTGCATTTCATGTCCGCATCGTGAGTGGACTAAAAAGATGAAGCAAGGTGGGACTCAACACCACTTTTGGCATGGCATGTCCGCTTTCACCCTCCCTGTCAACGAGTGATCTCCTCTGCATGCACCCTCCTGCACGCACCCACATGAGAATCGTTCGCCTGAGCTCCACGGGCTTGCGGGACGCCAGTCGCTGCGCCATCAGGTCGCTCACGGCCGCTAGCGACGCCGACGTCAGTGCCTGACCAACGGGAACGGTGAAATTTGGCGAAAGTAACGGCTACGGAGTCGAGACCATACAGATTCCGGCGAGGAATAAGTGAAATGGCTTACAGAAGAATCAGAAGTGTACGGGGGAAACGCGTGGGAGCGACGCGTGAATCCGGACAGTGAGAGAATGATGCGAGTGATGATCAGAATGGTGGGATCACGGGCGTTGCACCTTGGTGAGGATCGGGCGATGCTTGAGCGAGTCGAGATACCTCAACCAGATCGCGTGCAGCAACGCCGCCATGACTGACTAATCAACAGCGACAATGGTTAGTAGATTGTTCGGAAAACGAGTAGTCGCTTGTTCGGATTTATCTAACGTACACGACGCTGATTAGCGGCTCCCGATTTCTGAAGCCTACTCATTTAGACACTGTCAAAGAAATCCGTACACAAGGCCTTGATCACAAGTCTCGCCTCGTGTTATCTGTCAGTTGACAACACCAAGGGCGATCTTTCAAAAGAGCTGACAGGAGATGGCGGCAAATGCAGCAACCGATACTACAGTGAATTGAATGTTATTGAATGTTATTGAGTGTAAGAATGACAGATTTTCAAAGGAAATTGAAGCTGCAAGATTTTGAGAGGGTGTCTGGTCAATCAAACCAGACAAACAGGGCATGGATGGAAAGTGAAATGATTCACTATTAACAAAAGCTGGCGGGAGGTTCACTGAGTCCCTTCTGGCAACAACTCCTATTTTGCCTGCATCTTCTTGAGACATGAGGATCCAGGAAGCCTGCACATGCACAGTAGGCAGCAGCATAATTATTGGAAGTCATATCAAGCACAAAAAAAGGGGCTTGCTATGCATAAATCCACATGCACGTACCAGTGTGTATGTAAACACAATCCTCTCTTAATCGTTGATCCTCTTGGCATCATGAAAGGTGCTGCCTTTGTGTATGCATTGGTAGGCCCTCTCTACCACTCATGCCTCGGGCTCCACGTGCCATTGTCACACTCTTGAGACCTCTCAGCAATGTCTCCACCCTTCACCATTCATGCCTCGGGCTCCACGTTCCGTTTGAGAGAGTCTGTCCAGGCGGCAGCAGCACCCCCGACACCCACTGGCACCGCTCGGGCGCCTCCGCATGCCTTGCACGGAGTTCCCGAGGGTACTCCCCCCGAGCGTTCACCTCAGGGCTCTGCGGGGCTTCGGAGAATTTGAGCCAGCAGTCGCCGAACGTGTGTGTGTGCGCGTCGGGTTCGAAGCAGTATGGAGCAGAGCAGAACACCCAGACGTTGCAGGGGAGGCTGCCGAAGGGACCCCCAACGTGTGGGCCCGGTTCGTGGTCTCTGGTGGTAAAAGAGCCAGTGAAGGGGCGAGTGAAGGGGTGGGAGGATAGAAGGGGAGGAAAGGAGAATTTGAGGCTGCAGTCTCCGAACGTGTGTGTG
This sequence comes from Closterium sp. Yama58-4, assembly GCA_947470075.1. Lineage (NCBI taxonomy): Eukaryota > Viridiplantae > Streptophyta > Zygnematophyceae > Desmidiales > Closteriaceae > Closterium > Closterium sp. Yama58-4. Next base: position 301,818 of record CANIUD010000933.1, read on the forward strand.
TGCGTGTCGGGCTCGAAGCAGTAAGGAGCAGAGCAGAACACCCAGACGTTGCAGGGGAGGTGGCCGAAGGGCCCCCCTACATGTGGGCCTGGTTCGTGGTCCCTGGGGTGGACAGGGTGGGAAGGAAGAGCGCAGACGGAGTGATGGAGGAATAATGAGTGGCAATTTCTATGGTCGACTCGATTCAAAGGGAGCAGGCTTGGTAGAATTGCTCTGAAGTGACAGTCGTGTGGCCCATGCCCCATCGCACCACCAGCTCATCTAAGGTGACTCTAGGGCTGACTCAAAAGGCACATTCGTGTGTGGAGGTAAGAGGTACCTGCAGGCCTGGCAGCATTGCTCTGGAGTGGTAGTCTTGTGGCCAATGCCCCACCGCACGGCGAGCCCATCTAGGCTCACCTCCCGCTCCATGTGGCACTCCTGCCCCTCCCCGCTCTTCCCTCCCTGCCCGCACAAGAAAGCCAAAGCAGCACACAGCGTCTGAGAGAGCTCAAAATGCGCCTCAAACGGAGCCTCAGAAGTCAGCCCATCTAGGCTCACTTCCCGCTCCATGTTGCACTCCTGCCCCTCCCCGCTCCTCCCTCCCTTCTCATACAGTCATGTGTAAACACGTGGCACATGCAGACACACACTCAATCACACGCACTGAATCGCACACACAGACATAACACACAGTCACACACCGCAATGTATTTAGATGACTCAGAACAAACCCCATTCCGTCTTTCTACCTTCCTGGTTTGGCCTAACTGCACGCACTGTCACCTCCGCGCACAGTCACAGCCACACGGCAGGGAGAGACGAACGTGCTGTTCTGTGCTCCAGAAACAAGCCCTCAGGTGATTTGCCCGATAGGAGTCTTCAAAAATCCCCTGGAAATTCACCTGAGGCAGAGAGGGGACGCACCTGGGGATGCACGGACCACCACAGGCGATTCGTGGGCGACGCCTCGAGACACGTGGCGTTCACGTGCGCGTAGCCGTCGACAGCTGGCGAGCCGCACACGCGCTCGAGCGGAGCGCTGTCGGCTGGAGCTTGAAACGCGGGCTGCTGCTGCAGCTGCAGCGGCGCGGGCCTAGGGACGACAGCGGGGATTGCGGCGTCATTCACGCTTGACTGCGCGTTACCGACGGGTGCGGTGAATGCGGTCTTGGAGGAGAGAGAACGAGAGTCGCGCGGGCGCGCGGGCGCGAGGGAGCGGGCAGTGTTCTTCTGAGTCGACTCAGAAATCAACGAGTTCTGAAAGGAGAGAGGACGGGAGTTGCGCTGGCGCGTGGGTGCGACTCGAGCGACGCTGTGAACAGCGGTGTATGTGGTGACGAACTTTTGAGGCGCCGTAAAAATCGGGCGCGTGGGTGCGAGGAGAGCGAAGCTGTGGACAGCGGTGTACGCGGCGACGAGCGCGAGGACGAAAGCCAATGCGACGGCGACAGTGCGCTTGACGGACGCCATGGATAGGCCTTGGACGAGAGTCGCGTGGGCGCGAGGGCGCGAGGGCGCGAGGGGAGTTCTTCTGAGTCGAGTCTAAGGCAACGAGCTAGGCGGCGAGGCCCTTGGGTGAGATTCCTGCCATGTTTCGCTCACTATGTTCGCTCACGATGTTCGCTCACTATGTTCGCTCACGATGTTCGCTCACTATGTTCGCTCACGATGTTCGCTCACGATGCTCCCGCTCACGATGCTCCGCTCACGATGCTCCGCTCACGACGCTCCGCTCACGATGCTCCGCTCACGATGCTCCGCTCACGATGCTCCGCTCACGATGCTCCGCTCACGATGTTCGTTCACGACGTTACCGTATACTCACGATGTTCCGCTCACGATGTTCGCTCACGATGTTCGCTCACGATGTTCCGCTCACGATGTTCCTCTCACGATGCTCCTCCTCACGATGCCCCCTCTCACAATGCCCATGCCTGAATTAAGAAAAACAGGGAAGAAGGAAGAAAAAGCAGCACACACAACCCCAAGAAAACCCCAATAGCACACACATTTAAAACACCATCAAGCCCTCCCATCAAAGCACCCCAACTGCACTCCCATCGAACCAAACCTCCCCCCCTAAACCCACTCCCTAAACCCGCATGTCTACCAAGTATGGTGCATCCGCCCACGGAGCATCCCATCCCATCTCCTCCTCAACATCCTCCCGCTCCACCCAAACAGCCTCTGGGCCTCTCATCATCGACGCAGCGCGTAACAAGATCACACGCGCCTGAGCCCGTTGCAAAGCCACACCCACAGCCGCTTTGAGCGATCCGAGCAAATAAGCCGAGAAACCCTTTCCCGTAGCTCGCGCCGCCCCTTTCGTCTTTGCTATCTCGATCTGCGCGTCACCCTGCTTCTTAAGCCACCGTCCAAAACTCCCCCCCAAGCATCCCCATGTCTCAGCAATGAGTGGTGTGAACTGCACTCCCCCATGCCGCTGTAGAAGCGATTTGTAGTCCGCCGTCTTCCGCTTTTCTCTCTCTCTCGCGGCAAAACCCACCTTGCGACCAATCTGTCCATGATGCTGCACGGATAGCGAGATAGGATCTACCACACTAACCTCCAGCGCGTGCTCCTCCCCCTCCCTCAGTTTCCGAACCGCCACATCAACCCTCTTCCCTGGGAGCAACGTGTCGTCTTCCATGGTCACAATCCCACCCGCACCCTTAGCTATCTTCGCCACCACAAATTTAACCGCATCGTGAACCCGAGAAGGTGCATACTGATACTTGCAGCGAAGGGCATGATGCGGGTCAGAGGGATCAGCAAACTCAAACCCACACGCGCACTTGCCGGCCACTATCAGCTGCTGAATAGGGAGGCCTAGGCGCATGGACGCGCAGATGCTCCACTCGGCTGCGGTGAAGGTAGCCTCCTCGTGCGAAGGAACGGCAGAAACCCACGCCCCAGCCCCCGGGCCCTGAAGGGATGTCAAACGGGCCAGGGTGGCATCGTTGTGGGCCATGCCTCGAAGAGATTGGAGGCTCTCAACCGCCAGGCGACGGTGTTGTGTGGGGAAGAGCAGCATAGGCGGATCAGCGGTGCACAAGGCAAGGGGTGGCATCTCCTGCCGAACCGACTGTGGAAGCAGATCCACTGCTCTCGCAAACCAGGGGTCCAACAAGGTCGTAGCCTCGGGCGTGCGGAAAAACTCCTCAAACATCCGCTCCTCACCTGCCACCCCCAACCGAGCCACATCGCTCACTGAATGCTGGAAACAGTGGAAACATTTCTCACGATCAGATTTGCGAGAGCAATCATGCGCAGTGGAGGGGAAGTCCTACGGGAATTGATCGAAATAAAAGCTGAATATACAGTTCTAGCGAATATGCGTTAACAAATCTTACCAATAGAAACAAACTAACAATAGGTGGTAACGAAATTGCAGAACCCAGAGATCACGTCTTCCAGGCCTTCTTCCCCTGGAAATTCTTCCCACTCTTGCGCCGCTTGCCCTGCGTGCGCCTCTTGAGCTTCATTCGCTGTGCTGCCATCGGTGCTGCCTTGCGCTTCTCCTTCTCCCTGTTGGACAACCCTCCCACCTGCGAGGAGACGCAAATAACCAAGGCACAAAACACCCGCTTAAAATGTGTCACAAGCTGTGGATGAGCCTAATGGTGCGCTGATGAAAGAAAGCATAGCAACGCGTTACGTGCATAATGATGTGATGTGAGCACTGTGCAGCTTCTGCGTACCTTCTGCTGCTTGAGCGCCGACTTGGCAAAGAAGCTTCGGTCCCGCCATCACTGCTTTCGAGACGTCTCAAGAATGAAAGCAGACTTACCTTCTGCTGCTTGAGCGCCGACTTGGCAAAGAAGCTGCGATCCTCTCTGCCCGCCATTACTGCTGCCATGCGCTCCTCCTTGTCCCTCCGTGCCTTTATGTGCACCTGGTGGGGGGGGGGGAGTGCAGTGGGAGCGGGAATGCAGGCAGAGCGTGTAGGTGGGGGGACACCGCATACGTGCATATACAGCATGGAACGAAACAAAAAGGTGCAAAATGGTGCAACAGATAGGATGCGACCACAGGTCGATGCCATAACCAGCAGCAGCCCACGCCACATCAGCACGACTCACCTCCACGTCAGATGGTCCACGCGGCGGTCACTGAGGGAGTGCGAGCGCGCTTGATGCGAGTGAGCAACCGCATTAGCCGCTTTATTCATGCCTTTGCGTCGCAGCATCGACTCAGCAGCTTGCTTCGCCTGCATCCTCCTGATCTTCCTGAGATCCTCTCCCAGTTGACTTTTAAGTTGACTTTTGAGTTGACTCAAAAGTCAACCAGATGCATCACATGTTGGCACGACTCACCTCCAGGTCTGAAGGGTCCACTCGGCGGTCAGCCAGCGAGTGAGCACGATGGGCATGCGAGTGAGCGAGAGCATTAGCCGCCTTCTTCATGCCTTTGCGTCGCAGCATCGACTCAGCAGCTTGCTTCGCCTGCATCCTTCTGATCTTCCTGAAATCCTCCGTTGACAGGAACCCATCCTTCTCCTCTTCCTCCTTCTCCCCTTCCCCCTTCTCCCCTGCTTTCGCTCCCCCGCCTTCCTCTCCGCCCTTCCCGTCCCCTTGCGCTGCCAGCCGTTTCAGCTGCCTCAGACTAGCACCTTCCACTTTCACCGGTCCTTCTCCCTTCCACTTTCCTTCTCCACTCGCTTCTCCCTCTGCCTTTCTTTTTCTGGAAATCCCTGACCTATCTTGCTCCATCTCCTCCTCCTTCTCTCCTCCTCCTCTTCCTCCTCTTCCTCCTCTTCCTCTTCTCCCTCACTCTCCACCTCTTCACTCCCTGAACTCCCCTCCTCATCACTATCCCCTTCCACCTCCTCCCCTTCCTCTCCCTCCTCCAACTCCTCCTCACTCCCCTCCCCTTCCTCATCACTCTCCTCACCTCCCTCCCCCTCACTCTCCCCCTCACTCTCCCCCTCGCTCCCCTCCTCACTCCCCTCCTCCCCATCACCCTCCTCTTCCGGAATCCCAAGCAGTTCAATCCCAGGCACGTGATCAGACACTGCCACGTGGCCAAACGCCACTGGCTGCACTGCTTCCCCTGCCTTACCTGGCTTGCCCCGGTCCTTCCGCTGCAGCAGCAACGGATTCACCTGGAGGGGGGCATGAGGGACGGGCGCAAGCAGGAACGGAAAATGATGGGGGCAGGAGGAGGAGGGGAAGGTGCGTGGGGGTAAGTGATGGGGAAAGGGCGCAGGAGGCACACACCTCCCTGGCACACACGTTCCAAATCCTACCAGAGCTCTTCAACCCTCATGCACCCCTCTGCACCATTCTGTACATCTTTGTACTGCTCTGTACCACTCCCTACCTCTCTAAAGAGTGATATAATAGATATTGCGGCAGCAGCAACGGCCTTTTCCCGAGCCTTCTTGTACATGGCCAGGTCCTGCAGCAGCAGCTCCCCGCCCATCACCAGGGGGCACTGCTGTCTCAACAAGCACTCTTCACACCTAACATACATACCTCTCTGAAGAGAGAGATGATAGACCGCGCAGCAGCAGCAACGGCCTTCTCCCGTGCTTTCTTGTACATGGCCAGGTCCTGTAAAAGCTCCTCGCCCATCACCAGGGGCATGCGCGCACACACCTCCTCCCAGCCTCCTCTCCCTTTCACCCCTCTTTCCCTAGTACCGCTCTTCACCGCGACATACCTCTCGGAACAGGGAAATAATCGATCTTGCAGCAGCAGCAACGGCCTTCTCCCGTGCTTTCTTGTACATGGCCAGGTCCTGCAGCAGCTCCTCGCCCATCACCAGGGGCATGCGCGCACACACACACCTCCCCGGCCTGTCAATTCCATCACAAACCCTACCTACCAGACCTCCCTGTGCCGCTCCGTACCTCTCTGAAGAGCGAGATAATTGACCGGGCAGCAGCAGCAACAGCCTTCTCGCGTGCTTTCTTGTACATGGCGAGGTCTTGTAACAACTCCTCGCCCATCACCAGGGGCATGGGCGCACACACCTCCCTGCCTCCTCCTTTTGTCCCTCTTTCCCTAGTACCGCTCTTCACCGCTACATACCTCTCGGAAGAGGGAAATGATAGATCTTGCAGCAGCAGCAACGGCCTTCTCCCGTGCTTTCTTGTACATGGCCAGGTCATGTAACAACTCCTCGCCCATCACCAGGGGCATGCGCGCACACACACACCTCCCTGGCCTGTCACTTCCATCACAAACCCTACCAACCAGACCTCCCTGTACCGCTCCGTACCTCTCGGAACAGTGAAATGATCGATCTTGCAGCAGCAGCAACGGCCTTTTCCCGTGCTTTCTTGTACATGGCCAGGTCTTGTAACAACTCCTCCCCCATCACCAGGGGCATGCGCGCACACACCTCCCTCACCGCATTGAGCCCCACAGCTATGACCTCGGGTCTTGCCCGGTCGTGCACGAAGAGGTTCACTATCTGCTTCACCATGCTCTCCACTGCGTCTGGGGGGACCTGGGGGAGGGAAGAGGTAATGGGAGGGGAGAAAGAGGACCATTTGAGAGAGGATAGGTGGGGATAGGGGAGAGAAGAGGTGACCAGCTCCCACACACACACACCTTCCTCACAGTGTTTAGCCCAACCACAAAAGCCAACCAAAAGGCTGTGACACACTCACCAGGTCGTGGCAGGCTTGCACTGCGATGGCAAGCAGGTGTGTCACGCCCCTCTGGTGCGGCTCTCACACACAACCTACCTCAGGTCAGCCCAACCACGATACACCCACCCACCCACCAGGCTGTGAGTCGTGACAGCCACAGCCACTCACTAGATCGTGGCAGGCCTGCACGGCGATGGCAAGCAGGTGCGTCACGTCCCTCTGGTGCGGCTGCAATCAACGGATGGGATGCACGGGCAGCAATGGACGGATGGGATGGGAAGGATGATTAGAACCGGACAGATGCGCAGTCCACCAGGCGAAACAGCTGCATAAGGGCTAACTAAGGAAAAGTACACAGCACGAAAAACACATACCATTCAGAAAAAAGGGGTGGTGGGATCTGAACAGAGGCAGGAGGGCAGGAAAGGCATACCATGAGGTAGCGCTGCAGGAAGGGGTAGAAGTTGAGGAGGAGCAATCGGTGTGTGCCTATGACCCGCGATACCACGTTCAGCATCAGCAGCTTCACCTGCACGCAGGCAAGTGGTATGGGGAGTGGTGGTACTGATGAGCTATAAGTTTTTGTACTAAGAACAAGGACAAGAAAAACTTTGTTCTCCGAGCTCCACTTAATTCACACCACCCCCCTCTGACGCTCGTTGCTCCCATGCGATTGCCTATCTCACCCACGCATCTCAAACGTCCCGAGGTGGTCTACACACCCTCACTCACATGCACTCTCAAAGATAATCAATCCCAAATGTTCCGAGGTGGTCTACCCACGCACCTCAAACTTCTCGTTGCATTTGGACACGCGGCTAAATAGCTTCTCGGCAAAGCCCTGGAGAAAAGCGGGAGAAAGGGGTGGGAGGAAGGGGGAGGGGGTGAAGGAGGGGGGACAGGAGCTTGACACCTCAAACTTCTCGTTGAATAGCTTCTCGGCAAAGCCCTGGAGAGAAGGGGGAGGAGAGGGTGGGAGGAGTGGATAGTGGAGGGAGGAGTGGGGTGAGTTAGGGAAAACAGGTGGTTGGCAGCAGCATATGCAGCGCAGAAAAGTGAATGTTCCCTCGCCGTCTCCCGCACTCTCCTTTGCGTCCTAGCCCTTCCCCCGTCTCCCTCCCCCCGTCCTTCCCCCGTCCTCCCCACGTCCTCCCCCCTGGAAAAACCACCAAATTACCCACCTGAGGGTCATGAAGCAAGTGAAGGGCAGCAAAGTGCCTGTTCCCATCACCCTTCCCCCACACTACCCCCTGCACTGCACCCCTTGTTGAAACAACCAATTATCACATGAGGGTCATGCAGTAGGTGCAGCGCAGCAAAGTGCCTGTTCCCATCACCCTTCCCCCCACACTACCCCCTGCACCCCTTGTAACAACAACCAATCACCCACCTGCGGGTCATGCAGTAAGTGCAAAGCAGCAAAGTGCATGTTCCCGTCGCCTTCCCCCATGCTCTCCCCACCTCCACCCATCACGGCCCGCTGCTGCTTCCGCAGTCCCTTCATCACTCGCTTCAGCTTCGCCTGCTTCTTGCGCTTGCTGGCTGGCGTTCCCTTGTGGTACGCCTGGGGGGGGGGGGGAAGAGGCCAAGGGGAACACAGGCAGGCAGAGGCAGGCAGGGGCCAGCGGGGGGAAAGAAAGGAAATGATCAGCGGTTCCCTGCTGCTGCTTCCGCAGTCCCTTCATCACTCGCTTCAGCTTTGCCTGCTTCTTGCGCTTGCTGGCTGGCGTTCCCTTGTGGTACGCCTGAGTGGGAAGTGGGGTTGGGCATGCAAAGGAAGAGGGAGGAGTTGGAAAGGGATAAACTGATCAATGGTTCCCCTCTGCTGCTGCTTCCGCAGTCCCTTCATCACTCGCTTCAGCTTCGCCTGCTTCTTGCACTTGCTGACTGGCGTTCCCTTGTGGTACACCTGGGGGGGGGGGGGAAGAGGCCAAGGGAACACAGGCAGGCAGAGGCAGGCAGGGGCCAGCGGGGGGAAAGAAAGGGAGTGACCAGCGGTTTCCCTTTGCTGCTTCCGCAGCCCCTTCATCACTCGCTTCAGCTTCGCCTGCTTCTTGCGCTTGCTGGCTGGTGTTCCCTTATGGTATGCCTGGAGTAGGGGAGAGGGGGGGTGGGGGGATACACGAGGGGGAGAACAGTCACAAGCGTATGTTTTTTGAAAAATCTAAAAAAAAAAAATACAAGGTTCACCTGCGAAGATGACTTTTGAGTCGACTCAAAAGTCACCAAGGTAAGGTTCACTGCGAAGATTGCTGTAAAATGCCTTCCTGCTTCTGAGGTGCCTCAAAGAGTTGTCCCACCCACCCCAACCACCCATCATACCCTCCCACAACCCACCGTGTAAACAGTCTTCCTGTCAAGTGCAAGAGCAGCATTCTCCTTGCTCCTATTCTTCTTCTCCTCCTCGTCCTCCTCCTCCTCCTCCTCCTCCTCCCCCTCGCCCTGCCGGTCCGCCCCCAGGAAGAACTTGAGAGCGCCCACCATGATGCGCGTGCACGGGTGCAGGCACGCTGTCGCAATGACATTGACTGTGCGCGCATCCGTCCACACTTTCCGCCGGTACAGCTCGATCAACACTGCAAGGGATTTCTTTGCTGCCATCTCGTTTTCCTCCTGTTGTCGGTGTGGTGGAAATGGGGGGAGACACGAGGCCAGGAAGAACTTGAGTGCGCCCACCATGATGCGCGTGCATGGGTGCAGGCACGCGGTGGCAATCACGTTCACAGTGCGCGCATCAGTCCAGACTTTCTGCCGGTAGAGTTCAATCAGGACTGCCAGAGACTTTTTTTGCTGCAAGTGATTTATTTGCCGCCATCTCGTTCTCCTCCTGTTGTGGGTGGAAGAGGGGCGGGAGAAGCTTGAAAGTATTCAGTGCGGCCGCCCTAGAAAGAACTTGAGTGCGCCCACCATGATGCGCGTGCATGGGTGCAGGCACGCTGTCGCGATGACATTCACGGTACGGGCATCGGTCCAAACTTTCCGCCGGTACAGCTCTATCAGGACCGCCAGGGACTTTTTCGCTGCCATCTCGTTCTCCTCCTGGTGGGGGGTTGAGGGGAGAGAGAGAGAGAGTGCCTCGAGAGGGTGAGAGAGCCCCCAGGAAGAACTTGAGAGCGCCCACCATGATGCGCGTGCACGGGTGCAGGCACGCTGTCGCAATCACGTTCACAGTACAGGCGTCGGTCCACATCTTTCGCCGGTAGAGCTCTATCAACACTGCGAGCGACTGCAAGAGTTCACATCTTACAATAACTTACTCTTGGTACTAAACATATAGGTAAGTAATGTCAACCGTACCTGGACGAGAGAGAAGTGAGCGTGGGGGAGAGGAGGGACCATACCTGGACCAGAGAGGAGCATGTTCTGGATGGGCCTGTTCACGCCCTCGTGGTGGTGCTTCTGGTTGAGGCGCCGGATGTCGTTGACGATGTGTGAGAACACCAGCTTGCGCAATGCCTTGTCCCACTCACCCAATGACCCACCCACTTGCCTCACCCACTTGTCTCACTCTCTGCCCTGCCCTTAACACCATGGCCTACACGCAACCGCACCTGCACGAGCGAGAAGAGCATGTTCTGGATGGGTCTGTTGACGCCCTCGTGGCGGTGCTTCTGATTCAGCCGGCGAATGTCATTCACGATGTGTGAGAACACCAGCTTGCGCAGGGCTTTGTCGGGGCAGCGGAAGAGACGGAAGAAGTGCGGAATGAGGTCTGTGGGACCCAGGAGCTGCGAGGGGAATGGGTGCAGAACGGCAGGAAGGGTTGTGGGAAAGTGTGGGGTAAGGGAAGGGAGAGAATAAGTCATTGACGATGTGTGAGGGGAAGAAAGATGGGAGCGGGGGGGGAGGAAGCAGCGCAGGACAGGGGAGGCCCACTTCCGAGCCCCCCAAGGACTTCAAATGGCAGTCTGAAGGCAGTCTGAAGGCAGTCTGAAGGCAGTCTGAAGGCAGTCTGCTATTTGAAGCGGCACAGTCAGTCTAACAACCCCGCGGGAGAGAAAACGAAGAGGGCAGGCAGCAGCGGAGGCGGACGACGAAAGGGCAAGTAAGCAAGCGGGCACCTGGCGGTTGCGCAGGAGGATGAGCGCGTGCGCCAGCTGGCGGCGCAGCATTGGGTGAAGCACGTCCACGTGGGACTGCAGCAGCCCCATCACCTCGCCTGGGAACCCGCCCATGGCGCTGCGGTAGAAGGGTGCGAGCTGAGGGGGGGTGGGAAGGGAAGAGAATGGGAGAACTGGTTGGGTTGAGGGTATCCTACCCACGTCCACGTGCGACTGCAGCAGACCCATCACCTCGCCCGGAAATCTGTCCATGGCGCTGCGGTAGAAGGGCGCGAGCTGTGGAGGAGGGGAAGGGGGGATCGGACATGTTTAAGGGCCGGAGATGGGAGGTTTCGGGTTTACACGCGCTGTAGTGGAATGGGCCCGACTGAGGCAGGCATAGGTCATACCACATCGCATAGAATAATCCTACCGCCAGATTCAATCAACCCGCTGCTGTAAAAACCCAAACCCGGAACCCTAAACCTGATACCAGCTACTCCGTGCACTGAACCTCTCACTCCCTCCTACCCCGACGCTCATCGCGAGTCTCACGCACGCTTGGTAACCCTAATTCATAAACCCTTAGCCGCCCATGGCCGAGAGTCCCCCAACGCTTAATCTCCGTTCGAGATCGAAACCCTTACACACGTCAGCATCACTATGTGTTAGTGTCGTCACTATTCGGCTCGAACAGCAGGAAGGCACGCACGGCGGCGGGCAGCGGCGTCGTCGCCGCTCAAGGAAGCGGCTTAAAGCCCACCTGCGCGAGGAACATGACTAGGTCGCCGAACTCCTTGCTCTCCGCGTGGGGCTTTAACGAGAACACGGCGAGCAGCGCGCGGTAGTGCCGGTGCTGCCGCTCGAACTCCTCGCGGTACCCCTCCGGGTCGCGCTTCGCCTGCCCCTGCAGCAGCAGCAGATCGCCCAGCGCCGCGGACGCCGCCGCCGCCGCCATTGACGCTCACGAGGGGACGCGAGGGGGCGCGGGAACTGTGGGGGGGGGGGGAAGGGAACGTAGCGAGGCGACCAGGAAGAGGTGCTTCGTTGCTGCTCCGTGCGACAATGAGCAGCGAACGTTTAGGAATTCCGCTTCAGTCTGACGAAAGACTTTCTGAAAAGGAGTTCAGTTGACGCCACGCTGACCTCAAATGGGCTAGTGGGGGTGGACTGAAGTTTTGTGCAGACTCGATATTGCCTGACTCGTGTATTCAAATCTGACCTGTAAATGTTTCATGCCACATACCGTATAGAGAGCATGTCTATCGTCATTTTAATCACATTCCCGCCCCAAAATGCCCTGTGCGATCAAACTCTGCTGTATCTTGCTACGATCCAATTCGACGTGCACATTGTCGACACAATGTTATTACATCATAATTTGGGGCCACAAAATGCAGTGGCCACACAGGGAGGCCTCCCTGCTTATCCCACAACAGGCATAACAACGTCTGCATATTCTTCTATACCCTCAACCCAGCTAGCCTGATGCTCGCATAAGAGCAGCAGTAAGGAGAGCTCTGCATGACACACAGTACACACGGATTACACACGGATGCAGGCGAAAGAGGGAAGGGATCAGAAAGAACAGGGCCAGACAAGGTGAATCTGCAAGCAGCACAGATGAAACAGCACCAGCGCTTTCACCTTCACATGGCAAGGGATTCTGTGTCAAGTCGAGTTCGACACACATACCAAGTCACATAACGGCTGCAGCAGCACTCACATATTCGCCCAAGCTGCCCGTTTAACTTAATCAGGGTAAACCCCTCACGAGGAGGGCGGGGGCACTCCTGCCGAAATCCACTGCTGGTAACGCCGTAACCGCCTGGCTGCTCGGTGCGAGCGCTCGGCCAATCCCTGCGTGCCAGCTGTCCCCTGTGCCCTGGCACTCTTGGGGCGGCGGTGCTTCTTGTGGCGGAAAAGATAATCCTCCGTATCCAGGACATAGGACACCTGGACGGGGGTACGGAGGCAAGGGGGAAACGGGGGGGCTGTGAGGAGTGGGACTTTTGCGTTGAACCCATGGGACACCTGGTTGGGATGAAGACAGGATGCGGGCCAAGGGCAAGTAACCTCCACCTGGGTGGAAAAAAAGGGTTAGAAGTTACCTTGGAGGTGACACAGGAGAGCTTGCACTCGAGGCCATTCACTATAAGCACACTCTCCAGCGCAGCCCTCTCCTCGTCCTCCTTGCTGCGGCCCCTCTTCCCTGCTGCTGCAGAGGATGATGACGATGATGATGCCTTTCTCACGTTCCTGGTAGTGCACATGCATTGGCAACACACCGCACAGACACGGCAGCATTTGAGAAAGGAGTGGAATGAGAAGGGGGGGCATGTGAGTGGGTGGCATGTGTGCGCACACAAAGACCCAAAATACGAGATCAGGAGAGAGGGGAAAGGCACATAGCTGGCAAGGAAGACGTGCCCGCGTGCAGGCGCATGGGAGGGTGGCAAGTGCAGGAAGTGCCAGACGTAGTGCAGGAAGGCGGACTCCATGGCTGCTGCCGGCAGCACAGGGCACACTCACAAGTCCCAACCCATGCGGACAAGAGAGAGACAAGCCTGTACCTGGCAAGGAAGACATGGCCGCGGGATGGTGCATGCGAGGGCGGCGAGTGCAGGAAGTGCCAGAGGTAGTGCAGGAAGGCGGACTCCATGGCTGCTGCCGGCACCTCCACCTTCTCCGGCCCCCCTTCCATCAGCTGGACAGTCATCTCGCCCTCACCTGGTTGCTGCGCCAGCTGTGATTCGTAAGGGAAGGAGGGAACGGGGAAGAAGAGAGGGAGAGGGGAAGAAATTGGGCTTAATAGCTCGTGGATGGTTGTGGTGAGTGAGAATTGGTGGGGACAATCATGCTATGCCCTCCATCAGCTGCACTATCATCTCGCCCTCGCCTGGTTGCTGCGCTAGCTGCAGAGAGGGAAGGGGAGGGAGCGAGTCATCATGCATGAGCGCACAGGCGTTCGCCTGATACACGAGGTCCACATAGCCACGTGCCCCCTTGGCAGCCTTCTAACACCCATCCTTCAGTTATCAGAAAAGTGTTGGCCCTCCTCCACTCACCAGCTCGATCCGGTAGAGTGAGTCGTCGTGCATGAGCGCACACGCGTTGGCCTGGTAAACGAGGTCCACGTAGCCGCGTGCCCCTCCTGAGAAACCTTGCCAATCAGACAAGCAACAGCCGTCCTATACTCACCAGCTCAATCCGGTACAGCGAGTCATCATGCATGAGAGCACACGCGTTGGCCTGGTAAACGAGGTCCACGTAAGCACATGCCCCCTCCTGAAAAACCTTGTCAACCAAACAAAAGTCCCGCACTCACCAGCTCGATCCTGTAGAGCGAGTCGTCGTGCATGAGAGCACACGCGTTGGCCTGGTAGACGAGGTCCACATAGCCGCGAGCCCCCTTGAAAGCCTTATAACACCTATCCCTCACTCACCAGCTCGATCCGGTACAGAGAGTCGTCATGCATGAGAGCACACGCGTTGGCCTGGTAAACGAGGTCCACGTAGCCGCGCGCCCCCTTGGCCACCTCGTAGTCGTGCAGCTGCTGTAGCTTCGCCCCCACCTCGTCCCCCGCACACGCCTGCAGCTGATGGGGAGAAGAGGGGAACAGAGGGGAGGGGGAGCGGGAGGGGACGGGTGGGAGAGGAGGGGATGGGGAGAGGGAAATTATGACATGAGCGAGTGATTGGCGTCAAGGCGTGGGAGAAATGAGGGGATGCCACGCAGCAGCCTCACCTGTTTGACGAGGCGGTAGATGAGCTTGTCGACGGTGAAGAGCACGTAGGACTGGGTGCCGATGGGAAGAGAGTGACGAGAGAGTCATATGTGACATGGGAAAGTAACATGAGACAGAGACTGGCAGCAGCGCACCTCACCTTCTCATGCCCACACTATCCTATCAGTCACCTGCTTGACGAGGCGGTAGATGAGCTTGTCAATGGTGAATAGCACGTAGGACTGGGTGCCGATGGCGGCACGGCACTCGTCCTCAAACCGCGTGTTGTCTATCTGCCCGTCCAGCAGGTTGTATAATACTTCTAGGAACCTGCTCAGTCATAGGGAGAAGTAAAGAAAATCAACAGTTAGCGCACACGCAGCAAACCATGTGCCCTGCTCTGACCATCCAGCAGCTTGAGAAGCGCGTTCCTGAGGCGCTCCAAAAACGGTTTCCGTTAAAAAATTGGTGCTTGCAAGACTTGTACAAGGAACTTCCGCAAAATGCCCAAAGTGGTAGAAGTAGCGGAGCACTCACTTGGCGTGGAGGTCAGGCGGGTTGGAGTGGTTGAGCGCACGGTACTTCTCCAACCTTTGTGACACGTGAAACTCAAGGGTTCGAGTGGTGCAGAGACGCTTGTGTGGTGCAGGGGCACTCACTTGGCGTAGAGGTCGGGCGGGTCGGAGTGGTTGAGTGCACGGTACTTCTCCTCTGATGCCCGCGCATTCACCTTGGCACTCAGAATGCGCTCGTACAGTGTCTGGTGGTGGAGAGGGGCGCAGAAAGGAGGTGAGGGAGAGAGGCAGGGGAACAGGTGGTGAGATGATGAAGACGGAATGTGACAGGTCGATTGCAGCCACATTGCCATCAACGCCTCCACAATTCGACTGAGAGACTGTGGCTGGAAAGATTCCAGCGTCTCTTCGACCAGCTTTTGATCGAGTGGAGTGGGCTAAAGCTGTGACTGCAGAATATAAGACATGGTATATTTTACAATCACAGCCTTAACCCACTCCACTCGATCAAAAGCTGGTCGAACAAATGCTGAAACCTTTCCAGCCACAGTCTCCCAGTCGAAATGGGACGGAATGTGACAGGTCAATTTCAGCCATGGAATTTACTAACACCTATCCTTCAAGCCACACAGTCATCTTGTGCAAAAAGCACAACTATACATACTACTCAGCATGGCATGACTTTGTGTTACTCACATGGTGTAACCTGAAGAGCATGAACATGCTATCGTTGCCATACATTACCCTGCTCGCCCCTTCTGAGAACAACAACTCACGACCACTCACCTTCAAAAACCACTTCCAGAACAAATTATCACTTACATGGTGTAACCGCAACAGCACGTACGTGCAATCGTTGCCTTGCATCACTCTGCTCACCCTTTCCAGACCCGCGTCAAGGCCAAACGTTCACCCACTTTCACGTAAAAGCCTCAAGACTAGGCAGTCACTCACATGGTGCAACCTGAACAGCATGTACACGCTGTCGTTGCCATACATCACTCTGCTCGCCCCTTGTACGAACCGCCTGAAGAAACTCACAATCACTCCCTTCCTTTCATGAACGCCTCGAGAGCAGATGATGACTCACATGGTGTAATCGGAACAGCATGTACATGCTGTCGTTGCCATACATCACTCTGCTCGCCCCTGCCTCCGCCTGTGCTCTGCTCCACAGCTCCTCAGACAGCTCCCTCTCTCGCTTCCTCTCCTTCTCCTTCTCCTTTTCCTCCTTCTCCTCCCTCTCCCGCCCCTCCTTGCCCTCCTCCTCCGCCTCCACTCGCCCCTTCCCCTTCCTTACCCTCCCTCCCTCTCCCACCCCACCAACGCCGTTCTCTCCCCTCCTCCCATTCCCACTATCCCCCCCTCTGCGCCCCACACCCTCTCCTCCAGCAGCAGGGAGCAGCAGAGGCACACCAGCTGGTGGTATACCACCAGCTGCTACACCACTAGCGGGTGGTATACCACCAGCTCCCAAGCGAGCAGCTTCAAACGAATCCCTATGGGCCACCACAGGGCGACATGCCTTGTACCAATGCTTCCCCCACTTCTTCCCCCTCTTGTGCCGCCGCTCCTTAGGTCCCAGTCCCGATATCCACCCCCTCGCCCCCTCCTCCTCCTCTTCATCCTCCTCCTCCTCGTCTCCTGCCCCACCCTCCTCCCCCATCTCCCCTCCGCTTTCCCTGTCCTCTGCCTCCTCCTCCTCTTCCTCCTCCTCTTCCTCCTCTCCCCTCCTCGATGCCCCTCACTCTCCCTCCTCCTCCTCCTCTGCCTCCTCTTCTCATCGCCCCCACTATCAGACTCGCCCGCACTAGATCCCTCCGATCTCACACCCTCATCCTCCCCCTCCTCCCTCTCCCTCCTCCCCCTCTTCCGCCTCTTCGCAGCCGCAGCAGCAGCAGCGGCAGCGCGTGAACTAGCATCCTTGCCCTTCCCCACCGCCCCTGCCCCACCTGCTCCCCCCGGCGCTGCCCCATTCACCATCCCCCCCGCCCCTGCTCCTCCCCCATTGCCACCCCCTCCCCCCACGTGCACCAAGCTGCTTCTGCTCTTCCTCACCACATGAGGCTCTTCCTCTCCCCCTCCCCCTCCCCCTCCCCCTCCTGCTCCCTCTGACGCCTTTCCCTCAGGATTGAATTCACCTTCTTCCAGCCCATCCCACCCTGCCTCCCTACCCCCTGGTCTCTGTCCCTCACTAGCACCACCCGCCCCATCACCCTCACCCTCATGCCTCCCTCTCTTCCTCTGCCCCTCTGCCTCCCCACCTTGTCTCTCCCGCTTCCTCTCCTCCCCTCTCCCTTTATCTCTACTCTTCTCCCTCCCCTCCCCCTCCCCCTCTCCCCCACCAGCCTCTCCATTCCCCTCCCCCTCACGCCCTCCCCCCGTCCCACCCCGGGCAGCCCTTGCAGCTTCTCGGGCAGCAATCTCCGCATCCCGGGCAGCTTTCTCCTCCGCGACAACTTTTGACCAGACCGCGGGCACGTTCAAAAACATTTCAATAAAACCCGTCCACAGTTTCATAACCCTAGCTGACTGCTCGGGCGAGTTGCACACTTCCTCTGTTGAGAATTTAATGATTTCGTGGAGATCCTCGTGGATGGCGGCATCGTTGTATGCCATCCGCACGTCAGGGATGAGCGGGCGGCGTGTGGGAACAGCTAGTGCCGCGACCACCTCGTCCTGCTTGTGCTTCTGCTCGTTCAGCTCCCGAATCTCAGACAGCAGACCTGATGGGGGGGAAATGATAGGAATGTGGAGGCACGTCAAAAGGCACACAAGGAGAATGACAGGGGGACCAAGAATGAGGCATTGGTCTTTCCCACAAGAGTGGTGACGATTTCGTGGAGATCCTCGTGGATGGCGGCATCGTTGTATGCCATCCGCACGTCCGGGATGAGCGGGCGGCGTGTGGGAACAGCTAGTGCCGCCACCACCTCGTCCTGCTTGTGCTTCTGCTCATTGAGCTCCCGAATTTCAGACAGCAGCCCTGTTTTGGGGGGGCAGGAGGTGGGAGGTGGTGGGTGGTAAATGAAAGGGGCGTGTGGGAACAGCTAGTGCTGCCACCACGTCGTCTTGCTTGTGCTTTTGCTCGTTCAGCTCCCGAATCCCAGACAGCAGACCTGTGGGGAGGGAGGGGGAAGAAGGGGGGAGGGGTGATGAAAGGGGCATGTGGGAACAGCGAATAAGAAACTTGTCTTGTCTGGCTGCTTCAAGTAGAAGTGCTGTGGTCCAGCAATACTAGTGCGGTTCATTAAAATCAGGTGCATCCTTCTCGCTTTTCATGCTGGCACCCGCACGCACCTTTCATGCTGAGGCTCTTCTTGTCCTGCTGCTTGAAGTAGAAGCTGCGGTGGTCGAGCGACTTGGCGTAGTTCTTGGCATACACGTCCGCCCACACGCGGTTCATCTCCACACGGCACCGCACCCACTCCTCCTGCTTCTGCTTCAGCCGCTGCAGCACCACCGGCAGCGCCACCGCCGGCGTCCTTTTCACCAGCTCTTGAATGTCTAAACCATGGTCGCCGTATATGCGCTCGATGCACCGCATGTTGATGGCTGTGAGGTTCTCCTCTACTCTAAAGCCGCTCCTCTCAGCGTCCGTCATGCCGTGCATGCGATCGATCACCTCCTGCACTCGCCGCGCTGTAACTGCCGTGGACTCCAGCAGCATATCCAGCTCGAAACTGTGGGAGCGTGAGGGAAAGGGGGGCCGGGAGGAGGGGGGATGTCGAGCCCATGGTCGCCGTATATGCGCTCGATGCACCGCATGTTGATGGCTGTGAGGTTCTCCTCTACTCTGAAGCCGCTCCTCTCAGCGTCCGTCATGCCGTGCATGCGATCGATCACCTCCTGCACTCGCCGCGCCGTCACTGCCGTGGACTCCAGCAGCATGTCCAGCTCGAAACTGAGTGAAGGTGATGGAGGAAAGCAGGGGGGGTGGGGGGGGGTGCGGAAGAGGGGGGGTGTAGAGGGTTTGGTGGCCAAACACGTCAGTCAGGCATCGCCGTCACTGCCGTGGACTCAAGCAGCATGTCCAGCTCGAAACTGAACGAGGGCGATGGCGAGCAAAAGGGGGGGGTAAGGGAGAACTTTTTGTTAAGATTGCCGTCAAACAGTCTGGAAAAAGGGTAAATCTAGGTTGGAAGCACACACAGGTGGGCATGGGTGGGTGGGTGGCACTCACCGGTTGTCCTCGCAGCGGAAGAGCGACTCCTCATACTGGTTCTTGTGCATGTGCGTGAAGGAGTAGTGCGGACAGGTGGCGGGAGGCATGACATAGGTGGGGACAGGTGGAGACGGGTGCGAACGGGTGTGCAAGGGTGGGCATGGGTGGAAATGGGTGGCACTCACCGGTCGTCCTCGCAGCGGAAGAGCGACTCCTCGTACTGGTTCTTGCGCATGTGCGTGAAGGAGTAGTCCTCACTGCCTGACGTCACAGACACCCACACATCGTTCAGCACCTTCATCCCCAGCTCCGTGCGGTGACATGACACGGGGCGCATTTGCTGCAGCAGAGGCGTCGAGGGAGGTTAAAGGGGAGGTAAGGGGCGAATCAGAAGATGAATAGTCCTCACTGCCTGACGTCACAGACACCCACACATCGTTCAGCACCTTCATTCCCAGCTCCGTGCGATGGCATGAGACCGGGCGCATTTGCTGCAGGAAGGATGGGAAGAGAGAGGAAAGGGGAGGGATGGGGTGAGAGGAAGTGGGGGTTGGAAGAGACACCCACACGTCGTTGAGCTCCATGCTCCGTGCGATGGCACGACACGTCGCACATTTGCTGCAACACATCGAGGGGAATAAGTGAGGGAATGGGGAGAAAGAGCAAGGGGGTCCAGTGTGGCACTCATCCATAGATCAGCATTTTCGTGCACATACGCCGACAGGATGGTTGGAGACAGGAGGACACCCGTGTGTGTGGGGGGGGCCGTGTGTGAGTGGTTGTTTCTTTAGAGTCGCCTCAAAAAAAGGGAGGGAATTTGAGAGGGGAGAGAGAAAGAGGGGACTCACCGATTTTGGGAGGAGGCGGTAGCTTGGGGAGCAGCGCTCAGCAGCAGACAGGTCCATTTCACAGATGGACTTATACTGCACTTGCTCCTTCCTTGCTACAGCTGACTTGGCTGCTGCTGCCGCCGCCGCCGCCGCTGCTGCTGCTGCTCGCTCTTTTTCCTTTTCCTTCTCCCTTGCTTCCCGTTCCCGCTCCCTCGCCTCCCTCTCCCTTTCCCTCTCCCGCTCCCTCTCCCGTTCCCGCTCCCGCTCCTCCCTCTCCCTCTCCTTAATCCGCTCCTTCTCCTCCCGTTCTCTCTCTTCCCTCTCCCTCTCCTCCCTCTCCCGCTCCTCTACCTCCTTCTCCACATGCCCATGGTCCTTCCCTCGCTCCCTCTCTCTCTCCTTCTTCCTCACTCCCTCCTTCTCGCGTTCCCCCACCTCCTTCCTCTCCCTTTCCTTCGTCTCCGCTCTGTCATGCTCCCTCTCCTTCTCTCCACCCTCCTTCCGCTCCTCCTCCTCTACCTTCACCCCAGGCCCTCCCCCTGCTGACTCCAAAGTCTCAAAGTCTGGAAAAATATATGAAGGCCAGCAAACACATATCCACAACAGACAAAAATTTGTATCCGCATGTAGATACACACGTATGATTATGCTAAATCAGATCAAAGTAAGGAACTAGGCTAGGCATGCCGCGTGCCTCGGAAAAAAACCTCCCCAGTACCGCACGAACACTCACCTAGGTTCTCGCATCGTGCAAGGAACTCGTTGAATCCCTCGACGGGGTCGGGGTGCTTGGCGAGGATGTCCCCCACAAGGCTCTGCAACTCGGGTCTGGGTCAACCAGATGCCACATTAATACTATACCATAAGAGACTAACAACTCACCTAGGTTCTCGCAACGCGCCAGAAACTCATTGAATCCTTCCACCAGGTCGGGGTGTTTGGCGAGAATGTCCCCCACAAGGCTCTGCAACTCGGCGCGGGCGATGATCTCCTGGGAGAAGATGTTGAGGCACTTGAGGAACTCCTGATACACCTCCCTGCTGCGAACCCGGGCCTTCACCCGCTCGAAAAACGCCAACTCCCTGTGCATGCCCAGGGCTGCATGGGAGGAAAGAAGGAGAAGGGGTGGAAGGGAAGGGGGGTGGGACTCAAAAGTTGCTGGCGAGTCACATGAAAACCCCAGCGATTCCATTGCATTCACCCCTACCAGCCCCACTCACCCCTGCTCCCTTTCCTGTCGTCCACTCCTGCACCCTCCACCGCCGCTCCCCCAGGCTCCTTCTTCTTCCCCCCCTCCTCCCCCTTCCGCCCCTTCCGCTTCGGCCCCTGCTGCGCCTGCTGCGGCGGCTGCACCACCGCATGCGCCCCTCCCTCCCGCTCCTCCTGCTGCTGCTGCCCCCACTCCCCATGCCCCTCCTTCCCAGCCCCATCCACCTGCATCGGCTGCGGCTGCTGCAGCTGTGACGGCACCAGCCCAACCCGTTTCTCCTCTAGATGCATCTCTGCCTCCCTCGGGGGTTTCTGCAGGTCCAGCATCAGAGGCTGTTTTCTGTGAGCGCCCTCCTCCCCAGCCTGCTGCAATCCCCCGGCTAAACCCGCTGCTGGGTGAGCCTGGTGCAGATGGGGATGAGAAGCTTCCAAATGCTGCTGCGGCTGACGCTTCGGATGGTGTGCTGTTGCATCCTCCTCTACCTCCTCTTTCACCTTCCCTCGGGCCTCTACGTCTTTCTCCTTGCCCCGCCCCTCCGCCCCCTTCCTCCTCCTCTCCGGGTGGTCCCCATCCTTCTCCCTCTGCACATCAGCCACAAAAGGAGTCAAGGAACACAGGAGGCAGTCTGTAAGGACAGGCATCTGTAGGGACAGCAGGACTATATGGCATGTAGCTGGAACGGAGCTCGCTGGAAATCACCACTCAACAGCAGAAGCAGCCACAGATGCCACACAGCATGCAAGAAAACATGCACGCAAGCAAGGTAAGACAGGTTCTATCAGGCAAGCACTCTTGAAAGCCATAAGGTGAGAGGGACGGCGCTGACACCCTCATTTTGAGGGCCTCAAGACAAGATAAGAACAGAGAAGATCCTAAGACCCGCAGCCTGTCAAGCACACACACCTTGCCCTTCTCTGCCCGGCCACCAGCCGCAGCTCCACCACCAGCAGCAGCAGCGGCTGTAGCAGCACCAGCAGCCCCAGGTGCAGCGTCGGCTGTAGCAGCAGCTGCTGAACCCGCCCTCGCTCCCGGTCCAGCCGTCACCCCTGACAGCCCTGATGCGCCTGCTGCTGCCCCTGCAGCAGCACCGCCAGCAGCACTGCCAGCAGCAGCAGTGGTTCCGGGAGGGGGTGGGCCCACCCCGCGCCACTGGGGTAGGTGACTGGCAGCAGAGTCCGGCAGGAAGAAGGTGAACTCTTCTAGCAGGTCTGAGTGATCTTTGAATAGTGTGGCCACCTGAAAAGAGTGGGTGCGCATGGGGCAGGGACGAAAGACGCAAGGAATCCGTTCAATTCCTGACACCCCTGATTCGCCTGCTGCCGCCCCTGCAGCAACCCCTCCAGCCGCACTGCCAGCAGCAGCAGCAGCAGTTCCGGGAGGGGGCGGGCCCACCCCACGCCACTGGGGTAAGTGACTGGCAGCAGAGTCCGGCAGAAAGAAGGTGAACTCCTCTAGCAGATCCGAATGGTCCTTGAAGAGCGTGGCCACCTGTAGAGAGGGAGTTTAGACATGGGGCGGATGAACAATGCAGGGAACTGCTACATGCTCAGAAGCAGCAGAGTTGGGCAGGAAAAAGGTGAACTCCTCTAGCAGGTCCGAGTGGTCTTTGAAGAGCGTGGCAACCTGAAGGGAGTGGGTGCGCATGTGTGGGGGGGAATGGAAAATGGAGAGAACTTCGCTGAACCAACTGGCGTATGGCCAGCAGTAGAGCTGGGCAGGAAGAAAGTCGACAAATCACGATCCATTGCACAGAGACAACACAACGCAACAACAACCACTGACCTCCTTATAGACGTCTTTTGAGTTGACTAGAAAGTCGACAAATCACGATCCATTGCACAGAGACAACACAACGCAACAACAACCACTGACCTCCTTATAGACGTCTCCGATGTTGTTGTTGCCCTTGCGGTACATGTTGAGGATCTCCAGAAAGCTCTTGTACACCGACTCGTCGTCCGCAAAGCGGGCCTGGGAGGGCGAGCCAGAGGGAGAAACATATGGCAGGACAAGCCAATGAGCTCAGCACCTGAACGTGGGTTATACATTTGCTTGCAGACTGACTGACATGGCATCACAGCAGGAAAAAGGCAGGGATTATGCGATGGGCGGACCACGTAATCCGTGTCAACAGCGACTGGCACTCGCGTTGGCATCGCTGTTAACGTTGCAGTACAGTACCTTGATTTTGTTGACATAGCTGATGGCCTGGTCGAACTCCACCATCTTGCTCCGCGCAGCCGGCACAGCAGCCCCACCCGCTGCTCCTCCCGCTGCTGCTGCAGACCCAGCCGCAGCAGCACCAGCAGTAGCACCCGCACCAGCACCACCAGGAGCACCAGCCGCACTAGGAGCAACAGCAGCAGCACCACCACCAGCAGCAGCAGCAGTGGCAGGTGCGCCTCCCCCAGCATGACCTGCACCAGGAGCAGCCGCTGCTGCTCCTTCTCCCACTCCTGCTGCTGCTCCTGCTCCTCCTGCGGCTGCTCCCACTGGCGCTACAGGGAGGGGCGGAGTGCGCGTGGGTGCTACAGCCCCACTCCCAG
This sequence comes from Closterium sp. Yama58-4, assembly GCA_947470075.1. Taxonomy (NCBI): domain Eukaryota; kingdom Viridiplantae; phylum Streptophyta; class Zygnematophyceae; order Desmidiales; family Closteriaceae; genus Closterium; species Closterium sp. Yama58-4. The sequence goes on from CANIUD010000933.1 coordinate 325,435, forward strand.
CACCCCCATGCGGCACTGCCAATGGGGGGGCATGGGGACCTGCACTGGTCGCTCCAGGCCCAAGCGGAATCCCTCCAGCAGGAGCAACCGACATGGGTCCTGCAGGTCCGGATGGGGTGATGGGCGGCCGAGCCACCGCAGGAGGCGCGGACCGAGGCTGGGGCGGAGGTGCAGGCGCGGGGGCGGGGACTGGAGTTGTGGGCTCGGGTGGAAGGGTGATTTCGTAGCCCTTGGGCAGAAAAGTGTTGAAGCCGAGAATAAGCTGCCTGTGCCCCACAAAGAGCTCTTTCACGCGCGCTATCACTCCTGCTGTGTCGATCCTGGCACACGGGAAACAACACATGGAAAGAGCCAAAAAAAAACTGTGAGAGATGGAGACAGGGACAGCCTGACAGGGGACGGAGAGAGGAGCAAGGGCAGACGAGAGCGGGATGAGATAAGAGAAAGGAGAAAAGGCGGAGACAAAAAGGGAGAGAGTGTTTACAATCATACAATTCATACAACGATTCATAAAAATGCATGCAAACGTGTAGCGACCTTGCAAGTGCGGGACTCACAGCTGTGCTTTGAAGTTCTTCATGACATCAAGGAACTCGTCGTATTTGTCCTTCTCATCTCGAAACCGTTCCTTCACAGCCTTCAGATACGCCAACGCGTCGTTTGTTGTCAGTTTACCGCCCTGCTGCTGCTGCTGCTGTTGCTGCTGCTGCTGTTGCTGTTGCTGCTGCTGTTGCTGTTGCTGTTGCTGTTGCTGTTGCTGTTGTTGTTGCTGTTGCTGCTGTTGCTGCTGCTGCTGCTGCGGCTGCTGGTGCTGCTGTGGTTGCTGCTGCTGGTGCTGCTGCGGCTGCTGCTGCTGCTGATGTTGCTGCTGCTGTTGCTGCGGATGATGCTGATGCTGCTGCAGCTGCGCTGCAGGCGCGGGATGCTGTGCACCAGTCTGCACCGCATGCGCTGCTTGTTGTACTGGCTGCTGTGGCTTCAGCTGTCTCTGCTGCCCCATACCCAGCTGCTGCATCAACACACCCTGCTGCTGCACTGGCTTCTGCCCGTGCGCTGCTGCCTGCTGCTGTCCCATCAGCACCTGCTGCTGAGCGGGAATCTGGCCTAAGGGCCTCGGATGCTGCTGCTGATGCTGTTGATGCTTCTGCGCTGCGACTCCCGCCTGTTGTTGATGCTGCTGCTGCAACTGCGGCGGCTGCTGCGGCTGCATGAGTCCTGAAGGCACGTGCTGTTGCTGCTGCTGTTGTTGCTGCTGCTGAGCCATCATCAGCTGCTGCCGTGGCGCCAACGCTGGGGACTGCTGCACCTGCCGCTGCTGCTGGTGCATGGGCTGGCCTGGGTGCATCCCTTGCTGTTGGAGCGCATGCGGTGGAACCTGCTGGTGTAACGGCTGTTGCCGCCGCTGATCCTGTGGCTGCTGCTGCTGCTGCCGCTGCAGCAACTGCGCCTGTAGCTGCGGCTGCATCTGCTGAGCCATGGCTTGCATCTGCGGCGGACCCTGCTGCTTCGGCTGCATGGACTGCGCTGCGTGCTCATGCTTCAGTTGCTTATGCTGCTGCTGCGACAGCGGCTGCTGCTTCGGCATATGCTGAGGCTGCGACAGAGGCCCCTGCTGCTGCGGCTGGGTGAGCAGCGTCTGCTGCTGTCGTTGCACTGCCCTCTGCTGCGCCTGTACCGGAGGCTGCGCGGACTGCTGCAGATGCCGCTGCTGCAGGAGATGAGGGGGGATTCCGTGCTGAGCCGAGCCTGGATGAGCCCCTAATGCTTGAGTCAATGGGATCTGTTGGGAAGTGCCAAGGTGCTTCGGCGGCTGCTGCGGGCCTGAAAGCAGGGTGGGTGGAGGTTGTGATAAGGGAGGGCCCTGGGGATGCTGGGGATGGGGTGGGTACTGCTGCTGGTGGGACTGGTCCGGCTGCAAGTGTTGGTTCGGATTCTGCATCGCTCTTGCTTTTTACTAGAAGATTAAGGGACGTTGAGAGACCGGACTCCTCCGAGCTTCTCCAGTACGCTCTGTGACCTGAGAAGAGAAGAAAAGAAAATTCAAGCAAGAGAGACAACAAAAAGACGACTTGAAAATTTTTGAGGCAAGATACAAGCAGACAGACAAAAAAAGGGGAAAACCTACAGATCCCAGCACCCCAGGTCAAATGATGTCGTTGACGTTACAAAAAGGTAGAAATTAAATAAGCGTGACATAATCAAATAAGATCTATCAAGCTTCCACGTGAGAGCCAAGGCGGAAGTTATTTATGAATCTCGAGAACACTTCACGTGTCCCTTTCACCTATGTATGACGAAAAACGGCACGATGGGTAGTCGCACTAATTGGATACTGTTGTATTTAATGACAACAACTTCTCTTTTTGTAAGGAGAATGCACGAAACGAGATGCTGAGGTCGTCATGCAACTTACAATCCCGCGAATCACTAGTAAAGTTTATAGTCAAGGACACGGTCGACGGCGATGAAGATCCAGAAAACTATAAAGAAGTAAGGACCTCTCCATGTCCACCATCGGAAGGGTTTCGTAGTAAAGGGAATGACAGCGAGAGTTTTGCAGGCTGACTGGATAGATGAGAGACCAGCAAACAAGAGCCAGAGAAATGAAGGAATAGGCGATGGGTATGGAGAAGATGAGGATGCGACGATGACGACCAAGGGAGCGAAGATGGGAGCCGAGCAAATCGCGAAAAGCGGGCAGTTGTTCTCCTTCGGTGGTTATTAACCCTCGATGGCTATGTTTTTATTCGATTTCATTCACGCTATAAAGCGCTATAACATAAATTTTACTTAGTGTCTGGCTGGTGGTCCAACGCAAAACTGTAGCACAGCCACGGCACAGTTCGAACGGGGATGTTTTCCTCAGAATTGCAAGACCACGGACCCCAGCCCAGACCCCAGACCAGCCTCGTCTGGTGCAGAGCAGAGGTGCAGAGCAGGAAACCAGCCTCGGGGTCATCCATTTGTTTGACGTTTTCCTTCGGACCTCGCCTTGGGATTGGCTGGAGGGAAGAGCCATCACAGCGCACGCAAATGTGGCTGGCTGCTGCCCCGCTTTTCCGCTGGACACCCGCTTCCGAGCCACCTCCGCTCGCCCCGTCTGCACAAAACCTCGGGGTCTCCACCAGGCTGACCATTGGCTTGTACTACCAAACCTCCAATCAGGAGGGCATCCCGTCCGCCTTTTTGCGCGAGAACCCAGAGATTCACGCGCGAAATCCAACACAGCTCCCCAATGCACGAGGTCGCGCGTCGCAGGGCAAACTTTGCGCGGCTCAGGACGTAGCATCCTTGCGCGGAACCTGGGGAAGATTTCAGGGCAAACCGTGGAGCAGTTTCCGCCATATTTCCGCACAGTTTCCACTCATTCACCGCAACAAACCCATTTCCCATTCCCGAGTCCTAATTGGGGGAAAGGGTGAAGCTGACGCTTTTGTTCCCCCACCCGTGAGTCACCCATTCCTGCTAGTCACTCCGGAAGATGGGTGAATCTTGGCAAACTACGTCCCTATGTCGCCTTCTACGTTGACTCAGCAATCTAGTCGCTTTTGTTCGAGTCGTGGCCATGGATTTCGACCTAGTTTGTACCCTTGTAAGCACGTCCAGTCTCGTTGACGAGCTTACCACGATCAAATGGAAACGTCAGCAGGTAAGAGTCAGAACCATTTTTGCATTTTGTGCGGTCACAGACCGCGTTACTTACAGAGCTTTCTCTTCAAATATTAATCGCAGGAAGCGGTTGTTGAGATGTCCGAGACGGGTCTTGTGGTCGTAGCTGAGGAGCTTAATTGCCTGCACGCACGTGCCTTCTTCAGGAAAGAGGTCTGAATTTGTCACCTGAACCAATCAAAACCCTTTTGCAGCACGGTCAAATGGTTATTCTATGATATGTTCTCACCTTCATTGATGTGTCCCTGCAGCTCTTTATGGACTACGTTTATCGACCAGATGTCCGTTATCGTTTCGGCATCAATTTGTCTCTTTTAATCGACTGCTTGTCAGCATTCTCTGCGTCAGCTACAACAGGACATGTTCTAACGCTGCGGTATCCTGGGCCTGATAACCAGCTCTTGCTCAAGTAAGCCTTACCTTGCAGCAGTTTTGCGTGCATTCTGCGGGATACAGCTCTTATCGTGATTTAGAGAATCTTTCTTCTGCCTGTGTGGCGGGGGATTTGCGATCAGGCGTCTTCAGGCTTTCGGATCCTTCCAATAGCAACAGCAGCATTGGAGCGGAGATTCGTACTCTGCTTCCTGATATGAACCCGCCTGAATGGGCGCTGGATGTTGATACATCGACTCCACAAAACGCACCTGTCAGCTTTGCAATTCGAGTATGAGTTTTATACCGCAGCATCCTCTGCCGCTTCACAAAATTCCTCTTTTTCCTTTGCGACTGATAACGGTTTTCCTTGTGTTATTCCCAGTCCAGCGTCCTCAAGGAGTTGATTGAAGATTTGGAATGGCCTGGTGCGAGTGTACGAATTTCCATCAGCCCTCAGCCAGCAGGAGTGACGTTTTTGGCACAAGGCCATGGTGACTTACAGGTCAGCATTTAGGGGTGATTGATGGATGCCACACTTTGACATAGCTACTTTTCATTTTCCTGTGTTTTTTTTTTAATCCATAACGTTTTTTTGCATTGTAACGTTGTGTTCTTTTCAGGTTGATCTCCTTGTTGGGCGGTGCAACAACCTTTTGTTGACTTCAAATGTCAAAGGCCGGTTTCATTCTTGTAAGCAATTACTCCCTGGTTTTTTTCCCCTCAATTTTAGCAACAGCTGAATCTCCCATGCCTCGCTGTGCTGCAGGTATCGCTACAAGCATCTCAGTGCAGCAACTGCTAGCATTCCTGCTGCTGTTCTAAAGGAAAACCATGCGAGTAAACTGACAATCGACCGTCATGGCCTCTTGAGAGTGCAGCATGTTGTGAACATGCGAGCCACTGGGCCTGGTGGAAGAAATGCTAATGATGCTCCAGATCCATTTGGTGTGGGCAGCCTTCCTGCCTTTTCTCAGCCAACCCAGGATGGGGCTAGGAGCCAAACTCAGCAGAATAGGAGTGCAAGGACATCATTTGTAGAGTTCTTTGTTGCTCCACAGGAGGAGGATTTTGAAGTGGATGAGGCTTAGCTTACTAAGGCCATATGATTTTTGTAAGTGTAGCATTGTTCTAAAAGTTCAAATTGGCTGACGTGGCTCCACCAAGCAGCATTTTATCAAAGCGTGGCTGTTATTGGCTCCCGAAACGCTGGCACATTGTCACGTCAACGTCATCCTTCCATCAAAGTCCGCCCTGCTGGTCGGATTTTGCGCGCTCCACTCCTGCACTTTGAACTCCCTCCACGTCTCATTTTGCATTCAGCTACATTTCGCAGGGCTGAGGGTTTCTCTTTCTGCAATCCCCTGCCATCAACTTTGCTGACCAGAGTTATTTGTTGCATCCTCCATGGCGACTGCGACTGCTCGCTCGTTGGTCTGCGCGCATTTCACCGCCGCGCAACTCTCCTCCGCAGAGGGAGAGTCTTCCTCTCTAAAGGCTTTCGCCAAGTCCGTGAAGTCGAACGGTCTCTCCGCGGTCCCTAACAGCCGCAAGTCCGTCGCTAACCGTCGCAGGACCTGTGCGAATGGGAGCAGCAGTCGCAGAAGACAGCCAGTGATGGCGGCGGCGGGCGACGGTGCGACGAAGAAGTGTCGCATCACACTGCTGCCGGGCGACGGCATCGGCCCTGAGATCATGGCGGTGGCTGTGAAGCTGCTCAAGGCTCTCGGCGAACTGGAAGGCATCACCTTTGAGTTTCAGGAGGCGCTGGTCGGAGGTGCGGCGATCGACGAATTCGGCGTGCCTCTGCCCGAGTCAACCCTCGCCACGTGCCGTGACAGCGACGCCGTACTCCTCGCTGCCATTGGAGGGTGGGTGGAGCCGTGATTGGCCAATCGTTGGCTTGTATATATAGAATGTTACCAATGCAGGAACACCAGTTCAAGAAATGAGGCGTTGCTGGTGTCCCGTCATAGCTATTTATGCTCCTGCTGTGCTCCCAACTTTCTTCCAGTAACACCCTCTGCATTGCCCGAATATCCCACGCTCGCTCTGCAGGTACAAGTGGGACACCCTGCCCGCAGATCTCCGCCCTGAGCGCGGGCTGCTGGGACTGCGCGCGGGGCTCGGCGCTTTCGCCAATCTGCGCCCCGCCACCGTCTTCCCCCAGGTGCGGCGGCATTTCCTGGTAGCGGTCTCGAGCTGGGCGCATTTCACGCTTAGCATTTTAGTCCTGAAATGGCTGCAGTCAAAAACAGACTGGTAGGTGTAAGTCGCATCGCATACTTTGCACTAGCACGCAAAGTTAAGATGGTATCCTCGCTGCGTACTCGTTGTGTACTCGCGTCCTCTGCCGTTGGCATGCTAGTAACAGGCTGATGGCCTAGTCGTGGGATGGCGCTTGAAATGCTGGCCGGCAGTATGGTGGGATTCGTGGAATCGTGGACGAAACGTTGGCGTAGGTAGGTCTTTCTGCATCGCCAGGCGCAACTAGCGTAGCTTCTCCTCGATCCTGCATCATGGTGTACCCCGCTGCTTGGCATGCCCCGTCACCCTAGTTCCCCCCTGGTTCACTTTCGCCGTCCATTTCCCCTCATTTCTTCTCCACGACCCCGCAGCTGATCGAGGCATCGTCGTTGAAGCGCGAGGTGGTGGAGGGGGTTGACATCATGGTCGTGCGTGAACTGACGGGCGGTGAGTCACGTGTGAGGCGAATTGAATGGAAGTGAGCGAAGGATTTGGAAGTGAGGCAAAGGTGGTGGAGGGCGTTGACAACATGGTGGTGCGCGAACTGACGGGCGGTGAGTCATTGTGGTGCGAGATCTGACGTGGTGTGGGGAAAAGGAGTTGAAAATGAGGTGAATGAAATGGAAGTGAGGCGAAGGAATTGGAGAAGAGGTGGTAGAGGAGGTTGACATCATGGTGGTGCACAGAATGTCGGGCAATGCGTGACGTGTGAGGCGAATGCAATGGAAGTAAGCAAAGGAAGTGGAAGTGAGGCGAAGGAAGTGGAAGTGAGGCGAAGGAAGTGGAAGTGAGGCGAAGGAAGTGGAAGTGAGGGGAAGGAAGTGGAAGTGAGGCGAAGGAAGTGGAAGTGAGGCGAAGGAAGTGGAAGTGAGGCGAAGGAAGTGGAAGTGAGGCGAAGAAAGTGGAAGTGAGGCGAAGGAAGTGGAAGTGAGGCGAAGGAAGTGGAAGTGAGGCGAAGGAAGTGGAAGTGAGGCGAAGGAAGTGGAAGTGAGGCGAAGGAAGTGGAAGTGAGGCGAAGGAAGTGGAAGTGAGGCGAAGGAATTGGAAGTGAGGGGAAGGAAGTGGAAAAGGAAATGGAAATGAGGGGAAGGAAGTGAAACTGAGGTGAGGATATGGAAGTGAAGCCAAGGAAGGGGATGTGAGGGCAAGGAAAGGGAATTTTTCTAGGCCAACCGGTAAGGCTGTGGTGTTTGTGCACAGTGCATGTAATGTGGCGGTTGAGTTTCATTCTCAGAAACTAATGTTACACCCCACCATTCCCTTCACGGCGTTGATTGCTGCTTGCATCATGATGCAGGAATCTACTTCGGAGAGCCCAAGGGATTCGGACACGATGCAGAGGGCAACAGGACAGGCTTCAACACCATGATCTACTCTGTCCCTGAGGTATGTTCTGCCAGGTATTTCTTTGGAACGTTCCCTCCCCCCTTGACCTGCTACCTCTGCCTCCCCGTCCCAATTCCCTTCCTTCTCTGTCCTCCACGCACCCTTCATGTTTTCCCATTTCTTCCGTCCACCCCGCCCTGTACCCCTTTCCCCACCCACGCCTTTCCCAAAACACTTGAACCGTCACCCCAAAATTTCTCCTAAATTCTCTCTCTTTGCTTCCCCTTTCCCCATCCCCCCCCATCCCCTTACCGATTTTCCCCTTCTTCTCCCCCTGCCCTGGCCTGCCAGATCGACCGCATTGCCCGAGTGGGGTTTGAGGCGGCGCGCAAGCGCAGCGGGCGGCTGTGCTCGGTGGAGAAGTCGAACGTGCTGGAGGTGTCGCAGCTGTGGCGCGAGCGCGTCACCGCCATCGGAGCAGAGGAGTACCCGGATGTGGAGCTGTCGCACATGTATGTGGACAACGCCGCCATGCAGCTGATTCGCAACCCGCGCCAGTTTGACACCATCGTCACGGGCAACATCTTTGGGGATATTTTGTCGGATGAGGCGTCCATGCTCACTGGCTCCATTGGCATGCTGCCCTCCGCCAGCATTGGCTCTGAGGTGAGTCAGCCAGGATGGGAGGAGGGGAGGTGTGAGCGGAGGAAAGGGAACGGCGTAGGTTGGGGTGGGGAGGGGTGAGTGGGGTATTGTGGAAAGTGGGGTGCCGGCATAACGGCATGACGTAGCGCAGTAATGCCTTGGAAAGTGAGTGACGGCCATCGGGGCGGAGGAGTACCCTGATGTGGAGCTGTCGCACATGTATGTGGACAACGCCGCCATGCAGCTCATCCGCAACCCGCGCCAGTTTGACACCATCGTCACCGGCAACATCTTTGGAGATATTCTTTCGGACGAGGCGTCGATGCTCACTGGCTCCATTTGCATGCTGCCCTCCGCCAGCATTGGCTCTGAGGTGAGTCACTTGGAGGGGGGGATGGGGGAAGAGGGGAGAGGAGGGACGAAGAGAGGGGGTGTTGCTGGCATGACAGATTGATTTGGCACAGTACTCACTTGCAAAGGGACTCCTCGCATGATGGTCAAGGATTTACCCGCATCCTCCCTATTTTTGCGGCACCCACTTGCCCAATACAAACCACCTCGACGTCCCCTCTCCCGCTCCCCTCTCCCCACTCTTCCACCACTCCCCAGGGCCCAGGCATCTATGAGCCGGTGCATGGGTCAGCGCCGGACATTGCAGGGCAGGACAAGGCGAACCCGATGGCACAGGTGCTCTCAGCCGCCATGATGCTGCGCTACGGGCTCAACCTGCCACGTGGCGCTGACCTATTGGAGGCTGCTGTCATGAGTGCCCTGGAGGCCGGGTACAGGACTGGCGACATCGCGTCTCCTGGCACTGTGAGTTTGAATAGCCTGTATTTTTCACGACTCCTGGAGTGTACACTTGTTTAGTTATCAGCTGTGTGTGACATTACAGCATGCCATTTGCTGGTGCTTTTTTGTTACGCATTTCTGTCAGCAGAGCTGGAGCATTACTGTCTATGCCCAGCATCGCCGCTCACACTGCTTGCATGTTGTTTTGTTGCAGGAGGTGGTGGGGTGCAGTAAGATGAGTGAAGTGCTGCTGGAGAAGTTGTATGAGGCACATGCCAAGCTCAGCTAGAAGACAGTGGTGGTGGCGGCATAGATGACTAGGTTGCAACATACAGAGATCTTTCTTTTTATGATGTAATGTTTTGATCGCTTCTGACTGCAAGCAGCTGCATCTGCAGGTTGGAGCCTGCATGTGAGCGGGAAGGGCGAAGGAAGGTTTCTGGTGAAGTTACTTGTAGGTAGCACGGTGGATGATTGGCTTAGATGTAACACTGCGAGATCCAAGGTGATAACTTCGCTGCTTCGCAGATTAGCGAGGATGCCTGAAGTGACCCCTGGGCTCCACTTCCACACCAGCCAGCGCAACCCTCGACCTGGACATTTTCACCGCAACCACCACACCCCTCGTCAGCATTTCGTCAGCGCCAGGGCACCACCAACCAACTCCGCGACTTCCAACATCTCCGCAACCCATTCGTCCCCCGCGCTCACTCCTCTCAACCGAGGCCTCAACTCCCTCGCCTCTGTTGGTTGGCAAGGCAAGTCCCATCAAACCAAGGCGCTGCTGATGGCTGATGGTTGCTAGTTGGCTTCGTTTGACTCGACGACACGCGTCGATCAACGGCAAGACGAAGCCACCCCTAGTTGCCTCTCCTCATCTCATTGCTCACATCCTTCGCCTCTCGCCTCATTTTCTCTCCACAACGCGTCGCTGGCCCCATGCGAGCAGCCGGTGTCATCGCACGGCCAGTCGCACCCGTCGCACTCGCAGACCGTAGTTGTCGCCCACCGTGCTCTGCAGCCCTCCTTGTGAACCGTCGCCTCCCCGTTCGCATACGACCAGGCTACTCGTCACTCGCTTGCGCTATTCGCACCCTTACGCCCCCCACTTCCGTCATAATCAAGACTCGTTCGCCCTTGACATTGCCCCTCGTCAAGTTCATCCCTTCCCGCAAATTTTCTCCCGCCGGTCCTTCCGCTCAATTTAACAAAGCCCCCGACAATTTCTGCCTCTCATTGGCTGTAGAGTCTGCAATTATTCCTGTCGCAACCGTCGCTCAAGTCGTCGCCAGCTGGTCGCACCCAGCACGTCCTACCGCAACGCCTCCTGGGGGGATTGCCTCATCGTCTGCCGCAGGCGAATTCGTCGCCGCCACCACCGCCACTGCGGTTGGATCCTCTGCCGCAGCTGCCGTCGCCGCTGCGGCTTTCGCAGCAGCAACAGCCTTCGCTCTGGTCATCTGCTGCTCACCCGCGCTCGCCGCTCCCGCTCCCGCCGCGTCTTCTCGGGAGATCGCCATTCCTCACGTCACAGCATTTCCAATTCCACTCTCTACAGCCTCAACCATACCTCTCGCTACAGTCACCGAGGCTCCTCCGCTCGTTACAGCATCGCCAATGAGCGGCAGCGGCGTGGAGTGGGAGGTGCTGGTGCCTTCGCTGGTGGGAGTCACGCCTGCTAGCGCCCTCCTCGCCGCCACCGCTGCTGCAGGCGCGTTGGGGCTAGGCTTCGCACTGTTCATCGCCGTAGGGTGAGTTTGTTGGTGCACATGTGTGGTAACCCTACTTGTGGAGTGGAAGGTGCTGGTGCCGTCGCTGGTGGGGGTCACGCCTTCTAGCGCCCTCCTCGCCGCCACTGCCGCTGCAGGCGCGCTGGGACTCGGCTTCGCACTGTTCATCGCTGTGGGGTGAGTTTGCAGGGGCACATGTTTGTTAACCCTACTGTGGTAGGGTTACCACATGTGCTGGGTTGCGTGTTTGCACAGCATTTGCGCTCACTGCCACTACAGCGAGCTCACCCAGCGGCAGCAGCATGGAGTGGGCGGTGCTTGTGCCGTGCATGGGATGGATTGCTTTACCAAACTTTGCTGTCCCTGCGCAATCACGACCATTGTGCGTTGGGTTGCGTGCAGGGTGCTGTTCCAGCCTCGGTGGATTATCACCTGGGTGCGGCAGAACCAGCCACACATACTCTTCGAACACGTCACCAAAGGTACACGTCAGCAGAGGTACACGTCAGCAGAGGTACATGTCACCAAAGTTACACGTTAGCAATGGTACATGTCACTAAGAGCACCTGGCATCACCTTCCCCTCCTTCCCTCTCCCTGCCTTCCATTACTACCATGCATTGTGCACCCCATCCCTCCACTCCATCCGTTTATTCATCCATCCTCCTTATCCCTCCCTCCTTTTTCTGTTGACCAATCAGATCGTCTGGTTGCTCTGACGATCGATGATGGGCCGAACGGAGACACGACCCACGAGGTATGATGTTTTAGCTGACTAGAGTGACAACATATTGCTGAATGGTGCTTGGAACTTTTCAAATTACGTTTGGTGCGTGCATAGATGACACAATGACTTGAGATTGTTTCAGGACCACGGTTGCACAACCACACTGCTCTCGAACCTGACTCCACTTTCCCTCTTTCCCTCCCTCGTCTTTACTCAGTTCTCCTGCCCCGCCGCCCTTCCCTCCCCAACGCACCTCTCGCTCCACGAATTCGCAGCTGCTGGATATTCTCAAGGAGCACGGGTGCACGGCCACGTTCTTCGTGATCGGATCCAACATTGACCGATACCCCGGCATCGTGGATCGCATGCATGCAGAAGGTAGGTAACGTGCCATTCTCTGCTGGAAAAAAGAATGGCGGCAGAGTCGACGCAGAAATCACCTGATTGGGTCCAACATTGACAGATACCCGGGCATCGTGGATCGCATGCACGCTGAAGGTACGTAGTGTGCAGTCGTGTGGCATTGGAAAGAGGTTACCTCAAAATCAATTCCATAGGCACCACAATTCCAACTTTGAAAGGACAGATACCCCGGCATGTTCATCCTGCCATCTGTGTACCGCTGTCTCCCTCTCCCCACTCCCCACCAGGCCACGAGGTGGGTGGGCAACCACATGACAGAAGACTAACCCAGCTGACGGTTGTCTGCCTGGTTCTCATGCTGACAGAGCAGCCACCCACCTCTCTCCATCCTCTCCCCACTCCCCATCACGTGGTGGGCAACCACATGACAGAAGACTAACCCAGCTGACGGTTGTCTGCCTGGTTCTCATGCTGACAGAGCAGCCACCCACCTCTCTCCATCCTCTCCCCACTCCCCATCACGTGGTGGGCAACCACATGACAGAAGACTAACCCAGCTGACGGTTGTCTGCCTGGTTCTCATGCTGACAGAGCAGCCACCCACCTCTCTCCATCCTCTCCCCACTCCCCATCACGTGGTGGGCAACCACATGACAGAAGACAAACCCAGCTGGTGCCTGTCTGCCCGCGGATTTGAGTGTTGGGTGTTCAGCTGTTTATACCCTCGAAGGATGTTGGTCTAGACATCAGTCTCCTGTCATCTGTGTACTGCTGTCTCTCCCGCCCATATGAGTTGGGCAAGCACATGACAGAAGACGCACCCAGCTGCCTCTCTCTACACCCCCTACCTCCAGTCATCTGTTTCCCTATGTCTTCCCCCCTTCCCCCTCCCATCCCGTCCCTTTCTCCCCCATCAGGCCACGAGATGGGCAACCACATGACAGAGGACGAGCCCAGCTGGCGCCTGTCAGCTGGCGACTTTGAGTCGTCGCTGCTGGCGGTGGATGCCAAGCTCCACCGCTACTTCCGCAGGGATCCTGGAGGCAACCCTGTCAAGTGGTTCAGACCGGTCAGTGTACTCTGCTTTCATTCCACTATGTTGCCTCGCTTGCTTCAACGATATTTCCAAAGGGGCGCTGGGGCCAACCCGGTCAAGTGGTCCCAACTGGTCAGTTTGCGAATGCTGCAGCAGGCACAGCGGCACAGCTGCCATGCGTCTCCTCACTCCCATTTCGCATCCACACATCTTCCTCATCACACCTCCCATTCTTCATCAATTTCCTCCCATTTCCTCTGTGCCATGGGTGGTACACCAAGCGCATGAGGCAGCAGGCGCAGCCGTACAGCTTCCATGCGCTTCCCTCGCATGCCCATCTTGCCTCCACCACACATCTTCCTCATCATCTTCTTCCTCCCTCTTCCCCTCAGGGCCATGGGTGGTACACCAAGCGAATGCGGCAGCAGGCGCAGAGGCACGGGTACAACGTGGCTCTGGGCTCTGTGTTTCCCATGGATCCGCTTTTCAAGGACAGCAGCCGCCCTCTTGCTGCCTACTGTCTCTCAAAGGTATGTCTAACGGGTGCGTGAGGCGGGTTAGCAAGCACGGATACAACGTGGCTCTGGGCTCTGTGTTTCCCATGGACCCGCTCTTCAAAGACAGCAGCCGCCCTCTTGCTGCCTACTGCTTGTCCAAGGTACAGTTCGGCTATGTGTGGCGTGGGGGACTATGGATGCATGTACCTGTGGCTCTGGGCTCTGTGTTTCCCATGGATCCGCTTTTCAAGGACAGCAGTCGTCCTCTTGCTGCCTACTGCTTGGCGAAGGTATACTATGAGTATGAGGGCTGTTGGTGCTGTGTTTCTCATGGACCCATCATTCCCACCATCCCCATCTCTTCACCCATCCCCTTGGCGCCATCATCATCATCATCATCCTGCACGACAGCGTGAAGTGAGTCGTGTTTTGATTCGACTCAGATCACGACCCACCATCCCCATCTCTTTATCCATCCCCTTGGCACCGTTACATCATCATCATCCTGCACGACTGCCCACAGCAAGGCGCCAATTCACTTTTCTCCACTTGCCTTCCCTTCCAACTTGTCTGCACGCAGGTGTACCCAGGTGCTATTATTATCCTGCATGACCGTCCCCAGCAGGGCACACAAACCGTTGAGGTGAGGCCACAAGCCTTTTGCTTCTAGTTTTGTTAACTTCAGAGGTGAAGCGCACAGGCCTCTTGCAACTGCTTTTTCTTGCGACTGCTTATCATGGCTCGTGTCTGCTTTTGTCGCTCATGAAATGATATAAACAGCATTCCCTGTTTCTTGGCAGATTCTACGGATGATGCTACCAGAGCTGCGACGGCAGGGGTATCAGGTGGTCTCGCTCTCGCACCTCGTTAAAGGCCTCCACTCCCACCCCTCCTCGCCTCACTTTCACACCTCCTCACCTCCTCAATCCCTACTATCCTCACTGCCCGATGCCCCTTCTTCTCCCGATCTCCCACCCGCCAACCATGCATCTCTATCATCTCCCCAATCTGGCGCTCCGTCTGTAGAGGAATCAGGGGTGCACAGGAAAAGGGAGTAGCAGGAATTTGTGAAGTAGTTGTAAAGGGTCGTTATATTTAACGCAAGCTTTCGCACTCACCCCTCATAAGTGTCATATCTGTTTGATGTGGTGCAGAAATGTGTAAACTTTGATGCAGACTTCCAAAACACTCTTTCAAATTTGTACCAGGTTACCTTCAAACGAGGTAATTTGAAAACAAGAGCGGGCGCGTGCCTGTAGGGTTTTAATACATTCTCGCTTCTAACGAGGGTCTTCGACCCGAGGCCGTTGCGTTGCATCGGGATCACACGCAGCGACGGCCAAAACCGAACCGCTGCACCCTTTTCGCCAGGCGTGCGAAGGGCGACGCGAAACTCGATACTACCGCAGACACGCTCTGGGAGCATGGATATGGACGAACGGACGGACGGATGTTGCCCTCGAGAAAGGGGAACCAATTTCGAGGGCCCAAGATTCAAGAAGGAACACGATGGCGCATTACATAACACCAGGATACCGCGAATGATTGCGCTACAACGTACTTCACCGCATTGTAAGCCCTCCTTCCTAAATGCCGAGTTGACCAGTCACTTGCTGACCGGAGCCCGTACAGAGCTGGGCAGTCAGCGGTCATATCAGTTAGTAGCCTCCTAGGTCACCCCACGAAATGCATATGTTTGTGATTTCGGGTCCACATACCTAGTCAGTCTTTCCATCTACCTTCCATTCAAGATTACCGCAATGCAAATTGCAATTGAAAGCAGCCTCTTACTTGTCCTCTCTCATGTAGACAGCCGTCGCTTCTGCTGGTGACTGAAACGCAGGCACGCGATTTACGTCGCGACAAGGCGAGCCTGTTGTCAGTTCACCAGCACCCCCTGTTCCGGCTATAGTACCTGCGACTTGTGACTCTATACAAAGCGATTCGATCCCGAGTACACATGCAGCCCTCCCTCACCAGTAATAAGTGGCTCACCAGTGGCAGGCAGCACTTCCCTTCATCGCTAGATGATCGTCAATTTTACCACCGACCGATCACACTTGTCGCTCAACCGTCGCTCAACGATCGCTCAGTAGGGATCTCTCAACCCCAAGGCTAGATGGTAGCACCGTCGCTTCTATTCATTGTTCACCGTAAGGAAATCATTAGCTGGGATCTTGTACACAGAAATTATCCGCTTTTCCTTCCTATTGGCTCCTCGCCTGCTCTAGGCGGCGACGAGTTAGAAGAGACTTTATAGCCTTCGATCCGTATGGCAGGTTCCTCCCCCGGGATCGGCGCGTCGTTATCCTTTGTAGCTACAGTACTTACGGCTCTCTTGCTTCTCGCTCTTGCTGCTCCGGTTAGCCCAGCCGTCCAAAGCGCTACTGGAGGCCACGTTATTAGAAACCTAGTCTTTAGAAGCCAGGTTGCAGCAGCTCCCTCGGTTCTTCGTAGATCGGTTCACAGTCTACCCAGTTTACCCGCTACGACTAAGCCTACGGCTACGGATACTGCTACGACCACGGTTACGTCTACGGCTTTGACTGGAACTAAACAATCTTCGCAACAACTGCCGAGACCAACGACGATCAGGTGAGGTTTGCACGAGATGAGGCGATGGGACTCTTTTGACGTAACCACGGAGAAGTGGGAAAGGGAGGAGGGGGAGGGAGGTAAGAGGGGAGGACGGGAGGGGGGGGAAGGACGAGAGAGGGAGGGGCGAAGGTGCTGAGGAGTTTGCGCTCGCGGGATGTGTAACCGTCGCTGGGTGGTGTTATGTTGAGACGTTCTGACAGCAGACGTCCCATTCGGGTTTTCCGGGTTCCGTCCGTAAAGTCCCTACTAATCCAAGAAGGTTCTGTGGACCTTGCCTGACGATACTTGGCGCGGCAGGGATGGCGCGGCACGGGTGTTGTGGACGAAGAGAGTTCTGGCATCAGCGCAGCGCAAAGCCAGCTCCCCGTTCTCATACAAGGTGCGTGCGTCCCCCTACACACGGCACGCCAGCACGCGGAATCCGCCTTGTCCGCCCCTCCTGTTCTTTGCTTATCCTTCCCAGCTCGTAACCCCCCACCCTCCGACCCTCTCGTTCCCCCTTTTCCAGCTTACCCCTCACCCACTCACAGCAGCCGGAGCGGAGTGGTTTGTGAATCACGAACCCTCCCTCAACTCTCGCTCTTCCCTCTTTCGCCCCACAAACACTTCCTTTTCCCCGTTCCCCGTTCCCTCTCCCCTCTCTCTCTTCCCCCCCCCCCCCCACCTTCCCCCTTTCCCTCTTCCCTTGGCAGCAACCGGAGCTGGCGACCGACACCATGGGTGGTCCGTGAAGCACGAACGTCGCTCCCTCAATTAAATCTCTCTCATTTCTTTTACCCCACTAACACCCCCTCCCGCCTCGACTCCTCCTCTCCGGCTCCGCAGCAACCGGAGTTGAAGATCGATACCATGGATTGGGTGGTGAAGCACGCGCGACTGGGCGGCGACCCGTTGAACGGCTTCGACGTGTTTCTGACGGGCGTGCTCACCGTCAACGCGCTCATTTTTAACCCCAACGCGTACGGGCTGAAGATCAACGCGATATATGTGCACGCGGAGTACAACAACACGTTTCTCGGCAACTCCAAGGTAAATTGAAGCTTGAATTGGCTGGATGCGTGTTCCTGACTCGCGTGCTGACGTTTAACGCGCGTATCTACAACCCTAATGCGTATGGGCTGAAGATCAACGCGATATACGTGCACGCAGAGTACAACAACACATTCCTTGGCAACTCCAAGGTGAATCTCGCTCACGTTAGAAGTTGAAAGTTCAACCTGTTAGAAGATCAACCCGCTCACGTGCACGCGGAGTACAACAACACGTTTCTCGGCAACTCCAAGGAAAATTGCCCCGTACAGGCGTGCAACTCTGGCACACTTTCCTTAGCAGCCACTAGGTGAAATTCGCTCTTGTGCCTTGATGTACCGGCTCTGCAAGATTCCTCATTCACCCCCTTCGGTTCTAATTTGTAGCAGTGCCTGAATTTCTTTCCCACTTCCTTTTTCCCCTGTGCCATGCCCCAGCTCCCCCCCATGAACGTGTACCCGTTAAAGTCGTCCCCAGTAAAAGCCCCCTTCAACCTGGTGAATATCCCTATGAAGAAAGGATGGCACATATACCAGAAAGGGGATGTGCTTGCAACGAAGGTGAGTGTGGTGAGAGGAGAGTCGTGCCTCCACCTTGCTTCATCCTGCGAGTAACCATGCCAGCAGTTCCATTACTTCATCCTGGTACTGTTACTGCAATGCTTGCACTGTTTGCAACCAATGCTATTAGAGAAGTGTGGATGTTAATTTCCCAGCACAGTCGCATTGCTGTCCATCCCCTCCCTATGGTTCCCAATTCCCTAATGTTTTCCTGTTTCACCATCAGCCCTTGTCATTGCAGCTGAAAACATTATGTTCCTTGTACCTTTCCTCTTGCTGTTGGCACCCACCAGATCGACATCCAGGGATTTGGAAGATTCACAGGCTTCGGAATCAAAAGTCCTGTGATGCAGGTGAGTCAAGCTTTCTCACTAGCGCAAGTGTGAGTGCTTCCATGATTCCCATGCTTTGCTCTCAGTTTTCACGTCTCACGCATCTCTAGCAGAAGAGTCTTGTTTTCACTGCGCTTCTCTTCCTTGAGTTTCTTTGCTCCCCTCTGCTGCGCCTTTGAACCCCCCCTTTTCTCCCCATCCACCTTTCGTCCCCTCCTGCAGGTCAGGACCACATGTTATGTTATGTACGTGCTTAAAGGTGGGAAGATTATTTCTCAAACATGCAACAGCCCAGACTTCGATCTTGGGTGAGGAGGGCACACAGAGCAATGTATGGCGATCAAGCTTGTAGAAGACGGCGTGAAGTGGGGTATTTTGTTTGTATGGAAGTTGGTTTGGGAATTCGAAGCTGGGCACAGGGCCAAGAGTAGAGTGGGTGGGGTCTACTCTTGCCTCTGTGCCTGTGTTGCTGCTGGTTTTACTGGGAAGGCTGTGTCTAGGGCCTAGTTGTATGACATGCTATTATTGAGCACTCCCTCTGTGCTCAGTATAGCTGTGTGAACTGTATTATGTAAAATTCTGTAAGATTGTCGTGCTTTCTGAAAAAAAAGGCACCTTCATTACGCAATTTTAGGCAGAATGTATTCAAAAACTGCTTTTTGGTACTGAACAGTTCACAAACTCACGCATTCTCTGCATCTGGAAGACGATGTCTCACCAGTAAAGTGGCTTTCCATCACCGTTGAAGGCGGGAAAGAAAGACCGCGCTACGTGCCAACATTTGGCCAAATTTTCGCGTTGCGCGGGGCGGCCGACAGACAAATTCGATTTTGGGTTTCGGGGTGTCGTTGATTGTCTGCGTGATTCCAACCACACACCCCTCCCCATCCCTTTCCCAACCTCGTCTAACCAGTCCAACCGAACCTTCGGTTCTCCACCACCAACCAACCCCCAACCAACACCCCCAAGCAAAAGCACTTGTGTGGTGGTGTGGTGTGGTGAGTCACTTTTAACGGCTCTTTCGCCACAGCACCATCGAACAACCCTGAAGAACGTGGATTCCCGTGCCTGTCGCGCTGTACCTGCAGCGTCGGCTGCTATTTCGGAAAATGGCCCTCGCTGGACGCCGACACGAGATAAAAACGGTGGCATGCCGTCACAGAGATTCCCGATCAACACCATCCTCCGTTTCATTTCGTATTTAGCTTCTAGATTCGTGTGACTGACAGTTTGACCAACACGTACTTACAGGCGCGACCATTCCAACTCAGACACTTCCAAGCCCAGTATACTGAACCCACCACCATGGCTCGCGTAAACCGTTCATGCGTAGCAGGTGCGCTTTAACATGCACCTTACTCCCTTTTGACTCGTCTAGGGCGCCATGTTCTCCTAGTTTACCCATAGAATCTATACCATGCTGTCTGCCATCTTGATTTATTCAGAACTTGGGAACGTCTCATCTCTAGGGCTAGTTTTTACGTAATCATGCGGAAACATCCCAATGATCTTTCAGGCGTTTATGGTTTTCTCCTCTCCAAAACTGAATCCTTTCATTCCTCTCATTCCCCCCACTCGTCCCATTCTTCCATTCCTGTCTCGTCCCCTGCTGCAGCACTTTTTGCGTGCGTTCTTCTCGTCGTCGCCGCATCATGCGCTCTCGCCGCCCCTTCGAAACCCAAAGTCCCCAGTCTCCCGTCCATGCCCAATATCACCGCCATTCCATTTCCCGGCATTCGAAGATGTGAGATAAACGCGCCTTCCCTTCTCTCGATCACATTAACCTCCCCTTCCCCACTGTTCCCCACTGTTCCCCTGCGTATCATCCCATTTGCCGTACCCCTCTCGCTCTTCCGAAGCTCTTTCACTCGTCCGCACCTCTCTGTATCAACCATGATGCCCTCTCAATCGCTAAACATTTCCTTACACAGTCACTTGAATCTCAAGTCAACCCGAGTCCACCCAGAAGTCAACTCCTGGGTTGACTCAACAGTCACATCTTTAATCAACTCGATAGTCGCATCTTGACTCGAGTCAAAAGTAACTTTTTACGTCCAGTCTCGGCGCCACAAAGTGTATTCGAAGTGGATTCCATTCAGAAGTCAACTCTCGGTCTCCCTCTTCTCTCCCTGAACATACCAGGTCTGCTCACGTCCAGCCTCAGCTCCAGGAACGTGCTCAGTGCGAGCTTGGGAGGAGACTCGCTCGCCAGAGGCAACTTCCGCGCCTTGGTCTACCAGTGAGTATCGTGAGCGCCGTGAATTTCTTGAATATCCTGAGTGTCGCGAGTCTCGTGAGTGCCTTGACTGTCGTTAGTTCCATGTGCCTTCGACCCTTATTGAAGCCGCGCCGCACCGAAAAAGGGCACCCACCCTCTCCGACTCACGCAATCCTGCGCGGGTCACTAAACTGCTCGGGACAGAAAACTGCAAGTGCATTCGTCGGACTTGTCACTGACATGTGTGCATGCGTTGCGTGTGTGTGTATGCAGACAGGGCAACCGCACGATCAACATCAGGATTCACTTCGACGTCGACGGTCTCACGCTCCCTCTGCCGCCCACTAGCCAAACCCTCTACGACGGCCGTCGGGGCAGCAACGGCACGCCGATCTGGGAGATGCCCAAAGCGTGGACGGTCGGTACCACCCCCGACGAGTTGAAATATGACACGTGGATCACGGACGCGACGCGCAAGCTCGTTCCCGGGACATCGATGACGTTTTACAGCTTGTTTCAGAAGATCGACGCGACTCCGCGGAGTTTCTACATTATCATTCGGACAGAGGCTTTCCCAGACGGAGCGCTTCGCGGGCAGATGGGACGGCCCTCGCTGGTGCGCTGGGCGTCCAAGCCAGTGTGTTAGTAACGGGAAAGCATACATGCTAATAACGGATTCAGCTGGGAGATTCTTGAGGCCTTTCTTGGTCGTGTGAGTTGACGGCGAGACGGATACAGAGGGTAGGACGGGTGAGACTCTGGAGAGACCTGCGCTCGTGAACACTCCTTCAGGTCTCGGGTGGGGCCGTACCCGATCCTCTCTAGTGATAGCAGCCGCGCCTCAAAACAAGGGAAAAGCATTC
This sequence comes from Closterium sp. Yama58-4, assembly GCA_947470075.1. Classification (NCBI taxonomy): domain Eukaryota; kingdom Viridiplantae; phylum Streptophyta; class Zygnematophyceae; order Desmidiales; family Closteriaceae; genus Closterium; species Closterium sp. Yama58-4. The sequence continues at coordinate 346,438 of CANIUD010000933.1, forward strand.
TCTCTGGTGATTATGTCCGCAGACCTTTCACCAGTGTGCCCACTTTTATGTTTCACCAGCGTAGGTTACAAGCATCTGCAATTAATGTGCCAGCATAACCGCATAACCATACTATCCCAAGGTTGTTTGCTGATAATTATTTACTATACGGACAGGAGCTTCACATCCTCTCTGAAGTGCACAAATCATTGATGGTCACCACACTCAATCAACCTACCTTATGTCTGGGTGAAAGCAGAAACCTTCACTTGTTAGCTGAAATTCTTTTAACAGTGTCGCTTTCCATAAAACAATTCAAGGTTTATAAAAAATGCTCATAGGGAAGACACTGCTTCCGCGAGCCATCGAGCCGCATTTCCCAAGTCTCGTAATTCTTCCCGCACCGCAAGCGCCTCGCTTTCAAATTTCAAGGCGCGTCAAAAACACAACTCGTTCCCATCCCACTAGCCTCGACTCTCCCATTTTCCCCGACCACTCCCACCCGGACCCAGACCACGGGCAGGCGCAGCCCCAGTGGACACCGACAGCCACGCGCGAATGAATGCACCGCCAGAAAAAAATGGGGGAGCGCGAAAATTTGAGCTCCCTTGCACTTCCATCCTCCCCGCCCCACCCTTTTCTCCTCCCACCACCACCCCCAATCCCCCCACTAAACTCCCCACCACAGCAGTCATAAGAAAGTCGAAAGGGAAAGGACGGACGGAACTGTCAATGTAGGCGCCTAGTCACCCGCAGAACTTACAAGCGAATCGTCGTGATGCCACCGCCGAGTCGTGTAGAAACGGCTAGTTGGACGCTCCTTCGGTGCAAGGCTGTATGTACCTTCCGATCGAGCCCTCGCCGCAAAAATGTTCAGACGAACAGACGAAATGAAAACAGCCGCTTGGACCGTCATTTGCATCCCATCCCGTGCTCCATAAATTGAGCTCGTAGAAGCAATTGAAAGTCATGTGCACATCACATTCCTCTTCAGCAACTCGATCTTCTCACTTCTGCCAAGTTTGCTCGAATCGACTGACGACGTCGTAGAACGGCGACTGATAATACACCGCCATTTAGAGTTGTCTCGAGAGCGATCGCTCTCCATCCGTCTGCCTTTCTAACCAGCCACCGATAGAGTATCCACTACTACCCGCTGCCTAGACCTTTCCATCCACTGCTAAACTCGACGCCATTCGATAGGAGCATGGCTCGTTCAGTCGCCATCGCCGTCGTTTTAGCCGCGCTGGCTGCCGTCATTTGCGCCGCGTCATCCGTCAGCGCAGTAACCCCCTCGCCCTCAACAGTACCAGCCCCGTCCGCGAAGGGCGCGCCGGTACCCCCGACGACGGGCGGAACAGCGCCCAAGCCAGCGCCGCCGCCGACGAAGGCGCAGCTGCGCGCCGAGCTGAAGAAGCTGTCAGCGGCGATCACGGCGAAGTACCCCAAATACGCCAAGTACTCGACGCAAGTCAACAAGGCCATCAACATCGCCCGTGAGTCCCGTCAGAAAACGCCTAGAAGAACCCAAAGCACCCAAATTTGACTTTCAAAACCTTCTATATTCGACAAGCACTCGAGATTCGCCTGAGACTTTTTCGAGCATCCTTCCTTCCCTGACCGTGTGGATTTCCCCCCCTCCCCCTACTTCCCCTCCTCCCCTCCCCATACGCGATACAGTGAACTCCAAGTACAACCTGACGGCCCTGCAGAGCGCCACGATTCTGCTGATGAGCGACGCGGTTGCGGACAGCCTGGCGCTGCGCTTCAAGGGCAAGAAGATCTCCAACGACGTGGCATACAACCTCACGGCCGTGCAGATCGTCGCGACGCGCCTCACGCTGCCGCAGCTGCAGGCGGTGAAAAAGGGCCAGCTGCTGCCGACGCAGCTCAGCGGAGTGAGCCTCGTGAAAATGTCCAAGGCGGGACCGAGCGTGGTGCTGGGGCAGCAGGGGCTGGCGAAGGCCACGTGGAGCACGGTGATGGACCCCGAGATGTACGTCGGTCCGTACTTCGTCGCGCACGGAGTTGACAACCCGCAGTTCCCCGTGGGTACCAAGCTGCCCGCGTAGAGCAAAATCCGAGGCGCCTCGATATTCAAGCTGCCCGCATAACGAATACCAGGGAAAGGGAACCACGCTGCCCGCTTGTGAAAGTGGACACGGGAGAGGGGGGCCGCTTGAAGCGTATACGGGAAGCTGCCCGCTTGTGAGACTGTCACAGCGGGTTAGACGAAAGCAGGTTATACTTGGAGTACACAGCAGCGCGGATGTGATGTTTCCTTCTGCACCTTGTGTGAGTAGTGCAAGCCATGTAGACTCAATGGCTGTGCTTTAGGATTCCTTGTTACAAGGGAGGACCCATCACATTACGGCGATGCCCCATTCTATACTTGTTACCGTATCATGATGATTGACTATCAAACTCATTTCAGAAATGCCGCTGAAAATTAACACAACAACAGGTAGCTGATAGGTAAAAGGCACCTTCTCATGCCCATCTAAGTTAGTGGGTAGTGTCAAGATAGGGACGTATGAGTTTAGGAGGGCCTAGGCTTAGGAGCCTAGGCCAAGGGGTGTCGAGGGAGTTGTGCCAAGAGAGTTACGAGAAAGAAGGAGGGCTTCACTATAGCACACAAGGTACATATAGCAAAGCAACAAAGAAGGTGCACCACCAACTCTTAATAATAATAACTACAGTAACTACAGCACGCAGGGTATATATTAAACATATTGTTTGACACACCCCCTTAGCCTGCGTGCGGTAGAAACTGGTGCAGCCAGCACCCCCTGAACGAGCAAACCAAGCGCTGTGGAAGAAGGCAGAGAAGTGAGGAAGGTGAGAGGAGAGGAGAGAAGAGGAGAGGAGAGGAGAGGAGAGGAGGTGGGGGGCCAGGACCGGCGGACCCGCTTACGAACCTCCTTTTACAAAGGGGAGGTGAGAGAGGGAAGGGAGAGGAGGTGGGCTAGGCGGGCTTGAGCGCGAAAGCTCATAGCGATCCCCCCCCGTTAAGAACCCCCAAGTCCCGATGAGGAGAGGAGGTGGGCTAGGCGGGCATGAGCGCGCACGCTCAATGCGATCCCCCCCCGTTAAGAACCCCTTAGTCCTCACCCCCCTCGTCACTCAACCCCGTCAACCTCACACCTTCCGCACCTGTCTTCTCCCGCCACCCCCTCACCCTTCTGCACTTCTCTCCCCCCCCCCCCCCCCCCTACAGCAACAGTTGCTGCAGGGAGAGAGGAAGAGGGAAGGGAGGGAGGAGTGGCAGGCTCCTCACACCCGCCCCCTCCCCACAACCCCTTCCCCCTCCCTCCCCCCTCCCCACGACGGAAGCCGCGGAAGGGAGGGCGGGGGGGGTGGGGCGGCGGTAGCTGCTGCTGGCGCTGGCGGCTGGCCGCGGCGCTGGCCTCCGCGCTGGCGGATTGCGGGGTGACGGGGGCGACGAAACGGGGGCCGCGTGGCGACGAAATGGGGGCCGCGTGGCGACGAAACGGGGGGGCAGCGGGCGACGGGCAGGGCGTCCGCGGGGCAGCCGACGGGGCGTCCGCGAGGCAGCCGACGTGGCACGTTCGGGGGGACGGGCAGGGCGCGCGTGACGGGCGAACGGGGAGAAAAAAAAAAATAGCGCATTTCGCGCTGTAGTACGGGCGGGCCCATGATTCTTAAAAAAAAAGAGAAGGTTCCGGGAAAGAACCAGCTCTGTACCATGTCAAGATAGGGACGTATGAGTTTAGGAGGGCCTAGGCTTAGGAGCCTAGGCCAAGGGGTGTCGAGGGAGTTGTGCCAAGAGAGTTACGAGAAAGAAGGAGGGCTTCACTATAGCACACAAGGTACTTATAGCAAAGCAACAAAGAAGGTGCACCACCAACTCTTAATAATAATAACTACAGTAACTACAGCACGCAGGGTATATATTAAACATATTGTTTGACAGGTAGGCACTTCAGTATGCAAGGGAACTTGATTAACGTTTATCGACATGAACTGCAGAGGTTGAGCACATGAACTGCAGAGGCTGAGCACATGAACTGCAGAGGCTGAGCACGTGAACTGCAGAGGCTGAGCACATGAACTGCAGAGGCTGAGCACATGAACTGCAGAGGCTGAGCACATGAACTGCAGAGGCTGAGCACATGAACTGCAGAGGCTGAGCACATGAACTGCAGAGCCTGAGCACGTGAACTGCAGAGGCTGAGCACATGAACTGCAGAGGCTGAGCACATGAACTGCAGAGCCTGAGCACATGAACTGCAGAGGCTGAGCACGTGAACTGCAGAGGCTGAGCACATGAACTGCAGAGGCTGAGCACATGAACTGCAGAGCCTGAGCACATGAACTGCAGAGCCTGAACACATGAACTGCAGAGCCTGAGCACATGAACTGCAGAGCCTGAGCACATGAACTGCAGAGGCTGAGCACATGAACTGCAGAGGCTGAGCACATGAACTGCAGAGGCTGAGCACATGAACTGCAGAGTTAGCATGTCTGGATTAAGCTTAGTGGTACACTTGTGTAGGCTCTCTGGGTTAAGCTTAGTGGGCAGAATCCGTCGATGCTCCTGGGTATGCTTGTCAGAGAGCACACAGGCAGCAGCACTGAACACCAGCCGTGGCATGTTGCAGGGGCGATGGAGCCATTCATACTGGATGGGCATACAGCCAAAAAGTGGTGATGCAACGGATGGTCAAAAGATGGGATGAACAGCGCTGTAAGCTGAATTAAGTACAACCCTGATCAAGCCTAATTTCCCTCACTTTATCACACCTGGTATGATGTATGTCTCACTGGCGTTTCACATTTTGAGTGAATTCTGACATTGCAAGCAAATGTCTTATAGCCGTATAGTGTGTAATCAGAGTACTGTTACACATCTGCGCTTTTTGCGGGGGCTTCGCGTTCTTTCGGAATGTGGATGGTAATAACGAACGAGTTGATCGACGGCGGATTGAAGCTCGGGGCTTGAGTGAGCCCCGTCGTGCTCAAAATTTGTGGGGCGACTCGGGGGTGCGACTTGGTGGAGGGCGAATTTCCGCGCCTTGGCCCAAAGAATTTCCTCCTCCCCTACCCACCCACTCCGACATTTCGAATGTGCTCAAGGCTTCACTCACCACCCCTCGCTCGCTTCCTCCTGCACTAGACTTCACTTTCCTTGCTTGTACCTGACGTGGAAATTTATCTCGATGTGTCCTCGCCATCTCCCGTTCTCCATAACGGTCCACATTCATCACCTAGTCTTGCCCCTGCGTGCTGTCGTCATCCCAGCATCGCCGTGGTCGGTCAACCCCTTATCAGTGCGTGGCCCCTCCTTCCTAGCTTCGTCGGCAGACTCGTTCACAGGGGCGCGCGCGCATGCGTCACCTGGAAAAAACGTCGGTGGTCGTAAGCTGGTCGTAAGCTGGTCGTAAGCTGGCCTTGAAGCACAGTCGGCATTCCTAATCACCCTAACCTGAACACAGATTTCTTCAAACGACAGTTTGCTAGAGTTAGTTCTGGTTCACACCTCCCGCATGTACGGACACACCACTCAGTTTTCACTACACATCCCGTAGCTTGAGTTCTTTGAGCTTCTCGAGGTCTCACTCCACGAGGACTTCGCAACCCATATCGCGTAGCTTATCGTCCAGCTTCTTATTAAGGTTGAAATCATCGACGGCCATGGTGTCCGCGGTGCTGCTCTCAGCCCTGCTCGTACTAGCATCCTCGCTAACAGCAGACGCGCAAGCAGTCCCCTTCCCTGGGGTTCCAAGATGTGAGCCTCGCCCACCAGTCCCACGCCCCTGTCGCACGCCCCTTGTCGCACGCGTCTTATGGCCCGCCGTTTTGTCGCCTCTCGTCGCCCATCTCGTGTGTATCTATTCGCCGTATAGGCTTTAGCCATCCAATAGTCCCTCACGTTCGATCTTCCGCCTGTCTGTAGAGCCGCTGGCTGCACCTCTCTTCAACCCTCCCCACCTCAACTCACCGTTCGTGACCCTTCCTCTGTTTGCACGCCCAGGCACGCTGATCGCGAATCTCAAGCCCAACAAGGTGCTCAGCTCGAACCTCGGCGGCGACTCCGGCGCGTATGGCTACTTCCGCATCCTCGTCTTCCAGTGAGTGCCGCTCGCCGTTATCGAGTCGTGTTGCAGTGCATGCCCTCGGCTTGTATCGAGTCGTCTTGCAGTCAAAGCAATTGCCAGTTTCCGAGCGCTCGAATCGGGCGACCGTCCTTTTTCTGCTCTATGAAGTTTGCGACCGTCTCTGACGTGCGACGATTGCGTAAACTCTGCGACATTCGCAACACTTTGCAGGCAAGGCAGCAAGATCAACATAAAGCTTCACTTCGACCTCGAGTATCTCACCGCGCCGCTGCCGCCGACCGGCCAGACGCTCTACGACGGGCGCCGCGGCAGCACTGGCACTCTCGTCTGGCGCCTACCTAACCCCTGGACCCTCGACGACCCTGGCGAATTGAAGGTCGACACGTGGATTACGGATGCCAAGAACAAGTACATCAGCCTGGGCGTTGTTGACAATAACGGGAGCGGGGGCGGGGGCGGGTCCACTGCGAGCAACAGCGGCGTCACCCCGCCGGATTCGGCGTTCACGCGCGCTCCGTCCGACGGGAAAGCGAACGTCATTAAACCCGCTAACGCGTCGAGCACGGCGGGCGCGAGCAGCGGCGGCGGATTCAGCACGACGACGAGCGTTAAGCCGATGCAAGACGGCACGTCGATATACGATCTGGTTAGGAAGATCGACGCAAATCCGGGGGGCTTCTACGTGCAGATAAACACGCAGGCGTTTCCCGACGGCGCTCTTCGCGGCCAGGTCTTCCGGCGTTGGGTTCCGTCGGCCACATGCTGATCTGGCCAAACACAGCGCGGTATTAACGGTTTCTGGGACTCCGTTACCTTGATACGCAACAATGAGCAAAATAAGTGTGGAAGGGGCTGTAGGTTGCAGGATTAGGTGCATTTCCTCCCGCGTCTACAGCCCTTGCCACAAAAAGTATGAATGGGGGCTAGTAGCGGTACACCTATGCAGTAGAGGCAAACACCGTGACCCCTTAGCGGTGTGCTGGGGAGACTGGGCCTGCGGTGCCAAACACAATCCCGAGGGGCCTTTTGTGAGAACACCGTAGTTCGTTTGCACCGTCATTAGTGCAAAAGAACGTGAGATATTATTTGGCTAGACTGCTTAGGAACACGATATTTATATATGTAGCATCATGCATTGGCTCAGATTTACTGGTATCAGTGGCAGTATTGGTTTATGTATCCATTGCTTTCTCATAACCTGACATACTCTCTGAAAGCATCCCCGTGTCACACAATGCCACATTGCCTTGTCCTGAACTTGCTTGCCAGAATCACCAACTACTACCAATTGTACCTCTTCAACGCTAGATGCCTGTACAAGCTTTGTTCCTGACATCCGCACCTTCCTTCTTCACCCAGCCTTTCAGCCCAACTCACCACCCTTCACCACTCCTTCCTCCACCCCAACCTCCTCCACTGCTCTTCCCTGCCCCAACCCCCCCCATCCCCCCACCATAAGCCCCAACCGAAGCATCACCAGGCACAGCACTGCAGCTGCCCCCCTTCCAGTTAGACACAGCAGCAGCTCTGGCAGCAGGAGGGGCGCCCACGCTCCCTGCACTGAGAGGAGATGCAGAGGCAGAGCCCCACGCACCAAGAGCACCACCACCAGGCACAGCAGGAATCGGCCTTCCCCCACCCATGGGCATACCCCTACCCACTCCAGCAACCCCACTTGTTCCGCCACCAGCCAGTGCTGCTGCTCTGCTGGCCTTCTCCTGCTCTCTCCTCAGCACCTCCTGAGCGTCCAGCAGCCCTCTCTGCCTGCGCGCCTCTGCCTCTGCTGCCGCCCTTGCCACGCAGCATGCCAGCCGCTTGAGAACCAGCAGCCCACCAGACCTGCCAATCACAACATGGACATGTGTCAGACAAGGAGTGAACCCATGCGAAACGCTTGCAATTTTCCCATGCCAATCGGTTTTGAGGTGGAAAGAGCTCATGGGGCACTCACGTCTTATCATCTTCTGACCCAACGCCCACAAGAGGTACTGGCTTGTTCAATGAAGAGGGTGACGAACCCCATTTTCCCCCACTGCTGCCGCCGCTGGTGCTGCTGCTGGTAGTGGCCGTGGCGGAAAAGAAGGACGTAGGTTTCGGAGGGGCCTGGGCCAGTTTGAGAGCGTCTGGACGAGCGTATGCAGGGAGGTCATTGGCAGAAGCAGCACGGACGCAGCCAGAGGAGAAGCCTCCAACGCTTTTGCCAGGAGAAGGAGCACCCCCACTGGATGCTGGGCTCAGGGGGGATACAGGCGACAGGCAGTCCCGAGCTGGTCCTGATATAAGCCTCTCCACTGCTTCGTTAACTGCTGCTTCAATGCGTTGAGCGTTGCCTTGAGCGACCTGACAGACAAAGAGAGAAGAAAACGTCTTAGGCAAATGATAAGCACTTGTGAATTTCGAAAGATAGAATATAAATTGGAAGGAGAATATTCACAAACATGCCTGCAACCAAAGAGGTGCATCCCATGCAGGACATGTGTGAACCATGGCAGGCGACTCACATCTTGGGCGAACAGGAAGGCGAAATACAGGTCAGTAACCAGCTTGTCGCGATCATAGTGGTCAGTTCCCATTCGCGACGAATTCAGAAAGTCCTCGAGGCCCTGAAACCCCAGCCTCCCGCCTTTCACTGATGGCGTTACGTCCATGCCATGCTGACGACATGCTTCCATGAGGGTCCGGCTGAGCGCCTGAAGCGTCTGATGCTCCACGCTGCTCCTGTCGTCTGCTGTGGCCTGAAACACACAGACATTGAATTGAAGACACACAGGAAGAGAGCCTTTATGAGATATCTGGATCATACAGGAAGTGATACGAGAGCTTGAGATCATGTAGGAAGTCCTAATGCGCTTACACTGTCTGCTGCAAGAGAGTACAGCTTCAAATACAAGGCAAGTGTGGCTAGGCAAATCTCTAACTACCATACCAGCTTAGTAGCGATCTTTTGCGAAACCGCAGCCACTTCGTGGTGGTAACCCGCCATATCCAGGTGAAGCAGCCGCTGAAGGGCTGCGAGAGAGGAGAAAGCACGAGGTCCGTAAAATGTATATCAGGAATCCATAAACGCGTAACTACATTAATCATCAGACTGATGGATTTTTTAAATGGATCTGCTGATTGGATCTTATGTCGCACCTGCAAAAATGACGTCGTCTGGACGCTTCCCTGACTTTCGCATAGATTCGATCTTCTCCCGTTCGTGCAGATCCGCGTAGTGCTTACATGCCTTGCTGATTCCCGTGGACACCGCGTTCACCCCCGTTACAGTGGCGCTGTACAAGAAGCTCAGACCCTGTTTCGCTAAGAATCCAGCCTGAGAAGAAGCGGAAGCCATGACTGAAGCTTGCTCTGGCAACAACAAACGTCAACTACAGCTTAAAGCTGGGCTTGGGAAAAGGTTTTCTGAATCGACTCAGAAGCCTGATTGACTAAAATGTGCGAGCGCTTTCCTACTACCCAAAGTAGTCAGAACGTTTTAATATCCCCTGTTGAAAATGGTCTGTACTACAGCAAAAGAGAGCTTGAATCACTCGCTTCCTAGTATAGCAAGAATCATGCGTTTCAAAGGTGCCTCTCATGGTGAGCATTCTCCATGAACGCTCTCCTACCGCAGCAAGCAGACACAAGCTTCGAGCCATGCTGCTGCTCTGGCGGCGGAAAGGGGTCAGCGAAGCGTCTCGAAGCTCTGGAGCAAGGGCGACGCGGGGTCTAGATTCTCGAAGCACCATTCAGAATTCTCCCTACATCAGACCCCAAGGCCAGAAGGAAATGGGCGTAGAAATTCGGAACTTGTCAGGGAGACCGAGGAAGGCGAGGGGTTCCAGGAAGAGCAGAGAAAGGCGGCGGCATGTCAAAAATGTCGCCTGTTGAAATGGATGCCTCCCTGACATCAGCGATTAGGCGGCATAATTCACCTCACAAGGCTACAGTAGTCAATAGTTGTGTCGCTATTACAAATTGAAGGAAAATGTTGTCACATAGCATTCAACTCAACATGTACAATTCTTTTGAGAACCTAGAGTTACAAAAACGTGGAGACAATGTACACCTAGCAGAATTTGGCACTGATGACACAGACACATACGGTATGCTGCAATGCCACTTACATTCAACACATCAACTCATGTCAGCGCCACCGGAGCCGAATTACAGTAACTAGAGTGCGCACATATCGTCCTCTTCCCCATAAAACTCACCACCACAAGCATGATTCCCAACACCGCCCCCACAACCACTCGTCTCCTGTCCAAAACACTCCATCCCCATTCACCTCCCTTTCCACCCGCAACTCCTCTCCCACTAGCCACCCACAACCCTCCAGGCAGCAGTTGATCCAGCCCTGCAGGGGCCAGTAACCCACAGGCTAGCACAAGCCAGTTCAGCAGCCCAGTTCCAAAGCTATGAAGCAAAAAGAAGGATGCTACAGCACCGATGGGTCCAGCCAGCCCCGCTACAGCCGCAGATGCGAGAGCTAAGGGAACAGCTGCTAGGGGAAGCTCCGGGGTGGACCGAGTGATGGAGAACGAACCCAGTGCAGCGGCTGCTGCAGCAATGCCACGTGGCACGCCGTGAATGGCTGCTGGAAGCAGCATGCGCATCCCCATCTCTCCTACTCCCCCTCCTCCTGTTCCCCTTGCTCCTAATTCGCCTCCTAGGTCCCCTCCTGGCACTGCTTTCTGCCCCAGCAGAAGCCCCTCCGCGAACGCATGGCCTGACACAGCAACACAGACCAGCATGGAGGCTCGGATCCCGTAGCTCAGCTGCAGGCTCGGCTTGCACGCCCGGAGCACCTCCTTCTCATCCCCGTCCCCGACCCACTGCTGCAGCCCATGACCATACTGAACGTCACTAAAACCGCCTTGCACCTTCTGCTGCGCGTTACCCACGCACCCACCCCCCAAGCCCCGGCCCATACTGGCACAGAAATAATGCAGCACACAGCCCACGTAGAAAACTGACAGCAGCGGCAGCACCTCCATTTGCCCGGTTACCAGCAGCTGCACCGGCTGCCACAGCGCCAAACCAAGCAGCGCCCCTCCCGCCAGGCCGGATAGCAGAGGCGGCGAGACAGGGGCAGGGAGTGAATGGGAGAGGAGAAGCGGGAGTACAGAACCTATGAGCGGCCCCAGGAAGAACAGAAGCGCCCAAGCGATCGGTACTAAGCGGTGCCAGCTTTCAGGCGCGTCCGCGCCTTCGAGGAAAGCTCCTAGCGCCTCCATGAACGCGACGGAGAGAGTAGCAGCTGAGGCCACGTGGGAGGAATTCGCGCCCTCTTTAATGCACTCCGGGAGAACCTCGCCGAAAACTATCCATATCATGCACCCCGCTGCGAAGCCCATGCAGAGCGGGAGGAACTGCGTGAAGGTGTTCGCGCCGAGAAACGCGGGGACGGCGACGAGCGGTTGCGGGAGGCTCGTGAAGACGCTCCAGAGCATGGCGTTGCGCGGGCGCACGCCGCGCGCGACCATGACGAGAGTCATCGCGAGGCCTTCGGGGACGTTGTGCACGGCGATGGCGATGGTTACCAGCAGCCCCTGCGACAGGCCGCGAGGGCCGGCGAAGGAGACACCGACTCCCGAGCCTTCGCCGAAGGAGTGGAGGGTCATTATAACGAGGATGAGAACCACGCGGTTCGCCGATGCGCCTTTTAAGTCCATCATTTTAACGTCCCCGAACTGCTCCAATACCCTCTGACTCAGAACGATAAACAGCCCGCCTAGAATTATCCCTACCACCACGCACGCGCCGCCTGAGCCGCTGTCGTGCAGTCTTCCCTCGGAGACTAAGTCGAAGCTAGCAGCCATCATCACGCCGCAAGCCACGCCGTTACACACGCCGGCCCACTCCTCCTCCATCTCCATGAAGAAAAACGGTAGCGACCCGAGGCCTGTCGCTGCCGCCATTAGCACCGTTAGGATACTGACGGTCAGTACGGAAACGGGTGATTTAGGCGGGTTGACGGAAAGCAGCTCTTGACGGAATCCGTCATCGTTATCGTCAGCCGGACGTTGAGGTACGGTGGCTGCGGGTGTGCCGTCGGAAATGAGGTTAGGAGGCTTGGGGAAGCCGAGCACCTCGGCGTTGCCGAACGGGTCGGGCGCGGAATGCGCGGAGAGGGCGGCGCGGGGAGGTTTCGTGGTAAATGAAGCGGACTTCGCGGCGGAGCAGGAGGAGAACGAGCTGACAATGGAGAGCAGGACCGGGAGGAGGAGGAGGCGGAACGGTTGCGGGTAGTGCGGTCGGTGATGTCGGTGTTGGCGGGGTGGGATGTTGGGGGTCGGACTGTGGACGACGCGGAGATGTGGAGGATGTTGGCGAGCTGGAGTAGAGGAAACTCTACAACATGACGTTATGGACGACAGAGAGCAGGAAGCATGGCTTATTCGACTTAATCGAACCGGGCCCATGGCTTCACTTAGTCGACCTCTCTAACTACTCGATGAGACCAGGACGCGGCGAAGGTCCGCTAACGGCAGTAGCGAGATTGCAGCCACGCTAGCTATCAAAAGGCTTCTGCCGAGAAGCTAGCAAGAGACGATGTCAGCCATAACGCACACGAAACTCGGCGTCTCAGGCGAGGGGCTAAAAGAAATCTGTGGTCTGCAGGATATTGTGCCGAGGCAGACCAGCACATAAGTAAGACACGGAGGTATGTGAAAGGTCAGTCGGTGAGTAGGATTGGAAAAACTCCCAACTCTGACTGAAGAAACGGGGGTGTGTGATGCAAGAAGGAACGGCATGGCAGAAATGCTGAAGGGGATTGGCTGGAGAGGGGAGGGCGGGCGGGGTAAAGGCGGGGAGCGCGGGGGGCGGCGGGAAAGCAAACTCGAAAGAATGGCGCGCGGGAGCGCGAGAGGAGGTAGCCGGCGGAACAGTTCGTGGAATTCGAGGGGCAACAACGAGGAACAGGTGTGTGGGAGGTAAGTCAGAAAGCTGTTCACGACCTTCATCGAACGTCGCCCACCACTCCTGGACAGCTTCGATTACAGCCTGTCAATTCACGACGACTCTGGTTGGACGACGACTCGTCAGGAACCCACATGCGAAACAAAACGAAGGGAACGGGATCGCAGAAAACAAGCAGCCCTCCTGACAGCGCGACCCGCACGAAGCTGGGGAGAATCCAGGGAGGCAGGTGAACCGAACTTGGTTCCGAACCGTCCGTCGCACGCCAAACACAGCTCGGTTCTGAGATTTCATCCGCGATCACTGTAGACCCGTTTTCCTTCTGGAATATCCTTCCGAGCAAACAGCGTGAATAAAAGTATTCTCGTTGCTGAATATTTTTTCAGGAGACCGCAGAAGCCAGTTTAGGGTTAGGGTTAGGTTTTCCGAACTCTCTTATCACTTCCGTCAGGTTATCGTCATTCTTCAACGATGGTGAGTTTGCCGTGGTCGTGTCAACGCTGTACTGTTCTTGGCTTTCTCCCGCGCCGAAAGCGACAATCCAACCCTTTTCTTTTCGATTATCCTCCAATGTCCTTGTTGCGTCGCGCTGATGTATGCAGGCAAAGCAGCGAGGGGCCAGCAAGCCTGTGCCGGCCGCAGGCCATGACGGTCAGTAGTACCCTCCCCACCTTCCCCTAGAAGCGCTGAAACAGTCGTTAGTAGTACCCTCGCCGCGTTTCCCTGGCACCTCGTCGCCTCACACTCACCTGATCAACTTTCGTTAAATAGACTTGTACCAATTGGCACCTCCAATTGCCTCGTCTCCCGCGCTGGCCCTCGTACCTTTCGCCAGTTGCCCTTTTATAATTGACGCTTCCCTTCTTGTTCAGGCCGTGCTTCCCGCAATTCATCTTTAGCGGATGAGCTTTTCTGCCATTGCTTCGTCCCACGGTCGTGTAACCCTACCGATCTTTTTGACGTTCGTCCTTACGCCTTCCGCAGGTTCGGACGACGACGCGTACCCATCCCCGCCTAAGAGGCTCGGCCGAGGCAGCAGCGTCCGAGGCTCCAACCTCTCCACAACAGCAGCCGCAGCTGCCGCAGCGGCGGTAGCGGCGGCGGCGGGTGCGGGCGCGGGGATGGTCGGCGGGGGCGGAGGGGGCCCCGCGGGGATGGAGGGCGTGGAGGAGGGGGGCGCGGGGGGCGGCGGGTGGGAGGCCATGCTGCAGCAGCTGGAGCGCGACTCGTATCTCGCCGTGCTCCGCGCGTTCGGCGCGCAGTCCCCTGCGATCACCTGGGTAGGGCGACCACGTGGGTTGGGTGACCACGTGGGTTGGGTGGCCACGTGGGTAGGGTGACTACGTGGGTATGGCGAGGCGATCACGTGGGTAGGGGCGTTCACATTGGCAGGACGATGGCCTGGGTAGGGGCGATCACGTGGCGATCACGTGGGTAGCGCACCATGTGGGTAGGGGGATCATTTGGGTCGGTGCGATCTTGGGGTAAGGGCGATCACGTGGGTAGCGCACCATGTGGGTAGGGGGATCATTTGGGTCGGTGCGATCTTGGGGTAAGGGCGATCACGTGGGTAGGTGCGATTACGTGGGTAGGGGCGATCATTCGCGTAGGCGCGTTCCAGTACATAGACACACATCTTCCAATCCCATTGCCCCGCTTCCACACTAGCTGAGCCGTCCCTTGGTGCATGCATGGTGGCATGGCGGCATGGTGGTATGGCATGGCATGGTGGCGTGGCATGGCATGGCATGGCATGGCATGCCAGGCGAAGGAGGCGCTGATGTCGGATCTGCGCAAGGAGCTCAACATCCCTTTGCCCCTCTGCTGCACGTCCCTTGTTGCATGCATTACATGTGCCCTCATGATTGCATGCCAACGCATGGCAGGCGAAGGAGACGCTGATGTCGGACCTGCGGAAGGAGCTTAACATCTCAAACGACGTGCACCGTCTAACCCCTTTCCCCCTCTGCCGCACCCAACGTGATGCATGCAATGACATGACGTTGCATGGCACGGCACGGGATGCTGACATGGCAGGCGAAGGAGGCGCTGATGTCGGATCTGCGCAAGGAGCTCAACATCTCAGACGACGTGCACCGCATGCTGCTCGCGCGCGTGCATGACGACAAAAACATTCGCCTCATCTGGTGGGTTGGTTGGTAGGGAAGTAGGGTTGGCTTGGCTGGTTGGGTGGTTATTGAGGGATCTTAGAAAGGCACATTCAGGACCACGTGCACCGCCTGGTGCTTGCTCGCACCCGTGCACCGCCTGGTGCTTGCTCGCACCCGTGCACCGCCTGGTGCTTGCTCGCACCCGTGCACCGCCTGGTGCTTGCTCGCACCCGTGCACCGCCTGGTGCTTGCTCGCACCCGTGCACCGCCTGGTGCTTGCTCGCACCCGTGCACCGCCTGGTGCTTGCTCGCACCCGTGCACCGCCTGGTGCTTGCTCGCACCCGTGCACTGCCTGGTGCTTGCTCGCACCCGTGCAATGCCTGGTGCTTGCTCGCACCTGTGCACCGCCTGGTGCTTGCTCGCACCCGTGCAATGCCTGGTGCTTGCTCGCACCCGTGCAATGCCTGGTGCTTGCTCGCACCCGTGCACCGCCTGGTGCTTGCTCGCACCCGTGCAATGCCTGGTGCTTGCTCGCACCCGTGCAATGCCTGGTGCTTGCTCGCACCCGTGCAATGCCTGGTGCTTGCTCGCACCCGTGCAATGCCTGGTGCTTGCTCGCACCCGTGCAATGCCTGGTGCTTGCTCGCACCCGTGCAATGCCTGGTGCTTGCTCGCACCCGTGCAATGCCTGGTGCTTGCTCGCACCCGTGCAATGCCTGGTGCTTGCTCGCACCCGTGCAATGCCTGGTGCTTGCTCGCACCCGTGCAATGCCTGGTGCTTGCTCGCACCCGTGCAATGCCTGGTGCTTGCTCGCACCCGTGCAATGCCTGGTGCTTGCTCGCACCCGTGCAATGCCTGGTGCTTGCTCGCACCCGTGCAATGCCTGGTGCTTGCTCGCACCCGTGCAATGCCTGGTGCTTGCTCGCACCCGTGCAATGCCTGGTGCTTGCTCGCAGGCGTGTATGACGATGAGAATATACGTCTTTGCCATCACCTGAACACACCCCACCGCCTCTCTCCCACCCTCCGCCCATTTCCACCCAAACCCCTCTCACCCCCCACCCCCTCTTTCCCCTGCCATCCCTTCTTCCTGTTCCCCCCTACCCCCTTCTCACCCATCCCCTCTTCCCCTCCCCACTTCCCCCCCGTTTCCCTCATCCCCTCTTCCCCTCTCCTGCCCGTTCCCCCATCCCCTCTTCCCCTCTCCCCACCGTTCCGCCTTCCCCACAGCAACTGGAAGACAGCAAGGGATGCAGGGGCATATGTGCACCACCCGCCCCCCCCTCCACCTGCGCCCGCGCCTCCCCCAGTTGCGCCTCCACCCGAGCTCATCCCCCCAGCCTCCTCCCGCAAACGTCCAAAAATGGCCGCCCTTTCTGCCGCGCCGTTGGGGAAGGGCGTGGGAGCGGTGGGGGCGGTTGGGGGAGTGGGGGCGGGCGTGGGTGTGCCGTTTGCAGTGGCACCTGTGGAGGCTGTTGGGTCTGGGCGGAGAGGAGGGAAGGGGAAGGGGCGACGCGGACGATGGGTGAGTGGGGGATGTTTACATGGGGGCCGGAGGTGGGGGAAGGGGGGGGTTGGGGTGGGCGCGCCGTTTGCAGTTGCACCTACAGAGGCTGTGGGGTCGGGGAGGAGAGTGGGGAAAGGAAAGGGCCGACGCGGACGATGGGTGAGTGAGAGGGGGATGTGTATTGGGGGGGCCATGATGACTGCTTTGCCAACAGCGATACATACGCATATCCACCCATCACATCCATCTCGTCACCCTTTCCCAACTTCCGCTTTTCTTTTTCCCTCAAATCGTCTTCCACTTCCCCTTCCCCCCTCCGCCCCTTCAGTCCGCGGGTGCACCTGCGGGAGCAGGGCGGGGCGCAGGAGGAGTGGCGGGGGCAGCAGCAGCAGGGGCACTGGGGGGAATAGCCATAGACCCGCTGATAGGCCGGCGGGTGAAGACGCGGTGGGTGGAGGAGGGAGGCGGGTCGCGGTTCTATGAGGCCGTGATAACAGACGTGAGGCCAGAAGATGGGATGTACTCTCTAGTCTACGAGCTGAACACACCGAATGAGAGCTTTGAATGGGTCGACCTGAACATGGTGAGGAGTGGGTGGGCTATGAACTGGGGCAGGTGAGGACTGCTGTACTGCTGTACTGCTGGGAGAGAGGCGGGTCACGGTTCTATGAGGCGGTTATCACAGACGTGAGGCCAGAAGATGGCATGTACTCTCTAGTCTACGAGCTGAACACACCGAATGAGAGCTTTGAATGGGTCGACCTGAACATGGTGAGCAGAGGTTGGGTTGGGTTCGGTTGGGTTGTGAGTTACAGGGGGTTCTATGAGTCGGTGATCACGGATGTGAGGCCGGAGGATGGAATGTACTCGCTGGTGTACGAGTTGAACACTCCCAACGAGAGCTTCGAATGGGTCGACCTCAATATGGTGGGTTGAGTGCGGTTGAGTTGGGTTCGGTTGGGCTGGGTTGGGCTGGTTGGGTTGCACCTTACCATCCCCCCGTCCCTTTTTTTCTTATTTCTCTCCCTCTCCCCAACTCCCACACCTCCTATCCCAAAGAAGGACATCGTATGGGTGGAAGGGCCCCCGTGCTCGACTTTATCCGCCCACCCGCCCTCCTTTTTCCTCTTCCGTTCTATCTCTCACCTCCTCCCTTCCCTCTCCCCCTCCCCCACTCCCCCCAACACCATTCAGATCCCCAAAGAAGACATCATATGGGTGGATGCCCCTCCCGTGCTCGACTTCATCCGCCCTCCCGCCCTCTTATGACTCAAAACAGACGCTCCTTTACCCCTGTGCCTCTCCGCACCTCCTCTCCTCCCTTCCCAACCCCCAGATCCCAAAGGAAGACATCATATGGGTGGATGCCCCTCCCGTGCTCGACTTTATCCGCCCACCCGCCCTCCCCCTACCCGCCACCACTGCTGCTGCCGCTGCCGCCCCTGCTGCTGCCCCCATTCCTCTTATGGCTGCTGCGGGGGATAAAGATGGCAAGAAGGCAGCAGCTGCAGCAACAGCAGCAGCAGCAGCGGCACGAATGGCATTGAATGTCCCCCCTGTCGCTGCACCACGCGCACTGGGGAAAACAGGACCTGCTGCTGCTGCCGCTGCCGGCACTGCAGGAGGGGCGGGGGCAGGAGGGGTGGCGGGCGTGGGAGCAGGGGGAGGGGTTGGCGCGAGCTATTACGGGAATGTTGTGGGGGTGACGGCAGGAGGGGGGCCTGGGAGAGTGGGGGAAGGGGAGGGAGGAGAAGGGGTGGCGGGGTGGTTGAGGCGAGTGGCGAGCCTGCCTCCCCTTGTGGAGATTCTCAAGGTGAGAATTTTGAGCCTGAAAGGTGAGGGTTCGAATCTTGACGGTGGCAGTTTACCTGGGAGAGGGGGGGAAGGGGGGGGAGGAGAGGGGGTGGCAGGGTGGTTGAGACGAGTGGCGAGCCTGCCACTGCTAGTTGAGATTTTCAAGGTGAGTCGTTGTGAGGTTTGAAGGTGAGGGTTCGAATCTTGACGGTGGCAGTTTACCTGGAAGGGGAGGAAGGGAGGGGAGAGGGTGGCGGGGTGGTTGAGGCGAGTGGCGAGCCTTCCACCCCTTGTGGAGATACTCAAAGTGAGAGCTTTGAGCTTTGAGAGTTAAAGTTTTTTTTTTTTTTTTTTTTTTTTTTTTTTTTTTTTTTTTTTTTTGGGGGGGGGGGGTCGTTTGCATTTTGTGCTTGTTTGTTTCCATTGCAAGGTGCCTCTTTCTCTTCCTTTTCTGAGACAACTTCAATGCTCCCCTCCCTTGCGGTCTGGTGCTGTGCCATATATCCATGTATCGATGTCACCCCTGCATCCGCATTAGTTGGGGAATGTGGAGGAGGAGGATAATCTTGCCAAGCTGGCAGACGCTAAGAGGCTGATCAAGGTATGCTGCTCCCACGGCATAGCTCTGCTCTGCTCTGTCTATGTCTCTTTTTGAGTCGACTAAAAAACCCTCCTCAAAAAAGTCCTTTTGAGTGCTCCTCCTGTATATGCCCCCAGCACGCGTCATAGTCCATGGAAGGCACCTTCTGTCTGTTCCTTCAAGCATCACTGCCATCAATCAATCTCTGCCATCAATTCACCTCAGCTGTGGCGCCATCTATTTCTCCACCGTCGATCCATCCTTGCTTTGATCCAATCCTGTGGTTCAGGAGCGGGAGAATGAGCTGAGAAGGGCGCTGGCAATTCTAGGAGAGGACAGTGAGGAGGATGAGGAGGAGGAGGAAGAGGAGGAGGAGGGAAGGAGGGGAGAGGGAGAAGGGCGGCATTGTCAAACGAGGCTCTTCCAAGCAGTCAGGTGCGTCCCAGAGGTGTGAGAGCGGGAGTGAGAGAGCGTGTTTTTGAGTCGACTCAAACACAGTGAGAGAACTAGCTACCCCCCATGGCCACCACTTCCGTCCCTCCTTCTACATGCCACAAACAAATTCTCCTTGTTCTCCCCTCTCCTCTCGCAAGCAAACCATGGTTCTCACGCACTCGCATGCTGAGGTTCCAACTTGCTCCTCTCTCTCGCCTTTCTCCTGCTTCCCCACCACCGTCTTTTTCCCTGTTTTTTCTGCCCACCCGGGACCCCTCTCCCTTTATTTCTCCCCACCCACCACCCTCCCTTTTTGTTTCTCTTTTCCCCACCCAGTCTCCCTGTCTGCTTCTGAACCCTCGACAGCCAGTGGGAAGGGCGGAGAGGGGGCAGCAAGGGGAGCAGGAGGGGGAGAGGGAGGGGGAAGAGGGGGAGGAAATGGAGGAGGAAGGGGAGGGGAAGAAGCAGGAGGTAAGAGGGGAGCAGGAGCCGGGGAAGAGGGAGGTGGGCGGTCTCAATTGTCTTCTAGCAGCCGGTCGTCTGACGAGGATGATGAGGATGATGATGTCAGCAAGGGGCGCAGCGATGAAGAGGATGACGTCAGCAAAGGCAGGCGCAGCGGTGCAAGTGGCAGGGGCAGTCCGGGCAGGAAAGAAAATAACCTGAGAGGTGGGCCGGGCAGCCCGAGGGGCAGAAATAATAGTCCACGAGGGAGGCAAGAGAGCGATGGGAGTGGGAGGAGCGGGGAGAATAGTGAAGGGAGTGATAGGCCGAGGGGAAGGAGCAGGGAGAGGAGCGTTGACAGTGGGAAGAGCGGGGAGAGGAGGAGCGTGGAAAGTGGGAGGAGTGGGGGCCAAGGGGATAGGAGTGACGATGAGAAGGGGAGTGGTAGGAGGGAGGTGAAGGGAGGAGATGAGGGCGGAAGAAAGGCAGCAGCAGGTGGGGCACCCCCGAGGGGTGATAGTAGAGAGAGCAGCGAAAGGAAGAGAGGAGAGAGAGGAGGGAGTGTGAGCAGCAACAGCGGCAGCCCGAAACGAGCCAGATCTGGAGGCGATAGGGGCGACAGGAGCGAGCAGGACAGGAGTGCAGCGACCAACAGGGAAGGCGGGGCGAGGGGTGGAGAGAAGAAGGCACGGTCCGAAACTAGTGGAGGGAGGTCTGGAGGGGGGGACGAGGAGGATGAGGTGGATATAGACAGGGACGAGGGCACGAGCAAGGGGTCCCCTGCAGCATCGGGAGGGGGATCTGGGGGGGACTCTAAGGGGGATTCTAAGGGGGAATTTAGGGGGGGTTGTAAAGGAGGGTCTAGGGCAGGTTCTGGGGGTCACCCTGGTGGGCGGTCTCCTAGTCGCTCCCCTGCTCGTTCTGATGGGGGGTCCTCTTCAGACGAGTCCAAGTAGGGTTGCTTTTTCTATTTCCCTTATGACATGCCTAAAAAGTGCTCGCTCTGATGGCCTGCGGGTCCCCTTCAGATGAGTCCAAGTAGGTTTGCTCCATTTCAATGTTTGCCGTTGGATACAGTTCGGAGCGGAGTCCGCATTGCAGACCATTAGAGGTTTGGCAGTTCAGGTGCAGTTGTTAGGTACAGGCTTTCTGTCGCACATTCTAAGCAAGCATGTTCATCAGGTGATTTGATGGGACCGACCGAATTGTGATCGTTCCTGTATGAACCTTATGGAAGTAGGTTTGCTGCTTATGGAACAGAACCTGATGCAGGAATGGGAGCAATGGGAGCGAGTCTCCGTGCCTGGCTTGCATTAGTGGTTGTGCTTATGGTAGATTGTATCATTTACTGTGTTGTGTGATCTACTGTAAGGATGTTTGAATTCAACTCTGTATGCACAAGTTCTAGACTGGCCCTAATGTGAATTTCTGGTCGTGCTCCCTGCCCTGCGAAGAACTACATTGGTACATAAGAAGGTGCATTCCAGCAAAGAAAAAAAACTGTAGACCACTGCAATGCTGAAATACAGAACCAGCGATGATGTCACAGCTGAAAAAGGATGAAGCGGGATGGTTTTGTTGACGAGGAAACAATCATGCTTTGAGTGCAGCATACATGGCGTCAATGGGCTCCTGTACACATGGCAACAGAGAGTAAAGCCGCGCGGAAAGGTTTGATGAGTGCCTGTATGCTTGCACAAACAAGGCCGCACCGCGCACCGCGAGCCTGTTGCAACAGGAGTCCCCAGAGGATGAGTTGTCTCCAGCAGCCACAACTGACTCCAGCAGCCACAACTGAAAAGCATGACCCTCTCTGGGTAGTGTTTGACTTACATGTGTATTGAGGCTGCTTCTTCTTCTGTTGGGTGTGAAGTGGCTCTTATAAACAAGGCACATCATGTCCAAACCAGTTGTGGAAGAATCTTGTTCGGAGGCTCGGCAAAAGGCACGGCTGCTACAGAAACGCACCTGATAGTACTTGTTAAGTGACAGGGCTGCTAGGGTTGGCACAGAATCGCAAAGAAACACACCTTGTAGTATTTGAGGAGCTGAGGCCGCTTCTTCTTGAAGGTGGGTGTTAGGAGGTCCCTTGCGACATCAAAGGGCACACTGTCCAGATGCACTGCCTTCACCATCTCAAAGCCCTTGAGCTGCTCAGGGGGATCAAACAAGGAGGGAAGGAGGAGGGGGTGAGAGAGGGAGGATTGAGAGAAGGTGGGAGGTCCCTTGCGACATCAAAGGGCACACTGTCCAGATGCACGCCCTTCACCATCTCAAAGCCCTTGAGCTGCTCAACTCAAATGGAACACGAGAACAAGGGAGGGAGGGAGTGATGGAGGGAGGACAGAGCGAAGGTGGGTGTGAGGAGGTCCCTTGCTGCGCCCAAGGGCACACTGTCCAGATGCACTGCCTTCACCATCTCAAAGCCCTTGAGCTGCTCAGAGCAAAAGGAACGAGCAAGCAAAGGAGGGATTGATGGAGGGAGGAGGACAAAGCGAAGGTGGGCGTGAGGATGTCCCTTGCTGCGCCCAAGGACAAAATGTCCAGATGCACTGCCTTCACCATCTCAAAGCCCTTGTGTTGCTCAGGACGAATAAACAAGGAGGGAGGAAGGACATAGCCACGGTGGGTGTGAGGGATCCTTTGGTGCGTCAAAGAGAGGGGGAATGGCACAGTCAATGGAAGGAGATGGTGCAGGAGAGAGTGATGAAGGGGTGAGTGGGTGTAGGAGGATTATCACAATCACTGCCTTCCCACTTTTCCCTTCCCCTTTCCCCCTCCCCCTATTCCCTTCCACCCTCTCCCCTTGCCCTTCCCATCCTCACCTCTTTTCTCCCGTGCTCTCCTCCCCGCCTCTCCCCTTGCCCATCCCTATTCTCTCACCTGCCCCTTATTCCCAGTCTCTACAGGCTTCTCCAGGATGAAGCTCCTGGCCTGGGGTGTCTTTCAAAGCTGTTCCCGTAACACCCGCACCCTCTCTCTCCCCTTGGCTTTCCCCTCTCTCTGCCTTTGCCCATCCCCCCTCCCCCCTTTCCCTCACCTGTCCCTTCTTCCCAGTCTCTACAAGCTTTTCTAGTATGAAGCTCCTGGCCTGGGGTGTCTGGCACAGGGCAGCATAGTCGCCCTCCACCCCAGCGCCCTTGGCCCACGCCAATAGAGCCGCCTCGTTTGGCACCACCACCGCCACCAGCACCGATTCAAAACTGTTCCCGTACACCCACACCTGAAGGCGGGGTAAAGTGGGGTACAATGCGGTGAAAAGGGGTACGGTGAATTACAGTGGGCAGCATAGTCGCCCTCCACACCAGCGCCCTTGGCCCACGCCAATAGAGCCGCCTCATTTGGCACCACCACCGCCACCAGCACCGATTCAAAACTGTTCCCGTACACCCACACCTGAAAGTGGGGGTAAAGCGGGGTACAATGCGGTGAAAAGGGGTACGGTGAGTTACAGTGGGCAGCATAGTCGCCCTCCACACCAGCGCCCTTGGCCACCGCCTCTAGAGCCGCCTGGTTTGGCACCACCACCGCCACCAGCACCGATTCAAAACTGTTCCCGTAAACCCACACCTAAAAGTGAGGTAAAGTGGGGTGCAATGGAGTGGAAAGGGGTAGAGTGGGTTACAGTGGATGTAGAGTGGGGTAAAACAGGACAAAAAAAAAAACACACACACACACACACACACACATACTATCTTTGTTTCAGTTCAGCAGCTAGCAACTCACCATTTGTATAACGGAGCAGTTGCTTGCCTTTTTTGTTCTCCAGGTTCTCCACGGCCACATACAAGAGCAAAATCACACCTGTATGAGTTGATATATTCATACGTACACCATGCTGAGCAACTCACCATGTCTATAGCAGAGCAGTTGCCATACACGTTCTCGAGGTTCTCCACGGCCACATACTCGCCCTGAGCGAGCTTGAAGATGTTCTTCTTGCGATCAACTATCTTCATTGAGCCGTCTGGCTGCCACTCGCCCACGTCTCCTGCTCACAAGCAACACACACACCATCAGGCCACAGAGCACGTCAGACATCCCCCCCAACCATTCCACCACTCACGCTTCAGTGCACCCCCATT
The DNA here is from genome assembly GCA_947470075.1 of Closterium sp. Yama58-4. Classification (NCBI taxonomy): domain Eukaryota; kingdom Viridiplantae; phylum Streptophyta; class Zygnematophyceae; order Desmidiales; family Closteriaceae; genus Closterium; species Closterium sp. Yama58-4. The sequence goes on from CANIUD010000933.1 coordinate 370,361, forward strand.
CCACCCAACCCCCTCCTACCCATCCCCTCTCGCGCACCTGTATGGTACCACCCTTCATCATCAATGGCCTCCTTGGTCAGATCATCCCGAGAACACTACTGGGCTGTGGAGTGGAGGCAGATCGTTTCTGAATCCTTTCTACTGACAAACCCCAGCACCCCCTCCTCCCATTCCCTCTCTTTCTCACCTGTATGGAACCATCCCTCCTCGTCAATGGCCTCCTTGGTCAGATCATTCCGCTTGTAGTACCCCGAGAACAGTATCGGGCCGCGGAGGCAGATCTCCATCCGCTACCCCAACTTAAGTGGCCCCTTATTCCTCCCAACCCCCCTGCTTTCTATCCTCTCCCGCTCTCACCTATGTGGAACCATCCCTCCTCGTCAATTGCCTCCTTGGTCAGATCATCCGGCTTGTAGTGCCCCAAGAACAGTATCGGGCCACGAAGGCAGATCTCCCCCTAATGATTCCACCACCCACACTTCAGCACCCCCTTATTTCTCCCAACCCCCTCCCTCCCACGCTCCCTCACGCACCTGTATGGAACCATCCCTCCTCATCAATTGCCTCCTTGGTCAGATCATCCCGCTTGTAGTACCCCGAGAACAGTATCGGGCCGCGGAGGCAGATCTCCCCGCGGGCAGGAGTGGCGAGGGCGTCATAGTTCATGCCAGGGACGGACTCAAGGCGTGTCTCCAGAGTGGGCATGGGCGGGCCCACCGTGCCTGCCTGCTCTATGCCCTCCGTGTACGATATGAACCCACTGGCGTTGGTCTCAGTCAGACCTGATTGAAATGACGGGATTTAGAGAGAGGCCAGGAGGTGAAGAGAGCGGGAGGGAGGAGAGGAGGGGAGGACAGAGAGGGAGAGGTGAGGGGGCATAAGAAGCTGGGAGGAAGAAAGGGAATGAGGCAAGGGGTATGACTGGGCTCACCATATCCTTGCACCACGAGGAAGAACATGGTGATTGTGCGGATGCCACATGGGGGGCAAGAGGTGCATTGCAGCACCGCATTGCACCACTCTACAATCCAGTAAAGAGACTCACCATATCCTTGCACCACGGGGCAGCACATAGTGATCTTGAGGAACTCCTCCACGTGGGGGACAAAGATGCAGTACCGCATTGCACCACCGTAAACCCAGCAAAAGAGCAGTAAACTCACCATATCCTTGCACCACAGGGCAGCACATGGTGATCTTACAGGAACTCCTCCACGTGGGGGGCGAGCGGTGCAGCACCAGAGCAGATGGCCTTTACCCGCCCTCCCAGACGCGCCTTGATCTGCACAGGGGAAACGAGAGGGAAAGGGGCGAGGGGGATGAGGGGGCAACTTTTGAATGGACTGAACAGTCATCTTGAGAGGTGCAGCAAGAGGTGCAGCACCAGAGCAGATGGCCTTTACCCGCCCTCCCAGACGCGCCTTGATCTACACAGGGGACACACAAAAAAGGTTACAAACGTAGATGATGCTACGGCATCAGGACGTATTCCTAGCTTCGGGTCATCCGGTGTTTGTGTCATTTGAAAATTGTGGTAGCCAATCGAAAAACACGCGGTTCGAAATCTGAATTTTTCGATTGGATATCGCAAATTTCGGATGACATGAAGCCGGGATGACCCGAAGCCAGGAATACGCCCTCAGGTAGAGCATGTTCTCAAAGGCTATTGCATACCTTGTTGAAGACAATCGCATCTGAGATTGGAGCGGCAAACTGCATTTGACTCGAATTAAAAGCGTACAACATCAGGCAGAGCAGAGCACGTTCTCAAAGGCTATTGCATACCTTGTTGAAGACAATCGCATCTGAGATTGGAGCAGCAAATTGCACCGCCACGCCCGCTCGAATGCGAGCCTGCTTGCGGCTGTAGGCAAGGTCAAAGAGGAACTTGCCGATGCCCCCTGCTGCCTCCACCTTCGCCTTCACGCCTGGCAGGGAGGGGAGGTGCAGAGGATGGCCGGATCAGGACAAAAAGTGTTAGGGACGTGCTAGCACTGTATACCAGGTCAAACAGTCTTTATGAGCCCCTGGAACTGAGATGGAGGTGTGATGCAGGACAGGCTGAGGAGGGGAAGGGAGAAGGGAGCGACAGCGGAGCTGACCAGTGCAGATGCAATCAGAGATGCAAGGAACGCTACGGAAGAAGGGAGAAGGGAGAGGCGAGAGGGGACAGGGAAGAGGAGAGATGGGAGAGGGGAGAAGGGAGAGGGGAAGGGAGAGGGGAGAGGGGAGAGGGAGAGGGGAGAGGGAGAGGGGAGAGGGGAGAGGGGAGAGGGGAGAGGGGAGAGGGGAGAGAGAAACGGGGGATAGGGGAGTGTGGGGGCCTGACCAGCATAGATGCGGTCAAAGATGCGAGGGACGCCACAAAAGAAGGTGGGCTTGAGCTCTGCAATGTCCTCTGTGAGCAACTTGACATCCTGGCGAGAGGAGGGGAGGGGGGTGGGCGGGAATCACTTTTGAGAACTCTCACTTCTGAGAATTCTCAGAAGAAGAGGTGGGCTTGAGCTCTGCAATGTCCTCCTTGAGCAACTTGACATCCTGGCGAGGAGTCGGGGAGTGCGGGGAAAGGGGGGAGGGAGTGGGGGGAGATTGGGGGTGTGCAGGTGGAAGAGAGGTCAGGAGGAAACAATTCAGCGGGAGAGCAAGAGGGACATAAGTACAAGTCGTAGCTTGTTAGTGGACTTACACAAACCCACCATCCACACAGAGCATCCAATACAAGCAGCAAGCGCACACTACAAGCACGCATACTAACTGCAGAATCTCTTGCTACGGCAAACGAATGGGGATCGCCCTGAATGAGCGTGAATGAGGGCTTATTCAGTGCCAGATTGTTTTTGAGAATTCCAAAATAATCCCGAGGATCACCCTGCATGCAAGTGCGTGAATGAGGGCTTACCCCGCGCCAGAAGCCAATGGCACCACCGAAGTAGGTGATGAGCTCCTCCGCTGAGCGGTCAAATATGTGCGCCAGGGGCAGGTAGGACAGGTACATCTCGTCTTCGCCAAACTGTGAAAAGGGGGCGGGGGGGGGGGGGGGGGGGGAAGGGAGGGATAGGGGGAAAAATGAAGCCCAACATTTGAAACCACAAGCTTTAATCTCACAACCTGTACTTCCAAGTCGAATCAACGGATATGTAGACGGGCACAAAGGCTGATACTGGAAGATCGCGTTAGAAGCTACACATGTGCTGCTGCAGCTGTATGCAGCCGGGTCTTACGTTGATGTTATTGTATGCAACGAAATCCTTATTCCCGGCAATGGCAGCCAGCAATGCCCTGTGTGTGAGAAGGACTCCCTTGGGCTCACCAGTGGTGCCTGGGGTGGGAAGAGGGGGAATTAGGGAGGGCACGCAGGCATGACGAATTCTTGAGGCGCCTAAAAAATCACCCCTGTGTGTCAAGAGAACTCCCTTGGGCTCGCCAGTGGTGCCTGGAGTGGGAAGAGGTGGATTTAGGGAGGGTACGAAGGTATGACAAATTGTATCGAAAAGAATTAAAACATGGCTCTTGTGGAGAAGAATCTGCAGTGTACACAGTGATGATAAAGGTTAGGCCGAAAAGATACAACCCGAAATGAACAAAAACATAATTTGGTTGCAACGGTGGTAGTTTCTGTGTTGACTCAATACAATACAAACGGGCATAGTTGAAACTCAACACGCTCCATGCGATGGTGCAGCAAAAAGTACCTGAAGTGTACATGATCGTGCAGATATCCTCTGGCACTGGAGGGGTCGGCTCTGCAGGGTTCGACTCGCCCTGAAGACATCCAAAAGAAGGCAACAAGTGGTGTGCACTGAATGTGCCGATCCAACATCAATGAGCGCTCTCCTGCTATGACTGCTTTTGTTGTCGTAGAGGCGCATTCAGGAACTATTGAATACACCCCCTAGCTGGTCTACATGTGCTCACTGAAAGAGACTAGGCTGGGCTACCTGTTCTAAGTAAACCATAACAGCCGTAAGGCCCACAAAGCAATCTCACTAAGTGATAGTGGTACCTCCTTAAGAGCGTCCTCCCATGAAAGCGCCTTGATGCCAAGGTCCTTCAGCGCCTTGCTCGACTCCTCATGAAGCCACGGCTCCCATGCTTATAACAGCTGCCAGGAACAAAGGAGAAAGGAAATCAAACATACACAGTGGTGGCGGTGGTTCGCTCTAGAAAGAGCAATTTCGAGATGGTTTCTTGCAAATTGCGGCTCAAAAATATCAGTTTGTCAAAAGGCGACACCCGGATAAGAACGACACTCACTCTTTACGTGCTCTGTGCACTTGGGGAGACTCTTGAGAAGCTGCAAATAGAAAGAGAGCCATGGGGTCGAATCAGAACAGATGCAAAAATGATGAAACATAAAACAGCGCACAGGTGAAGATTAGTCACATGCAACAAAGTTAGGAAACAGTGTCAAAGCCATAACTCTTCCAGCTGGTTGGATCGCGCTGGACTTGAGAGCTCACCGCAGGGAGATTGGCAGGCATGACAGCGACCAGAGACACCTCTGCGTGATTCAGAATGAACTCCACTGCCTCAGGGCCTGAGGATAAGAGAGAGGGGACACGGAGGGGATATGATATGAGAGGGGATTGAAGTGAAATGATGCAGATAGGCGGAAGCACGTGACTGGAGGATGCTGAGGAGAAGCAGATAAGCTTCCTTCTGCGATGCAGGGGAACCTCAAATCGGACACGTACCAAGGGTGTCATAGAGTGGCACGCAGTGGATCGATTGGCTGTTGCATGCCTGCAAAAGGTACAAAACATGTCCAGGACAACACCAGCTCAGCAGGAATCTAAGGCACAGCTGATTCGGCTAAATCGTCTCGGATCAAGAAACGGAAGCCCAAGTGATGGTGAACGAGCAATGATTAATAGATGCGTGTGAGAAGCAGGTGACTTTTGGTCAACTCGTAAGTCATGAGCAAGCTTTACAAATGCGTGTGAGAAACAGGCGCACCTCCATGGTCATGAACCACTCTGGCGAGTTGATCCCATAGATGCCTACGCGGCTTTGCTGCAAAATTTCAGAACCAGTTGGAGAGAAACGACGTCGTTAGTATTCCATAGTGAGAACAAACGAAATACAGAACAAAAGAGTATGCGAGATGGTAAAAAAGCATCAACTTACAGGTTGAAGGCCGTTGAAGCGAAGTGCAGACGCGACCTTCTTGACCGTAGCGCCAACCTCCTCATACGTTTGCCATTCGTACGGACCCGCCTGAACGGATATTCACATCGAGCAGAGACTTATTACACGAGAATCAAATAAATAATGAAACACAATTTCCTGTTGTAGACGCTGATATTATTGAAGGTTGCTGGAACGATAGAGCGATAGCAACAGCGATAGGGAGATTGTCTATCAATCAAGCCGAGTCAAATGCTCACCACGCCGTTGACGACGGATCGCTTTCCAAGGAACTTGTTCTTCGCGAATTTCTTGACGGAATTGCTGAAATCATCACACTCTGAAGGTTAGCAAATTGTGCGAGACGACTGACCTAAAATATGTTGAAAATCAAAGACAGAAAGATCTCTGAATCTGTAATGCTCAGATAGTAAACACAATTCGAAGGGTTGAGACGTACTCGAAAAGCTCCCAGACGGTGTTGATGCCGTCCAATTTTGCATACCCATCCTTGGCGTAAAAACTTTTATACGTTGGTCCTGCATCAGTATAAGACACCAAACAGATTTGTCATGATTCAAAACAGCATTGTCGTCTCTAAACTCAAACAGGCGAAGGTGCACTCTGTGCATATACTAAAAGTTCAGGAGCTTCACCTTTGGAAAGCACCCCTTCTGACGCCGGCACCGCATCTGCTGTCTTAATCGCCCACTTCATGGCGCCTTCCCCAGGAGCTTCAGCCATGGCTGCGATGCTAGAGCTACGAAAGAACACTAGCAAGATGCAGCAGAATCAGCAGGAAACTTTGAAGACTGGTGGCGACCAATATTAGGGGAAGGTTGTGTCTGACGGTTGATGGCCGAGCCAAGATTCCTGACGACGACAACCCCAAGATGATCAGATGACTTCTGCGACTGACGAATAGGGCTTCTTCCTGGACAGGTGCACTTTCGCGAATGGAATTCGCTAAGTCAAGCAGCCAATTATGAGCGTTGCGCTACGCAAAAATCGAGGGAGGGAACCTTTTACATCCCCGTCATACTCAACCGCGTCTTTCACTTTGATAACCGAAATGCTATAACGCCACAAGTTGACCCATACCCCAAGCAGATTGATTTTCAGAAGAGTAAAAGTTGAGGAAACGTGGGTAAAAAGTCCTAGCTTTTGGAACTTCTGTGACTTTGGTGATGCCTCCACTACAATTTACCGACATCCCTTCCTGCTAGTTATTCTGGTCCAAATCCCGACGGAAGCCATGGCTGGAAAAGTGACCCTATTCGTGTAGGAACGCTAGAACAGGAAAGCGAAGGTTTCTAGCCCAGGCGCATTCAGAATTCGTAGGCCCCGTAGACTTGAACCGCTCTTCAGGGCCAGCCTTATTTTGTGCGCATCGTCTCTTCCTCGTGGACCCCGGGCGTTTTTGCATCGTGCCAAGCAATAACAATTAGTACATATCGACATGTCGCAATATTGCATTGTATGCCATGTCCGGCCTAATACACTTCTAAAGGGCACGGCTCATCACAGTCGCAAGCGTCGGACCTCTCAACCAATTGAGTCGTTGGAATCTCGAGTTCCTTGTAGACGAACTCTCGTCCCATCAGCATCGCTCCGCCAATGTTTCAGCCATGCATTCTCAAATCCAACAAACGATCGATTTCAAGGAAATCAAAGTCTTTCTGGTGCATTGTCGCATCGTTCAGCGCCACCTGAATCACACCGTCATCGAACGGCTACACGAGCGTCCTCGACCAGCGGGAATGCTGGTCTAGATCCATCAGTTGAGCACAGCACCATGGTGAATGAGGAGCTGCTGCTCTTCTTCTACCAACTCGATCTTAACACCAGGCTTCAGGTGAGGGAGCTGTTCGCTGTTTTTTTAATCAAGGAACCGTTACGTGCCAGCAGCATCATGCGAGAATTACATCTATTTTGATTCCACTAGACCAATGCCATTGTTTCAGCTGGAAATGGTCCTTTCGATCCTCCTTACTCGTTCCGCAGAAAGCGCTCAACTTGGACCAATACGAACCTGCACAGCTACTTCGGGAAAAGATTGCAGAGGTAAGACAATTGATGTTGTTCAACTCCTGAGTAATTCAGGTGAAGGTCGCATATCGTTCTCTTCGGATCCGACTCTTACTCTCGGCCGCATTATTGTCTGATTATCTTGCTGTGGCAGCTTGATCGTGAAATCGCACGACAGAGAGAAGCAAAGATGGGCACTTCATCCAAAGAAGCAGCTCAAGACAAGGGCTTAGCCTTGTTACGCCTCAAGTAATATCATTTGTCAGGAACTTCGAACACGGATTCATCTGTAACAATATCTTCTGCGTAATTAGAAATTTCGTTTCCTCCATGATTTCTCTTGGTGTTGTCTAATTTATTCTGTGAATTCTGGATGCTACTGACAGAGCAGCGCTGCAGCGAGCAGTGGAGCAGGAGCTGTACGAGGAAGCAGCTGAGATCAGAAAGAAAATGGGCCAACTAGAGGTGCGTTCCTTGGCTGCAAAAGTAGTGGCTTTGCAGCAGTGGACCAACTGGAAAGTTCACTGTCACATTATTGAGCACTAGTTACTCTTTTTTTCCAAACCTCTGATGGAGTAGTGCTCTATTTTGCAGGGTGACACGCTGGCAGCTTCTGCTGCAGCGTTGGCTATGGGCAATGTCACTTACAAGCTCCGGCTAGGGCAGAAAGTTACTCACAAAGAATTTGGTGAGTCCTTGTAAAAGAAAATGCTTGGTTTGTGTTATTATCTCGACTGTGAATGCCTGACGAAATTGGTCCTGGGGGCTTTTCGTTCTACTGTGCCTGGATCCAATCCCTGCTCTCTTAGCCCAAGCCTACTTTCTCCTTGAACCTCCACGTCCTTACCTGTTCCTCCCAGGCTATCGAGGCATTGTTGCGGGGATGGACCCCATGTGCTGTGAGACAGAGGAGTGGATGTCGGGAGCTAAAATCAGCCGACTTACTCGGGGTCCTAACCAGCCCTTTTACCAGGTTCGTCTGGTCTGGATGGACGTGTAGTGATGAATTGCCACCTCGCTCTGGCTTGTCATGGCTCGTTCGTGTGTTGTTCACGTCCGCAAAATGGCTGTAAACCTCATTGCCCTTCTTTTATACCCTTTTCGCAGATCTTACTTGACTTGGGCAATGGAGCTAGGTTTCCAGTTGCATATGGTAAGTGTGTTTTCTGGTTCTTGGCCAACTCGTGATTGCAGCCTCTATAGTGCTCAACAGACTCATCACTTACCATGGAATTGATGGAAATTGGTGTACCTTTGTTGGGCTGTTTGGCTGGCAGTTGCGGAGGACCTGCTTGAAGTCCCTGAGGAGCCTGATAAGGTACTTTTTTATACCATGCCTTTTTTCAGATTCCTCTGCTAGCATCCTCATGTCGCCTCTTCTCGTTGCAGGAGCAAATGATCCACCCATACCTGTACCTTTTATTTTATGGAGCTGACTCTAAAGGTGACTTCATTCCGTGCAAGCCTCTTCGGGACAAGTACAATGCTCCCCGTCATGAGGTTCCACTTGAAGACGACACCGACTCTGAAGATTCGTGATGTTTAGTTTACTCAATGCGTCAACCAGTGACTACCACAGCCATACGGAGCACATTTGTTTCTGGTAGATAGCGATTACCGTTATTTGACCACTTACGGTATTTACACACCGTCCACATGGTTTGTGGGTAGAACAGTATAATTGTTTACAACCATTGTACATACCTGTACGGTACTTATTTTTCCCAGCTTATATCTTCCTCGGTACTCAACGGACCAGGATGTGACATGGCTGCTCTAAGCTAGTATTTATCTGGGTGGTAAACAGTCTGCTATCACGGAGTACTTGTTTGGCTGGCTGTGCTACCCGCAATACATTCACTAGGACAATAACTGAAATAAATGGAGATATACACAGCTCATGTACAACTTGCATTGAAAGACACAAAACTGGACCGCAAGGCCTTTCAGGCCATTGCCTATACACTGCCCCATCTAAATGGTGGCTGGAAGCACACTACCACATGTACAACCCACGAGGTAGGTAGTGTCCAGCAGAGTTAAATCATCCGCGACGAATCCGCAACAATCTCTATGAACAGTGGGCATCAACCGCCTTCGCGTGAGCCCATACGCGATCCACCAACTTCTGGACATTGAGGCCGAACGAGAAGCAACTTTGGATGCAGGATCACGCACGCAGTGAGACAAGATACCACAAGATGGCACTTCAGGCTGAAACCCACCACGAGTCGCCAAGCATGCTACGCCGAGCAGTATCAATGCGGCAGGACATGGATTTCACGGTGGATTGAAACCCGTGGCCTTCGTTGGATAACGAGGATGATCCGTCAGCGAGACTCCGTCTCATCAATGACGACACCTGCTGCGATGAAGTCGTCGATTCCGAAAGGCTGCGGTTGCTCATGTGAACAAAGATCATGGTGACGTCTTGTGTCTCCGCCATGATAGTGACGTTAGCGTGAATAAGGGTGACGCTCAGGAAGTACGGCCTCGCAAAACGGGCGAATCGAGTAAGACGGCGTAGAAGACGGTGAGCAGCAGCAGGTGACAGCTTCCGAGCAGACGAAGGAGTGCGAAGTTATATGATCAGTGAACTGCGCTCCAACTCAGTCCAGGTTCAATATGTAATGGAGAGTGCAGTCAACGGTGGGTAAAATATTTCCAGGTGGTTTGAGCTTCAACAACAGAGGTGGGTGTGTGTTTGCGTTCGCTGTGGGTGAGACGCCGCGAGGGGGTGGTTTGGCGGAGAACGAAGGGGAAGGCAGTAGCTTGTACAACAGACGGTGGACTGTGTGTGGGGACCACCGCAATCGGACCATGCGGAATCTCCGCGAGTTGATGCGCTGTTTGGGGTGGCTCGACCTGCCACGCCATCGTACCGCGCCGGTCGATGACGGGTAGCCGAGTCGGAAGGAGGGAGATTGAAGGCTGTGGGCGACGCTGACGGAAGGTTGGGGTGGACACTTCCACGTGAAATGAACTCGACGAGGGAAATTTGACAGCTCAAAAAGAGGAAAACCGACGGTGGATGAGGGAAATGACGCTGGATCTGAAATGGTCGCTCGGAAGCCAGCAGAGTGCCACGTAAGGGCCCAAAGTTTGGCACGAGTGCAGAAAGTGCACGTTTGGGGGCTTGGTTGGTTGCGGGCCAACAACTTCGTGCGGATTCAGGTGGAGGAACCTGGTCACTGGTCTGGAAAACGCGATATTGTGAATTTTGATTGTAGTTAATATCATGGAAAAGTCGGAAGTTCCGTTTCGGCTTCGTAGTTTTGCACATTTGGATTTAATTGCACTAGTAGCGAACCCATGCCATGGTGCCAACCATTCTTGCTGCGGCTTACACATCAAACATAACGAGTCGGCACAATAGAATGTGAGATTAGTAACCTTCCCCCATGGCTGCTCTGCATAGCATTTGTATCCACATCCCTCGCTTTCCATATGCCTACTTTCTGAACCACGATTATTCACCACTGCGTCATTCAGTCAACTTTCGCGTGAGATTTTCAGTAGCACACCTGAAAGCGCGATGCGACGATGTCTCTGATCTTCGCGGTAGGTAGTAGGAGGCATTGCTTCTCATGGAGACCAGCCAGCGGAGGAACAGCTTGCGCGCCGCTAACAACCGTTGGAAATTCGAGCAATCTGTCTCACCGCTGTATTATGGGCCGCGTATAGGGATTTCGGCTTGTGCAGTTGGTGTGCCGACCTCGTATCAGTAATATCGGTTTGATCGTTGAGTGATTATTCAAGTAATGATTCAATATTACAAACATAATCACCTACAATTGTGTCAATAAAGACTAAGTGCGGAATGAAAGGGGTCGTGGGGCAGTAGGTTATTTTATCGTCGCCATTGACTCCTAGAGGCTCCTCAACCAGGATCCCATACCGTTTTCCGTCCCCTTCACGTAATCCGTTCAACCATCTTACGTGTTCCAACCCCATGATCTTAGCATGGTACAGGTGGTGCCTCATAAGCAGCAGGCTCAATGTCATGCGTGGAAATGAAGGTCCTAACCCTAACAATGGAGTTGAACGACACCTTCTTTCGGAGCTGCTGCTGCTGCCTTACTCCATCCTCCCCCATCTGAGCAAGCGGCGAGACAGGCAGCAAGGGAGCCGAGGCGGAGAGCGCTGAGGACGACGATAAGCTGCGACGCGGAAGCGATGCACAGGGAAGTTCACCTGCAGACGAGGAATCATCAGCGGAGGAGAGAACGACTTGCATCGTTGGATCCCCCCCCAAGGGGATGTTTGCAGCAGCGCCACCACCACCAGCAGCAGCAGCAGCACCAGCAGCAGCAGCAACGCCACCAGCAGCAGCGCCAGCAGCAGCAGCGCCAGCAGCAGCAGCGCCAGCAGCAGCAGCGCCAGCAGCAGCAGCGCCAGCAGCAGCAGCAGCAGCTTGCAGCTGCTCCAGATCGGAGCATGACGACCTGGTATAAGCCGCGCTTTTGAAGAATCCGTTTGCCGGCACCACCCGCCTCGCTGTGCCGCCGCTACTCCGTTGCTGACCGGCCACGGCACCACTACTAGCAGCAGCCGTGGCTTTGTTGGATAATCCGTGCGCCGATGACGAACCAGCACGGGAAGGGATGATGGCGGCTGTGGGGGAAGAGGCTGAAGGGGGAGCGGCTGGTGGGGGAGCGGCTGGGACGGGAGTGGCTGCTGGGGGGAGAACCTGCAGATTCTGCAGGTTTGAGCAGCAGGATGAGCTCACCCTCTGCGCGCTACCCCTATTCATGGCTCTGCTACTGCTAGTGGCGTTCTTAAAGGCCGATGAATCAGGTGTGTAGGGAGGCCTTGCCGCTGTGTGGAGAGCTGGTGAGTGGAAAGCTGACTTTTGAGTCGACTCATAAAGAGCTGGTGAGTGGAGAGTCGCCGTTTCTTGCAGCTGCTGCAGGTCTGAACAGGAGGAGATTTGTCGCGGTGTGCCTCTCCTGTACAAACCCCGGGTAGCGGCGGTGGCCCTAGCATGATACCTTCCCATGGGAGCTGATTGGCTGCCTGAGGTTTCCGCCTCGGGACTGGGACTGGGAAGACTGGGAATGGCACAGGAGTAGATTAAGGAACATTCTGGCGACCTGCCCTGAAGGGTGCTGTTCCCTAAGTGGGAAAGCATGCTTGCAGCAGGAAAAGGGCATTGGTCGTCGCTCAGAAGGTTGATGTTGCTGCTGCTGCTGCTGCTGCTGCTGCTGCTGCTGCTGCTGCTGCTGCTGCTGCTGCTGCTGCTGCTGCTGCTGCTGCTGCTGCCATGCAGTGTTGTCAGGCCACCATTAGCTAGAAGGTTGATGTTGCTGTCGCTTAGCGTCCTTGTCCCGACAAACGGCCCAAGTGCCCCTGTCCCTGCGCTTGCTCCGGAGAGCCCTCCTTCTGCTACAACCCTCGTGCTCGTTGCTCCGATTACTGCTGCTTCTTCTCCCCGCGGAAAAGGCAGCTGAATGGCGGGGTGGACAGAGGCGCGTGTTGTGCATGTGGAGAGATGAGAAGACTCGCTGCTGCCCAGCAGTGGAGAATCCAGCCGCTCCAAAGAGTCATCGCGAGGCTTGGGAGGTGAACGGCTCGACAAAGGCTGGGCCGATTCCTGTGCTGCCTTTGCTCCGAGTGTCTCGGTTCTCACAGAGCTGCCGCCACCAGCAGCAGCAGCACCCCCAGTGCCAGCACCATCAGCAGCAGAAGCAGCAGCAGCAGAAGCAGCAGCAGCAGCCAGCAAGCCATCGCTGAGAGACATGGACCGACACAACCGCCTCCTGCTCACTCCCTTAGGCGCCACCACAGCACGAGTCAGGCCCCCTGATGACCTGGCACCTCCAGCGTCACTCTGGTTCCCCGACTCATCCCCTCCAGCAGCATACTCGTTACTGTCACCCTCCTTAAGTGCCATCAAGCCGCTGTTCCACCCCTTGAGGCCTCGCCGTGACGCCATAAAAAGCCGCCATGAAACGCCCCAGGACGGCCTAGTAGCACCATCGGGAGTCAGAGGTCGCATCACTCGCTGCTTCGATGGCAAAGATCTCCCCGCAGCAGCAGCAGATTCGCCTGCTACAGTCTTGGCTGCTGCAGTCTTGGCTGGAGCAGTGTTGGCTGGAGAGGGCGCGTTGGTTGAAAGGCTGGCTTGGGCTAGGGCTACGGCAGCAGCAGCACCCTCCTCGCCTGACCCGTCGCTGCATCCTGGGGCAACGGCAACCGTTGTTTCTGTCACAAGCGGTGCAGCAGAAGCAGAAGCAGGAGTAGCAGCAGCAGTAGCAGTAGCAGCAGCAGCAGCAGCAGTAGCAGTAGCAGCAGCAGGATGGCGGTCGTCCTCTTGAAGCATCAGCGCATCCCACGCCTCATCCATCTGTGCTTGCCGCGCCTTGGCCTCCGCTGCGCGCCGCTGAATGTGCTCCCCGTGCATGCTGCGCACAGGCGTGGGGGACGGCGGCTGCCACGTAGGCGTGGGGGACGGCGTCTGCCACGTGGATGTGACAGGTGTGGGGGACGGCGGCTGCAATGTGGACACAGGCGTGGGAGATGGCGGCTGCAATGTGGACACAGGCGTGGGGGAGGCTGGGCGCAGACGAGGCACGGGTGCTGCAGCATCGCCGCTTGCTGCAAGGGTCTTGTTAGTAGCGGTGCGCTGTTCCAGTCCAGGCACGATGGAGGAACCCCGTGAGAGCGATGCTTGAGACGTCTCATCATGAATCGCTGCCGTGTCGCCACTTGCTGCAAGGGCCTTACTAGCAGCGCGCTGGTCGTTTCCAGGTGCGGCGATTGCAGAAGCGCGTGAGAGAGGCGGGCGAAGGGAGACAGGAGGGCGAGCGGACGGAGGAGGGTGAGGGGAGAGCGGTGTGTGAGGGGAGGGCGGGGAGTGAGGGGAGAGCGGAGAGTGAGGGGAGGGAGGAGGGTGAGGGGAGGGCGGAGGGTGAGGGGAGAGTGAAGGTTGAGGGGAGAGCGAAGGGCGAAGGGAGAGCGGAGAGTGAGGGGAGAGAGGAGGGCGAAGGGAGGGCCGGGTGCTTGGCCTGGGAAGGGCAGCGCCGGTGTCGCTTGTAGCAGCAGCTGGGCCGTGTCTTGGTGGTTGGCTCTTCAACGTGTTGCTCATGCTGCCTTGGGTGCTGCCTTGGGTGCTGCCTTGGGTGCTGCCTTGGGTGCTGCCTTGGGTGCTGCCTTGGGTGCTGCCTTGGGTGCTGCCTTGGGTGCTGCCTTGGGTGCTGCTTTTGGTGCTGCCTTGGGTGCTGCCTTGGGTGCTGCCTTGGGTGCTGCCTTGGGTGCTGCCTTGGGTGCTGCTTTGGGTGCTGACGTGGATGGCGGTACTCGTGCCGGCTGTAGCAGGTGCTGTTGTAACTCGCGCAATGCTGCACGGGGTGCGATTCAGGGTGAACGGGGATCGGAGAGAGAAAAGCGGATGGAGAGAAGATGAGTTGGAGAGGGAATGGGGAGCTGAGATTATCGGGATGAAATGGGACAGCACGAGAAGGGAGAGAGGGTGATGAGAGGGGTGGGGGGGGAGGTAAAGAAGGAAGTTGAAAGCAAGAAGAGGAGTAAGGCGGATAAGATTATTGCGGCATTATGTGTAGAGGATCAGTTTGACACCGAACGAACCCGCAGAGGATCAATCTTGACAGTCAAGCTGGCATAATCTGCTAGAAAAACGCTAGCGGTATAGCAGAAATAGAGCACGCAGGTGTAGGAGGAGAACAACATGTGAGGGAGAGCCGACGGAGCGAGAAACATACCAGGAAGGCACGCGGGAAGCACTCTGGCTGCGGATAGGTGACTCGTCCGAAAGATATTTGCATTGGTTCCCTCCGCAGAAGGGTGACGACATCGAAGGTGACAATAACGAGGACGAAGACGATTTGGCGCCCGAGCTTTGAGCGGAGGATAGTGAGTAGACTGAGTGAGGGGAGGGGGCACGAGCAGATTCTCCCAGCGTGGAGGAGGACAGGGAACGAGAGAACGGTCGAGCCGGCATGATCGAGCCGCTGACGGACCCTTTAATGCCTTTGCGCGAAGTTGCGGAGGTCCCCGGACCGCCCGCCAGATCAGCGGAAAAATGCGGAAAAAGCCGGCGGATGCGGCCGATGAGAGTTGTGCGCCGTCACCAGCGCCGGTGGTGGTGGCGTGAAGTGAAGCCGCGCCGGCCGGCGGCCGGCCCGCGGCGGTGTTCAATGCTTCGTCGCGACGCCGCCGGTCTGCCGTGGGCCGCGCACTCGGCGCCTCAGTCCCGTCTCGCGGCTCGAGATCTTCGTCCCGCCAAAGAGCCGGCGCGGCGCGGACGGTCGAAAGATTTAGGGAGAGATTGGGTCTCCGCGAACGGCGGGTTTGGTGCGACAGCGACATGTTGTTTGCGTGCGGCCCGGGGCAATGGCGTCCTTCTCCGAGAAAGGAAAAAATCACGAAGGCTAAAGGCCTCCAGTTTGCTTGGGTTGAGCTTGAGGAGTCGGAGAGAGGGTTTGGCTGCCGTTCCGTTGAACGGAAGTCGAATCATGTTTGTGCTTGTCAGACGAGTGGTATAAATCTGCAGACCAGAGGGTCGTGGTGTCGGTTCGCGTGGACAGGATAGGAATTCCTGGTTGTGCGCTACAACAAGAGAAAACGGCAATGTGTACAGTACAGTCGGTGCTCATTTCAAGAACACCAGGTAGGCGGGCGGCATGTGAGTGAAACGAGTTTCGGGCATTTCGCCACATTCGCCTTTGTCGCCACGGGCAAAAATGTGATTGTAAAACGAAATTGGAATGTGAAACGAGTCTAGGGGTTTAAGTTCGTAACCAGGTAAACAATTCTGATGACAGGCAGCCGCCGTTGTTTATGAACTGTAGATGTTTTTCTTCCTCGACTTGGTGACTGTACCCCGAAATCAGCACAATCACCACTCACAGGCAAAACGTTCGCGAGTGACTGATTTTCTAATTGTGATAAGCAAATTTTTGTGATAGGCTGAGCATCGACTGTACCACCAACGTGTAAATTAACCGTGCGGCAGAAGCGAGTACTGTACAGGAGCAGTCCCGAACCGGGCTGTGGAATCGTGCGTGCGAGGCTTCTTCTGCGTGAATCGCGGGTTGGACGTGCGGCTAGGAAGTCAAGCGCTTTGTCTGAGAACGAAGCCAGTGGTGAAAAGTGGTTTTTTGTGGAGACTTGTGAGAAGTTCTGAAGTCAAGTGGTCCTAATGGCTAGGGGCTTTGTGTGTGGAGGTGAGGCAGTGCTATATCACAGTCTAGGGCGTGTTTTGCACCTCACATTTCTTCGGAAATGAAAGTCAGGGGAGACAGTTCTAGCAGATGAATCTCAAACCTGGCGGAAAGTCGGCTTGGTTTCCTTCTCTTTCTTCTCTAATCCAGACCATTTCTGTAGAGGTGACTTGCGAAATCTAGCCCTGCTACCCTTGCACTCCCCCGTTCCCCCCCAGCAACCCCTATTTCCTGCTTCGCTTGCTTGTTGGTGGTTCTGCTGCATTTCCACCCAGTCAACAAATTTGTCCTTCCAGCTGGTGGCCTAAGAGGGGGGTAGGGGGGAGGGGCGCGGGGGGGGCTACCGATTTAGATGCAAAACACGTCCGAGTTGGATAGAAACCCGCTAAGGGGCCCTTTTTCCTTTCTGTTGCCCTTCGCAACCCCACATGTACTACACATACGGTGTATGTTCCAGGCATACAGTGTCCCTCCTGTTGTGAGCCTTGTCTCGTCGGGGCATCGTTTGTGCCTCGTCATCGTTGTAGCGGTTTGCGAGTTGAAGCACCAATTCGAGCAGATGCACCCACGGCATCCAGAACCCAAAACTGCAGTCGGGCAGGTAAACACTGACCAATCAAGCAGGCCCAAGCTATGCATTTCGAGGACGGTATGGCAGACGTGTCCTGAACGTTATATTCTCATGGGATGGACACTCCTGACCGATCCGACCTCTTCGCTTGAAAAGGCCGACATTTACTTTGTTATCCAATCACCTTGCAGGCCGACTTTTCGACTTCCCAATGAACAGGTTGACTTTCTGTGTGACACGGGGTTAACCGAAGTGCACCGAGGTTTTGAGCAGGTTCAATTCCACATAACACGATTTTGACAAACTATCCCCCAGAATTGTTTCAAAAATGTACTTCCGCAGTCAAACTTCTGCGGAATCATGTTTCTGCACACATGTACACTCTAACCTGCACTACAGAGTTGAACGACACCTTTCGCCTGTGGATCGGCGCAGAAAGATCAGCGCTTGCGCCACGCCCGTGAAAGGGGGAAGCGCTGGTGTGTCGCCGCACAAGGCAGGGGACGGGCGACAGTGGAGACGCGGAGCCCTCCTTGGGAAGGTTTTTAGGGCTTAGGTTAGGAGGGTTTGGGCTAGTTGGGCTCAAGGACGTATTGGAATGGCCAGCAAGTTGCGTGGCAGATGATCTAGGAATCGAGCCGCCGCTTCCCCACCGCTTGACCAACCGACGATCACGCGGGGCGACAAACTGAGTAGCGCCGTTCGACGACGGGACGACAGCAGATCGGCAATTTGCGAGAGCCCGATCATCGCGATGAATGTCCACCTTTTCCGACGCTCCGTTCCCCGCTCCCGCTGCGGCGCTCTCCGTCTCATGCCCCTCGCGGCGCGCCGCATCCTCGCCATTGCTGGAACACTTTTGAAGGTCGGACGGCTTGGGAAGAACATCTGCGGAGTCCTCGACGAGGGAAAATTCCTGAGAGGTAGAAATGCTGGTGAGCGACCGGGCGCGCCGATGAAGGCGGCGCGGGTGCGCGTTGTGAGGCACGTCGGTCCCTCGGGCCGAGGGCGAGCGCGCCGCGCCGGTGCTGGTCGACGATGCTTCCTCCTGCGCGCCTGACTCCATGCCTCGTTGGAGATCCAACAACATTGCGTGGAAGCTTCGTGAATTATCCTTGAGTCCCGAACCGCGTCGCTCAAGAGCACTACCAGGTCTTTGAATCGAACGGCTCAGATTTAAAGGCTGAGTCAGGAGACGGGATGTAGCAGGCGAGAGAAGAGAGCGCCACGCGGCAAACTTAGAGCCGTCGAGCTGCCTTAGCGGCGAAGTGCTCAGAGAATCGCCCGCATCGCCGTAGTTATCGCCGCGGTCGCAGACGCTCACGTTAGGCTGACCACCGTAGCGCTCCTTCTCTGTAGGGCTGGTTGCAGGGAGCTCTGCGGCGCCAGAGGCGCTCTCTGATGCGCGCTCCGCGCTCTCCCACGCGCGGTCCATCTCCGCCTCGCGCTCCTGCGCCGATTCCGCCTGCTGGCGGATGATCTCCGCGTGCGGGCTGCGGACGACGGTGGGGGATCTTGGTCGCCACGATGTCGGTGACGTGGACAACGGCGAGCCGCATGCGCCGTTTGAAACACGCGGATTGGAAATGGCCGAACCGCTACGAGGGATGCGGCGGGAGTTGCGCTGCTCATGTTCGTGGCGAGACGAGGCCGCGGGAGCTTCAAGGATGGTTGCGGGTCTTGCGAGCAATAAGTGCGACGAGGGTGATGGTCGGTGGTCGATGCCTGGAACTCGCGAGAGGTCTACGGAAAGGCTGTGTGTGCGCTTGCGACGACGATACAGCTGTGATTCCGTGGCCGGTGGAAGGCATACAGCGGCAGACATGCTGGCTGAATCAGTAGAAAAGGGTTACAGCACGTGAAAGTTCAGAATGTTGATCGCCGAAAGCTTGAAGCTAGTTAGAAGTCAGAAACACGACTGTTCAGTTTAGAAAGTGAGGCTATGCCTTCACCTCACTAAATACCGCACAGCTTTTGCGGGGTACGGAATGGGGGGGAACTGGGACGGGGAGGGACTGCCTCTTTGCTCCAAATTCCGCTTGGAAATTCCTTCGTGACGTGTCGACTGATGCGCCGAATGCAGTGGTGGCTCGCAGTGCGTCACTCCGTCCTTGAACCGAACTGTGCACCGACTTCTTCCGTCGTGATGCTGACCACAGACCATCACAGAAGCAAAAGCGTGCCCTGACTTTCAGGCGTGCAGGAAGGTGCATAATGCAACGACAGCAAGACCAAGTGACTCAAGAATGCAACACAACGCGAGAATCTGCATCCCGTATTCTTTCAGTACCGTACAGTACATTATCTGGTTTCCCTCCCACAGTCTGGAACTGTACAGTAATTTTAGAGAAAGTTTGGTTTGGTGCTGACTACTGCACACTCACGTTTGAATGTTGCAGATCCCTGACTGTGTTTCGAATCGGATGCTATTTATCACTGTACACTGTCCTTGTTGGGCTGCTGCCATCGAAAGAACTCGCTTTGCCTTTTAGGGCATTTCAAATAGAACACAGTCTACACTACATCAACTCACAGAAACCGTGATCTAGGGATATTTAAATGCTCAGAATTGTTCAGGGTGATTCGAGTCCCTGAATTCAGAAAACAGTTCGCGGAGCGGCTGGGATGGGAACGCTGTTGCGTGACAACCCTTGCGTGACAACCCTTCCTACAGATGCGTGACAACGCTGTTCGCATGCTGTATCCACATGCGACGGTTCACCGCGTGAAAGCTCGGGAGTTCACCTTTGACTTCGCCTCAAAAGCTGACGAGTGTTTTTTCTCATCTCTTCATTCGCTGAGGTGTTGCGATGCGATCCGGCTTCTAAATTGGAAGCCGAAAACCGCACTGTTCCAGAACATTCGATTGTGGAAAGCTACGAACACGAAATGCTCAAGCAATTACACCTAGGCCGCGCTAATTTCAACGGCGGAAACTTTTTTTTTATGGAGCCACCCTAGACCAGATTCGGCTCCACGTTTCAGACATCCCGAATCGAGAGGGTAGTGCAATGTTATCCTGATCGGTATTTATCCCGAAGTGGCCTAGTCAGTAGAAAGAGGCACTTCCGATAGATGAGGTCCTGGGATCGAACCCACCCCCGTGCAGGCGTGTTCTGCCAGCCCCAAGTAGGGGTTAGCACGTGCTCATCTAGGAGTGGATACCCCTTATAAACTGGTTACGACCAGAAAAACAAATCTCCTGATCGGTATTAAAAATAAAATCTTGCGCGAGCAATCTTTCCAGTGGCAACAACCCTTGTTTCGCCTGCATTCGAAAGGGTCCGGAACACTACGCACTTTAAAACGAATGTCGATCTGTTTAACCCTTCGACACCGAAAGAAATAGGGTAGCTACCCACAAGCGTCTCTTTTCGGCCGTTGAAATTAGCGCGGCCTAGGTGTAGTGAGGCTCGTGTCGCCTCATCGGTTGTCATTCTGCCTGTTGATTCATCACCTAGCCTAATTTGACTGCCCCCTGCCCTGACTTCTGGCGGTTCGTGCCCAGCATGGTGGTTCTCCGCGTCGTTTTCTGGCTCGACATGACCACACCACACACACACACCACACCACTCTGTGGCATAGACGCGGTTCAGTCACGGCAAGATTGGGATTCGAGGTTCAAATATCAATCGAATCGCCACCGCACTGTACCCGTGTTTAACGTTCTTCGATCCTACAAATCAACTTGAACCCTTTTCGAAACTTCCTTTGAGGCTTCATCCTGATCATTTCACTTCTAACCCGTCACGCGCACCCCAAGAGTTGATATAAGCATTACCTTAACAGTGAATATAGGCAGCAGATATTTGCGTGTAACTTTCTGAATCAGACGCTCCATTTACGTTATCACGGGATTACATAGGGAAACACTGGCAAAGAAATTTAGAACTAGCAATATGGAATAAGGCCACTTAAGCCACAATGCTAGGATCAGCCTGCATATCTTCTGTGTCACCCCATGACATATTCTCCGGTCCTTGATTGCCCTAAGTGTGGCTCGCCCTGGCCGTATCAACTATCTTACTTCTTTTTCTCAGCAGCGGCAGCCTTGGTCTGCATCAACAAACATAATTAGCACGACAATGGATATTAGTAGACAGCAAGTTTTATCTCAATAAACCCAACATAATTGTAATAACACGCATATAACAGAATTTCATTTTTAAGGGCACTTGCTGCTGCACTCACCTTCTTGACACCGCGGACCTTCTTGGCTCTTGTCCTCCTCTCCTTCATCAGCTTGCGGCTCTCCTTGTTCTTCTTCTCCTCCAAGCCATTCTGGGGACACCACATCAATAACCATCGAAGAAGCATACACACATGAAGAGGGGGGGAAGAGAGGGAGTTGGAGGGCCGAGGGGCAAAAAACCACAAGGATAAGAGGTCATTGGGGGTGTCAAAATCGTACCCCAAGTTATCACTTTGCATTAAAAAGAAATTGAGAGCTTCAGAATGGGGGGGACAACTTGCGAGCCCACATTGGGTTTGCTGCTCGTAAATAAGTGAACACTGATCATTCCTGCATGATGAAAGCTCATACCTCCCAAACATGAAGCAGTGGAGCAGTGGAAAAAGAAACAAAGCCTTCACCTTCTTTAGGCATTTGCCTACTATGGCCATGCACCAGCATTTGGACCAACTTCATACTCTTGTCTGCAATCCTTCATTTCAAGAATCGAACTTGCCCAACTGTTCTCCTGCAGGACTCGAACCCTTGCACATCCGGACTCGAACCCGCGACCTCTCGGATGCTCACCCTGATGAGGCGGTATTTGGGCTCAAACTTCTTGGCGGCCTCGAGGTTGTCATAGATGAGCCCGAAGCCCGTGGACTTGCCGCCACCGAACTGCGTGCGGAAGCCGAACACGAAGATGCACGACAGGTCGCTCTTCTCGTAGATCGCGCCCAGCTTCTCCTTCAGCTCCGCCTGGCGCGGGGAGAAGGGGAGGAAGGAGATGGGGGAGGGCGGGGGGGAGGGGAGCAAGGGAAAGGGGCGGAGGGAGGGCCGGGGGAAGGGCGGGGAAACGAGAGGGAAAAAGGCGAGGGAGAAAGATGAGGGTGGGGGGAGAAGGGGAAAGTAGGGAGAGGGATGGGAGAACGGAACGGAGGCACGAGGATGCGTGAGTATTTAATCAATTCAGACTCCCGGAAACAGAAGAGTTGAAGAGAGGGAAAGAGGGCGGGAAAAGGGCGCATTGGGTGGGGCACGGACATTCAAAGGGGACGAGAAGTGGAGAGAAGGTGCGGGGAGAAAGAGGAGTGCAAGGAGCGTGGGGGAGTGAAGGGGTTGAGAAGGATGAAGAGAGGCAGGGAGACGGGAGGGGGAATCAGGGGAGGGGCGAACATTGAAACGGGACGGGGCAGTAGAGAGAAGGTGCGAGAAACAAGAGCGCAGTGAAAGAGGGGGGCTGAATGGCCAACTGCGCAAGTAGGGACGTGGTATAAATGGAAGGAAGGGGTGAGGACTGTAAAGTGGGAACGGCACTGTGCACAGCTGGTGAGAGTGGCGCACGGAGCAGGGGAGAGTAATTCGCGCAACAGGGGAACACGGGAAGCGGGGGTGGAGTGTACCTTGGAAACGTTGGCCTTGCCGGGGTGCAGCACGTCAATGATCTGCCACGTCGGACGCACGGGATGGGGCGCAGGAAGGACGGGGAGAGAGGAGGGGCGGGCCGACACGAGGGAGAAGAGGCGAAGGGTCAGCAAACGGAGGGAGAGAGTGCGGGAGAATAGAAGCGGGAAAATGGAAGGAGGAGACGGGAATGGAGTGGGGATGGGGTATGGGGTAAAAAGTGTCTGCTAAACGCAAAGGCAGTGGGTGCAGCGATTGGAACTACTAAGGCGAGCGAAAAAGGGAGAGTCACGTTGCAAAAGGGTAAATCTGGCCTTCCCACCCTGCTTCTGGTGAGCTTTTAAACAAAAGTAACACAGGCATGAGACAATCTAAAAAATGGGCAGGGGTTTACACAGCCGATTTGAAAACGTCGCGAAAACGCATGTGACTTAGGTAAGAGGTGCGTTGAAAAATGAACGACAGGCAACCGCAGAGCTGGCAAAAAAGAACGGAACCCTAATCCCTTCCGGTATTAGGTCGCATGACAACGGAACCCTAATCGGTTTATATTCCGGCTAAATATGACGAAACAAGTGCTCGTCTCGTACAATCACCCTCGCATCGACGCTACATCCTCAGCTGCCTTAAATGACGATTCCACTACGCGGTCCGTAAATCTGTAACCTGACAGTGCGTCGAGTACAGAGCTCTCGCTCTGCCCAGCTGAACCAGCCACCGCATTCTCCATTGCGGGCGAACCGTCGCGCTCCAAACAATACACACTTCTTTGTGCAGAGCTCTAGCATTACTTCCGTTCGCATCGCCGCGCCCCAACCTCGACCGTGACGAGTCACACCGAGGTGTGCGTGCCTTCAGACGATAACAAGCCGCTGCCTTGGATCGACCTCAACGAACGCTCCAGCGACTACGGCGAACCCTAAAAGATGCGACCGCGAGGCTTATTCGTCAAACTACGCGACAATCGTCGAGAAAAGTAAGGCTGGCGTTCCAGCGCCATTAGCCGTCGCGCCACACCCGCGTGCAAAAACGGTCAGATTAGAATTTGAATTTGCTTCTAAAACTACTCCACGGCTGCACTACCCACGCCTAGGCTACTGTCGACTGATCGATCACACGGGCAGGAAATATCATGCGCTCTCCCGCGGCCTATCCAAACACTGATCATTCCGTGCCTAGCGCACCTAAGTTCCAAACCACACAACGTCGCAGGGACTGTTCTAACGGGCAAGGCGCCGGCGAACTATGTTCGACTATGTTGACAATACGTCGACAGGCCAAACGAAGATTGCTACGCATTTCATCTAACGCCGAACGCGTAAAGAAGTAAGGACGAGGGCCAGGGAGGACGCTCACAAACTGCTTCCGCTGCAGCAGACGGTTGGTCATAAACTTGCGCGTCCGCACGGTGCAGGCCTTTGCTTCCGCCATGGCTGCGGCTCTTAGATCCTCCTTAACTCTGGGAAAGGGAAACGCTACGAGTGGTACTTAAAATGCTGCTGCAGCGCCAGTTGCGCGTGCGGGAGTTACGGAGACCCGGGAGGAAGGAAAAGGTCTGAAAGGATCCTACAATATGCGGCAGGAGGTATGTGTAGGAGGCGACGGGGGGGGGGGGGGGAATGACAACGGGGGAAAAAGCGGGGAAGCTGGGGGGACGGGAGTTCTGCCCGCAGCATGCGGAAAATGTTGCAATGCAGGGGAAAATCACACGGAGGTGGGGAAGGGGAGGGGATCTGTCAGGGGTTGTGCGGGGTGCAGGGAGGGCGAATGAACCAATTTCGTGGGGGTTTTGGGGGACAGAGCTTTTGGGCTTCGTGTTCGACCTTGCAGCATTGATGGGATGACCTCGATAGAGGCTGACTCTCTTTTGAGTGTTCCACCAGCTGTTGAGCTAGCTCAATCAATTGTTTTTATGCAAATACAATTGCAAATGTGAAAGGTGTGTAGTAAGATACATACCCCTAAACAAAATACTCCCAGCTTGACTAGCTAGTGTTTTTTGGGCTTGAACTCCGTTTTACATACCATGAATTACATTTTACAGGGTAAGACTCTTGCACAAGTGTTAAGGTTGTAATAACCATCCCGATTCAGATATAGGTATAATCGAACAAGAACCAGGCAACTGTGTAATGAGTATAGGAACGTGCCTGCAGCTCTAACTGCAGGTTCCGCTTTGTCCATAAGTTCCTGCATCATATCAGAGTGTGGTGATGGCTCGTATACCCTATCCAATCCTAGCTCCCATGTTATGGTACAGCATGGCAACGGCTATAGCCGTAGACCATGATCACGTGCATTTTGCCATCATCTCTTCTATGCTTGCTACCTGCTCGTCGGTAGGTGTACTTACACCCCACTCCTCGTAAGATGTCATGTGTTTTGGCAATGGGGCCACGTCACCCGCAGCATGGCTTGACAGAATGTTCTTGAACACAGGTTCCCTGGTGCTTGAGCTTGTTCCACCCAGCTTGACATTGTCAAGGGAGATGCCAGTGCATGGTACTGTATCGCTGCACTCCATGTCCATTGCATACCTGTAGTAAAATAATGGAAAGGGGAAACGTGAAAGAAAGAGAACTGTATCAGTTTAGCACAAGCAGATGTCAATGGCTTGCATGTGACGACATAAGTGTTGGTTGCAACAGCAAAATGACTGGAAGGAAGAATGAAAGGGTGCTGGCAGGCTCTTATTTGGAAGTGCCAACGTAGAAATTGGTGTATACGACGTTCACCAGCTACACATTGTGGGGGAGTTTCTTGTTAACTAAAGAGGCGAAAATCGAGTCAAATGAAGGTGAGCTTTGAGTTGTCGTACACTTCAAGTCACCTGTCAAGCAACTCACTTGGAAGCAGTGCCGTAGACATCGGTGTACCAGATGTTGACCAGCGCCACGTTGAGGGGAGATGGCTTGTATTCTATTTGACTGAACAGGTGTGCTTTGACTTGACTCAGGTTTGCACTCACTTGGAAGCAGTGCCGTAGACATCGGTGTATGAGATGTTGACCAATGCCACATTGTCGGGCGAAGGCTCACAAGGAAAGTCCTGGTTTTTGTCACAGTAGAACTGCCGCGTGTTGCAAAGGGGAAAAACACGCACAGAGGGGGTGAGTCCTCTGCTGACCCTACAGTACAGTGTGAAGACTTGGCACCTTGGTATTGTTGTGAAGAGTTGCTAGCATGGACGGGAGTGAGTGAGGGCAAGCAGCAGACCATAACTAAGTTACAGAGCAGGAGACAAGGATCAAAATGAAACAGTAATGGGGACGGCAGTGCAGAGACTGAAAACAGTCAGCGTGGAGAGTTCTGATTGTGAAAGGAGGCGTTGAATCAGTATTTCACCTGGTCAAGTGTAATCGCCCGCTCGATGTTTGTCATGTACACATTCTCGTACTGTACATTCCGCACCACTCCCAATCCGCCCTGCCACGACTTGATCCGCAACCCATTCGACAGATCTGATAATATCAAATCTTTGAAGCTCACATCCGACACGCACGCCACCGCCCCCCCTGCCCCCAAACTCCCGATGCTGATCCCGTGCCCTGACGTGGCGACAAGATTCCGGATTGTCACGTTGGCCACTGCCTGGCTGCCACGTGCCACCAGTGACACGTCATCATCGCCCCCGTGGAAGGTGCAATTCTCAATGAGCGCGTGGCGCACGCCAAGGAGCTTAAGGCTGTCCGTGTTGGGCGAGTCGTCTGGCGAGTTGGTAGTTAATCTCCTCACCCACAGCCAGTCAATGCCGTAGGAGAACACGTGGTACATGGGGGAGTTGCTGGGGGGCGGGATAGGCGGGGGGAGGGGAGCGGGGAGCAGGGGGGAGGGGAGCGGGGAGCAGGGGGAGGGGAGCGGGGAGCAGGGGGGAGAGGAGGGGTGAGGAGGGTGAGGAGGGGAGAGGATGCTCTAGGAGAACACGTGGTACATGGGGGAGTTGCTGGGGGATGGGGAAGAGAAAGGAGGAGGGGTAAGAGGAGAGGAGGAATGAGAAATGGGGGAGCAGGGGAGAAGGGCGAGGGGATGCCATAGGAGACCACGTGGTACATGGGGAGTTGCTGGGGGATCGGGATAGGCGGGGGGAGGGGAGCGGGGAGCAGGGGGGGGGAGGGGTGAGGAGGGGTGAGGAGGGGCGAGGAGGGGTGAGGAGGGGTGGGGAGGAGAGAGGATGCTCTAGGAGAACACGTGGTACATGGGGGAGTTGCTGGGGGGATTGGGGAGGGGGGTCGAGGAGAGCGGGGAGCAGGGGGGAGTGGAGGGGTGAGGAGGGGAGAGCATGCCGTAGGAGAACACGTGGTACATGGGGGAGTTGCTGGAGAGAGTAGGGAGAGAGGAGGTGTGAGGAGAGGGTGAGAGGATGTGTGACGAGAGGGGGAGGATGCTTAGGAGACGCCGTGGTACATGGGAGGGTTGCTGGGGGATGGGGGGAGGTAAGGGGGGTGGAGATTGTAGAGATGAGGAGAGAGGAGGGAGAGAGGAGGGGGTGAGGAGGGCGAGGGGATGCCGTAAAAGGCGTGGTACATGGCAGTGTTGCTGTGGGATGGGAGAAGAGAGGGGAGGAG